>SMDT01000350.1:0-180649 GCA_005392925.1 Aquilaria sinensis | reverse complement strand
CTTCGATGGTGGTGCATTGCCAGAGGATAAGGCTAGGGCATTGGGACTTGGTGGGGGCGACAGTTGTGAAGATGTGACTGTGAGGGTTTCACGGCGAATAGGCGAAGGTAAAGGAGGAGGGGAGGCATAGAGGAAGACGGGGCTTAGCTTGATAGATATAAAAGCTAGTAGGCAAAATGTTTAGGCCAGAAAGTTGGGAGGGCTGAAATAGGTATTTTTTTTCTTTCATAATGGTGGGTGACAGAGTTAATTTCCTAGGGGGTTAATGTATATATTTGAAATAAGAGGACATAAGTGTAGGTTTGACCTAACCTCGGGCGGGGTCTTGGAATTTTTTCCTTTTTTAAAGGTCATTTAACTATGTAGAAAATATCAAAAATCTTGAAATTATGATAACATGGTTATCAGACAGTTTAAATTAGGATTTTAGAAGTTGTTGTTAGACACTGTAAAGGAAAATGGGGTAAATTTAGGTTTTTAAAAATATAGGAGACAAAGCGTAGGTTTGACCAGACCGTAGGGGAGTTTTTGTATTTTCCTTTTTTTATAAAGTATAACTCTAGTGACAATTCTTCATTTTGTCAAAATTGTTTTGTTTCAATGATTAACATATTATTCATGGTCTCCCTTTCCTTTTGAATAATTGAATAACCTAAATACTTAAAAGATTTACTTTATGAAAGCTACACTAAGGTTTCACATCGCAACCTCGTGGCTAACTGTACGCCTAGGTTACCGATGGTACTAAACCTTTCAACCAAGCTAGTGATACTTAGTTGTGGCCCTTTGTTACCTAGTTTTCTTGTTTATGGTGAAAGTAATCATAAAATCCAAGAAAACTCCTAGGTTTTAGAGAAGTTTGGAAGCCTCAGAGTAACCCCCGGAATACTTACTCCTAGGTACCCTAAAAATCCCCTTAGGCCTCCCTCTGAACCTCCTAGCAAAGTTCAGATATTTGAGCCATCATAACTGTGGCAACGCATCGTGGTTAACAGTGATGCATCG
Organism: Aquilaria sinensis; assembly: GCA_005392925.1. Lineage (NCBI taxonomy): Eukaryota > Viridiplantae > Streptophyta > Magnoliopsida > Malvales > Thymelaeaceae > Aquilaria > Aquilaria sinensis. The sequence goes on along the minus strand of SMDT01000350.1, from coordinate 179,644 downwards.
TCGCAGTACAAAATGTTTTGGTGTTTCTGAGCTGAACTGGTGACACGTCGTAGGTACTTGCAATGATTGGTGACACATCGCCAATACCTGTGATTTCCAAAATTTCTCAGTTTTGCTGCTACAACCTTGGGAGACTTACCAAACATGTTAAACATGCTTGGATGGCCTTCAAACTTCACATACTTGTAAAACATGTTGCAAATACCACAACCAACTATCATAAGCATTCCTATGATGCATTATAATATCATTCCAAGCTCCACAAAATTAGTAGTCCATCATCAACAAACTAGCCCACTAACTAATGTTATTGCCAAAACTACTTGAGTTCATCAAGCAAACACATTCTAATAGCATTAATCAAGCTTGAAAACATAACTCCCTTACCTTAAATTTAACTCACAAACAAGAATCAATCAACCTTTCCTGAAGAACTAAAGCTCCACAAGGTTCTTCCTAATTCCAAGTAAACAAAGGCACAAAACACATAATTACTAACTTTTAACCAAAACCCAAGCTCCAAATCAATTAACAAACAAGAATTCACTAAGAACATAAGTGTTACCTCGCATAAAAAATAGGGGATGGTCGAAAACATGGTTTCAAGCTTCAAAAACATAAAATTCTTCTTAGAACAAGCTTCCTATAGCTTATAATCCCTTGGTAGCTTTAAGTTTCACAAAAATTAATGATTTTGAGCTCCAAATCAAGGAAAAATGGTAGAGTGAAGGATGAACTTGGGTTTAGCATGAAAAATGGCAGCCATCCCTCACCTTTACCAAGTTATATAGCCCTTTAAACTCTAAACCACCAAAGTATTTAAAAAGTTACAAAATGCCCTTCCTTTAAGTAACATTAGTCAAACTTTGTCAAATCTTGCTTATTTAAACTAAACTTGTGTTAAAAGTAAAAGTTAGGTTTTTAAAACTTATTTTTAACACTCGGGATCTAGGCCCGACTATTCGGGATGCAAAATTACCATTTTACCCTTAAACTTCATTTAGTGCCTTAACTTTTTCGGAACTTAGTAAACTTTGTTAAACTCACCTATTCTTGCTATGTGAACTTGAAATAAGGTTTCAAATGAAGTTTCAAACACTTTACCTTCCTTAAACAAGCTTCCAGCTCGGAGAGCCATAACAGCTAAGGTCTTGTAAGTTAAGACTAAGATAATGATAGGTCGCTATCATAGGACTCAACTATTGGCCATTAGTTAAAAGTTTAGGGTATTTCAAGCTTACATCAAGAAGCATTATATATTATTATGTATATAATTGCATGTCCTAAAAATTTATTTACAATAGTTAATCCCTTATTGATAATTACCAAATTCTCACCCTTTTAAGTGTCAGTATCACATTATGCAGATTCTACTAGTGTGGATCCTAGCTCCTAGTTAAACGATTGCTAAGGAAGTTTGTTTGCAGGTATTAATTAAATTTAAATCATTGAGATTTTAAGTTATGTGGTTAGCTATTTTTTTTTATGCTAACTAAGTGTTTAATGGTGGCTTTCTCAGTTGTAGGCTAAGTACACAAGAAGGTTGGGTTCTCATTTTTGAAGCTATAACCTCAAGTGGTAATTTCATTTTGAGATCTTGGACTAGGTCTTTATAAGAAAAATGTGATACTCATGTACCAAGTAGCCTCTTATATTGACTATTTCTGTTTAAACTTCGGTGTGTACGTACACTAGCTGTTGCTTTTGGATGTACATAGAAGTGGTGAATGTACATAAAGTTAATGCTTGAAGCATAATCAAACTTATTTTATAACTTTAGTACCTAGTTTTATGTTTATTTTCTTTTACTATACCATGGAAATTACTTGAAATTTTTGTCTTTTGTGAATTGAAATTGCCGAAGTTAAACTTGCTTATTGCTTATGCTAGGATAACAAACTAATAGCACAAAATTTTTAAGTCATATAAGCATTGACTTAACCAACTGCAATTAAGAACAGAACCACAAAATCCTGATTAAATTAATGATCCTGGGTTGGTTACCACACTAGGGTAAAAAATGGGACCCTTACAGTTACAACGACAATTGCTTCCCAAATCATGCTAAACTTTTTATATTCAAGTTTCATGGGATAATGTGAGAGTACCTGATGAATATTATTACCTTGGACAGTCTGAAAGTTCAACCACATGAAAATTGTAATCCACACCTTTTGAGCAACTGGACACGTCACAAGGAGATGGTTTTCATATTCAACATGTTGGTAACATAGCTCTCACAACATATTTTGTTGCAAAATTCCTCTTTTATACAAGTTGATCTTGGTTGGTAGCCTTCTTAGCAACTTTTTCCACCTGAATAGATTGAGTTTTAGTGGTACCATCTTGTTCTGCCTAAAAGCATCCCTTACTTGGTCATTTGTGGCTTGTCTACTATCAATCAGCTGCACCAAGGATTGGATTGTGAATGATCCATCTAAGGTTTAGTTCTATTTGAGTGAGTTTGGTGTATGCTCCTTCAAAGAAAGTCCATCAACAACCCGAAAAATGATTCCCATTCAGATATCTCAACCCCCAGCCTCCTATTTCCACCTATAGGCCCAAGTTCACCTATTTTTAATCCAAGAAAATCCTTTAATTTAAAGCCCTTATTTAGAGATTGATTATATACCCTCGAGAAAATTTCTCTAAAAGGTTACATTCCCACCCATACCTCTTCCCAGAATTTTATTTTGTCACTCCTTCCCGCATCCCAACTAAATAAATAGGGAATTTTAATCCCCATAATCTCCAAGTCCAGTCCTATTCTGATCATATCCTCATAAATTGTACTACTAGAAATACTTAAACACCCTTCCACCAACCCATCGATAACCCTATAGATTGATTGGATTACTAGCTTCCATATAGACCCCTCATCTACTCAGAATCTCTACCACCATTTCACCAATATGTTCAAATTTTTTCCTAGTATGCTACCCATGTTAGGATCCCCTGGATTTTCATTAAGCACTTAATTTTTCCAAGAAACCCAGTTTATTTCCTATTTAACCTAAAATCCCATAGAAAAATTTTTTCTGATTTTTTCTAGTGTTTTCATTGGCTCTCTTGGAGTTTTAAATAGTGAGAATAAGTACAGAGGCAAGCTAGACAAACATGATTTAACTAGAGTTAAAACAGGCACCATAGGACAACAACCTTGCTTTCCATATGACAATTTGTTTTTTGCTTTCTCTTCAGTTAACTTCTAGATTTGCTTTCTATCTTTTTTCTAACCTACTGGGAGCCTTAACTAAGTCAAAGGTAAAGAATTAGGCTACCTTGTTTGCTATACACTTTACTTCTTCGGTTAAAACATTAATTCCAACGTAACCAATTAGTTTTTTGTAATGTTGGCCTTTGAATCTGATGTTAATTGGAAACAATCCAAAATTATTCTCATTTGGATAAAGTCTTGTTCAAGCTAATATCCCAACAGTAGAGTATCGTCACCATATTATATAAAGTGTTTTTTACAGTCATGCCCCTGAACTTTATGTGATATTACACTTACCGCTCAAGGTTTAAAAACCTACAGTTACCATCTACTTTTTCAAAGGCATCAGTCATCAGCTATTAGTCAAAATTACAACTAGCCTCCATGAATTTAATCAGTTTACAATTACACCTAAAGCTTTATAAATCTACACATTCTCATCAACCAACTTGAAAATCTCATCCATACTTCTCACTTCTCCACTGGTTCTCTTCTCCTTCATAGACACTACATCTAATAAAGTGAATGACACATTAGAATCTAAACTAAAACCAACCTACCACATGAAAGGAGAGACTTAACAGTAGGAAATGGCTCCCACCTAGCAAAAATGTGATTTGATAAGGATTTCAAAACTTATTTTTTGCTACTTCTGCTATGGGTACTATACCCTCAACAAAAACCAAGTGGCAATCAATCATCGGCGCTAGGACGATGGAAATGGCATGGTGTTGAGAACTCTGCATTCTCGTTATAAGGATCGAGTGACTTTCGGGCAAGACCCATCATCTCGTAGCCACTGGTTCTATGTCGGCCTCAATAGTAATTGTTGAGGCTGACAATGTTGCCTATTATGAAGCCCAACAGATAAATGCTAGAGGAGACTTCAAAGGATTAACAAGGAGAAGGAGTATTACCATGATCATCGCATAGAGGCCAATTTTGAGTTCCATGAGACATTGGTCTAATCTCTTCCATGAAAAATAAAAAAAAAATAACTTTGGTCTAACTTCCATGGACAACCATTTCAAACTTGAATTGATCTCTAGCACCAAGGCCCTCCTCTAAAACTTAACCTTAATCCCAATCCCAATCCCTATCCTAGTTCAAACTCAAATTGATCTCAAAAGCCAAAAACCGATCTCAACCCAATCCAATGATCAACCGCCCAATGCAAACCCTGTCTGCAGAAGAGCAAGCCAGGTTGAGCTCGTTGTAGATGTAGTACATAGATAGTTCTTGAGACATGTCACTCTTTCTAGCACTCTTTTCTACTGAAGCCATAGTAGCAGCTAACATTGACAAGATGAGGTCATGGGTTGGTTTAGAAATCTAAGCGAATGAGAAGCAACGATAGGGCAAGGGAAGATGAGCGAGCGATGAGCGAGTGAGAAACCAAGTTAAGGGTGAATCTGTTGTGTTTGTGATCTGAAATGATGACGGCATCAGTGATCCTGCCACCAGAGCTTTGAAATTTGGGCACGAAAGGTGTAATGGTGGTGGCTATGCATTAGCTAGGGAGGAATCATATGTGGATGGCAGATTAGAGTCGCCAGCAAAAAAGGTGGTGTTGCCTTTGACTTTAGCTTCATCAGATTGAAAAGAAATTATAATGGAATGGAATGATGGAAGGTATAAGAAAGGAAGGGTTTAGAATTATTGATTGGAAAAATTTGGATGTAATTATAAACTAGACTAAATTTAAGGATACAAGCTGTAATTTTAATTAACTAGCTAACTGACGCTGTTGAAAAAAGAGGAGGTAAGTGTAGGTTTTCAAACCTCAGGAATAAGTGCAATATCACCTCAAATTTATGGGGCAACTGCAAAAAAAAACCTATTATAAATGTGAGAAAATGACACTGTTCATACTATAGTCTACTTTATAATTCTTTATATCTAACCTAAACTTTTTTTTATAAAGAAGGAAAACATTTTAGACAGGTTAAAAATGTATCCTCGATAAGATCTAGACAGTAGGTTTTGTATGAATGAGTAAAGAGCTCATCGGCAGGAACCAAAACCTTGGGAGGTTGAAGCGACCAAGCTTTTTAGCACTTCGTAGCACACAGGCTTATTTTATCAGTGGAACTACAACAATAGTACTTATGCGAGCCAACGGTAGTCAGAGAGCAAAAGCAACACAGTACCATACTTTGGATCAGATCTTTTGGTTTTCTTTTTCAGTTTAATTTGCTGGTTCTTCTTCTGGGTCTAGCTTTGCTATAGCCTATAGGCATATAGGGAGCCATGCGAGGGCAGGGGAGGGGAGGGAGAGAATGAAATTTGCATCAGAAAGCATCCACCGTTTACTTTATTTCTTCAGTAGGCAATGGAGAATCTTTAACAAAATGCAACATTAGCTTCGTTGGCACCAAGTGAAACCTAAAGTTAAGTCCTTTGATTTCTTTCACCATCAACTCATTTTCATATCAAGACTTTAATAGAGAAAGACAAGGGAATCCAGTTCATGGCTGATGTAATTAATCATGCACATAATTAATTAATTAGAATGTTAAAAGTCATAACGGGTAAATTGCATCAAAAATCAAAAATTTTAATTTGGGTTGAATATTCATCCCTAACCTCCCAACCGTTGCTTAATAGTTCCAAACATCTTTCCTCGATTACAAATTCATCCTTGGCTCTACATTAGATTGAGTTGGTCTAGGAATGATTTATAGAAAGAAATAATTAATAATTTCACACAGTCCATTAACTATCAACAAATTATTGTATAGTTTGAATTCACTAGAAAATAGTTTCCAAACAGTTTTTATTTAAATTAACTCTCATTTAACTATCTTGCATCAACTATTTAAATTCTGACTCAAGATCTTTCGTAACTGAGTTCCCAATAATTTAAAATATTGTACAATAGTTTTTTATAATTGATAAACCATATAAATTATTAATTAACTTTTTTTTCTATAAATCAATTTTTCTATAACAACTCGGTCTAATCTAGGGCCGTTGACAAATTAACAATAATGGTGAAAAACAACTAAGAGGTTAAGGATGAATTTACATCCTAAATTAAAAATTAAAAATTTGAAAATTTTTGTGCAATTTACTATGTATGTAGTATAAAAATATATGTATATGTCCTGTATATTGTTTATTAATTATTAACCGTCTCATCAATATAAATGCTTTATATACAGAAAAGAATTTGCATGATTTCTGATATCCCATAAGAATACTGGATCTCGACCAATTGAGATCAAGCTACGCTGGACACCTTCTAGAAGAAAAAGTATTCCAAAGCCTATTAATTTACAAAACTTGAACTAGCTAGCTAGAAGTTTTACTTAAAAAGGATGACCTGCTAATTCGACTTTACCTCAGGGGATTCGGTGGTATGACAAGATCTTTAGTACTGTGGGGGTTTGCGATGAAAAAAAAAAAACTCCCCAACACCTTTTTGAGCAAGATATATATATAATATAGCTAGTGTTGCCTTTGCCTTTGTCCTTACTCATGTTACGCTTTCAGAAGTGGGAAAAGGGGAGCAAAAGAAAGGGCAACCCATGTAATCCATGGATGCACATGTGTTATAAATCTAATGGTCAGCTGGCTATATATATATATATTAGCAAAGGAAGGTAAAATATTTTCATCGAGCCCAAGAAAAGGTCGGTAGCTAGTGTGGAATTCCTGGACCATTTTGAAGCTCACTTTACAGGCACTTCGATCCACTGCCAATATTATTACTTTTTTGGATCAACTCATCGACGGCTTGCATTGCATGATTATTAGATCATGTTGTTGATGCGCTAAGACCTATACTTTTAGAAACGATACTGTGTTTTTATTTATGTACGTATTGGTGTTTAATTCTTACAGGGATCAGCCTTAAGATCAATGTCAGAAACGGTGGTTTAGGCACATTAATGTTTCGATCTTATGATTATATATAATTTATTTTCTCAGAATGACTTTGCTCTTATATTAAATTGTTGGCATGGGGGCTACATCCAAATAAATATAAACCTAGTACGCACAAAATCAGGTATATTCGAAACCATGGCGGCCAGACTAAAAGAGCAGACAAAGGGAATAAATCTTAAGAGGGCATGCAGGTAATTAGGGTTTGTACAAGGTGAGTTGCAAGTTGCAGCAACACTTTTCATGGCGGCCCAACCAATTAAAACAGATTGACTTTTATACGCAGGCGTGCAGGACACCAGGAGTAGGAGCCTCTCTGGTTTTATCAACTGATCATCACGGACATGTGCGGATCGTCTCATGTGCTCTGCGTACGTGACAATGCATGCTGGGAAGGACTTCCTGACAATCATAAATGTCACAGTCCTCCACCAGAGGCGGAGGGAATAGTGGGGAACTAGGAGTGTCCCCCACCCAATATTTTTGCAAATAATATATGCTCCCCATCTTAAGTTCTCTATCTCATTTTTTTTATTTTGAGATATTTCAAATTTTCTACACTATTTTCATTTTTAACGAATTTTTAATATAAAAATACAATAATACCTTTTCTCCATTCCCTCAAACTTGTAACACTCCAAATCCCTAATTTCCCTTTACCAATTATAACTTCGAATGATTATCTCTTTCACCAACCAAATTTTAATTTTTTGTCTATGCTTGTTAATCTTTTTAATCAGAGTGTTCAAGAAGGCGTAAAAGATGAGTTATTTGCTCTAGTCGAAGGTGTTGTTATTCTATACTCTCCATTAATCAGAGGTCGGACACATAGGACAGTGAGAGGAGATTGGACAATAAGGACAATGAAGGGAGATTGGACACCGAGGACAGTAAAGGGAGGTAGACAGGAAGAATGGTGAAAGATTGAACATGAAGGACGACAAGATATTGGAAGCAATGTTGAGATATTGGAAGCGACGCCGAGGTATTAGATGGATCGAGGAGATGATGAGCGGGAGACCAAGGGAGGAGGAAATTGAGCGCAGAGGATGGCGTGAGATGGGGCTGGAGGCAGCTAAACGCATAGTGGCAGGCAGGGAAGGAAAATGAAGGATCTAGGAAAATGACAGGCATGTATAATTGTCTAAAAATATATATTTTTATCATTTCCTAAACTCTATACCAAACAAAAATGGTGCAAAAAAATGAGATGAATGAAGTATTATTTATATGTGTATACAAATATAAAATCTAAAAAATTATACTATCTTTACTGTGAATTTCTAATCTTTTAACATTTTGAAAATGAAATCTGAATTTCTAATTTAAAATTTGACCACACCCTGCCCTTTAAGAAATTATTCATACAAATGAGAGTGAACTGTTAGTGGAGGAAATTGAAGTACATATCGTTGGAGAGGCCAATATGGACCACATCAAGATTTTATAATTGTGCACTACTATCTTTGTGAGCACATTCAACTGATTCTTTTTTATTATGTTTAGAAACTAAGGTTGACTCAGCTAATTTGTAGCTAAATCCTAATTAGTTATCTACAAATATCAAGGTTATTATCAAAACAAACAATTTTGGTCTATAATCAGTTTTTATTTTCTCTAAGTCATAACCATATAGTATAGGGGAGTGTGGAATGTGCAGCCGCACCAAAAAAATTTTCTTGGAAAAAAAATAAATTGTAGGGAATATAGGTAAAGGTATAAATATGAAAAAAAATACTCCATTCGTTTTACAATCTTTGGTATATATTCCTTTTTTGAAAGTTTTGACATAGTTATCCCTTTCTTATCTTTCCAAATAAGGTAATTTGTTTATTATTTAACATGTATATTAATCATTAAAAGAAGAGAAGTTGAGAAAATTAACGAGTAAAAGTACGCAGGGCCCATTAAAAAATACAAATGCTGGTAATTTTTTTAAAATAAATACATGTACTTTATATAAAAACAAATAAACTAATAATTTTATATTAAAAGAAGAATGTAAAAAGTAGAAAAGTCTTAATTTGTGTGCATTATAAAAAAAAAAATTATGAGACGGATGGAGTATTAATGTCCTCAAATAAGTTTATTTTATTTCTCAAATATAGAACGATATTGCATCTCCAACAATGTTAGAATAATTTATTTGCAATATAATAAGTAAAGTTAGAACCCCAGAGAAGCTTCTAATTTCTGAAATTTGTTTACTTTTCAACTCAATTTTATGTAGAACAAACTTATCCTTAAACAATTTTTTTAATAAAAAAATGCCCTTAATTAATAGATTAATTTTAGTACTCAAATATTAAATTCATTTATTGATTATTTGGAAAAATATAGGATGAAAATTTTTCTCCACTATCTATATACTCATTTCATTTCATAATAGATGAAACGTTTCTCTAAGCACGGAGATTAAGGTCTTTATGTAGTAAAAGTTTAAATAATGAACAAAAAATAATATATTTTTTTTTAGGTTTTGAGTAGTGAGAGTAAAGGTGACAAAAATTGACTTGACCAATCTGAACCTAAACCCAACCTGACTCGATTTGATTAGAAAAGTCAATGACCCAAATTCGGTTGTACCCAGCCCGACTTGAATCCGAACTCAATTAAAGCAAAACCAGAAATACCCGAACTCGGAATAACTTGAATCCAAATTGGACTGAACACGAATTAGCCTGAACCTAAAATGATCAAAACCCGAAAAGACCTAAGTCTAAACACAACAAGTCCTAATTTCTTAGGATTTGTTGAATTAACTAATGACTTTATGAGATCATCAGATTTTGGCTTATAAAATTTTCATATTTACGTCAAATGCTCAAGAGTTGACAGATTTGCCAAAAAAATTTCAATTTTACCTAGAACTTTCTAAAAACCTTCAATTCACATCAAAACTCTTCCATTTTGCCTACATTGACCTCAAACGACCTCTAGGGCTCCAAATTAGTACCTAAACTAAATTAATTCCTATTTTGACAAAAAATAATGATTCTAAATTCCTAAAAAATTATAACTCAAAGTGACAACATAATTTAAATGCATATAATCCTACCAATTTCTTAAGTTCTAAAATGACTAAGTTTATAGTTTTATGAATTAAGTTTATAAAGTTTTGAATTGGGTATTTTTATTAAAATAATTAGCACCTCTGTCCTGCATTGATTACACCATTTTGTGTACGGCATGAAAATTAAGAAATGATAAAATGATGTATATTTTTTTGTTTCTAACCCTGATCTGTCCTTTTTCTTTTCCCACGTGCAACACCACTAAACCCGATTCCATCTACACCTTTAATTCTGGTTTCATCTCAGCCAACGATTCCGTCCTCAATTTCGCCCTTACCAGTCTTTCCATCTGTGCTCGTCAGAGTACTAGTTGAGTCTCATCGTCCTCCGCGCCGCCTAGCATGAACAGCGTCAATCATGGAAGCTAGGTTTGTCGTCCTCGATTCGTCGTCTTCGTCCACGATCGCACCATCACTTTTCTCGATCCATTATCTCCCCGATCGCACCATCGCTCTTCTCAATCCACCGTCGTTCTCGATCCATTGTCATCCTTGATCCACCGTCGTCCTCAATCCATTGCCGTCATTGATCGCCGCCGTTCTTGACACTGCATCATCACTTTCTTAATCTTAATCTGCCGATAACCCAATCGGTGATATTAAAGGGAGTAGAATCGATTTTGGAATTTTTCTGGTGACCCAATTGATGATATTAAGGGGAGTAGAATCGATTTTGGAATTTTGGAGAGAATTGGATCAAGGGCATATTTGTCATTTAAGTTAGTAAAACTTACCAAAAGGGGAAATGATGCAAAGAATATGGGACGGAAGGAGTATATATTAATATATTTATATCTAGTTAAATAAAAAATTTTAGATTATTTTTTATGTCTAGTAATTTTTTAGTTATGAAGTACCTAAATTTTGAAATTTTCATTTTAGTGACTCATAAAAATTGCAACATGGATCTATAAACTTTTCAAATATTTGCATAAAAAATCAAATTCTTTAATTTAAATTTTAGAAAAATCTAAATAAAAATTGAATTAATTCAGTTATTCCAACTTATACACTAAAACTTGATTAGACCTGAATATTAACTCGAATCTAACCTGAAACCCAAATAACCCGACCTTAAGATATCCAAGACTGAAATTGACCTAACCTTAATTAAATCCGAACCCGAATAAGACTGACCTGAATCGAACTTGAACCCAAACCCAAATAACCCAACTTGAACTCGAATTAATGCTAACTCGACTAAACCTGAACCTCAATAACCTGACCCAAACCCAACCTGACTCACCCAATTGTTATCCCTAAGTGAGAGTTTAAATGAAGATTTAAAAAAGATTCTTTATTGGGTTTTATGTAGTGGGAGTTTACATGAAGGTAGTAAGGTAAATTAAAAGTTGAAAACTTTTTAAAATAAAAAATATTTCATTCTTTTTGGGACATCTGAAAAAAAAATACATTTCATTCTTCTTGGGATGGAGAAAGTATTTTACTTTCACTTTTAAAGAACTTCCATGCCACTATTTATTACTTCATTTGTTTGAAGTTTTCTACTTCATTTTACTTTTTTTACTTAAGTTTGACTTGAACTTATTTATATTATCATATGATATTTTTCTAAAAATTATATATATAATTAAAAATTATAGTTAAATTTTTCTTGGAAAATATCTTTGCAAACTATAATATCATAATTTAATTTTTTAAAATTTTTAGCAAATAATAATATAAATAAATTCAAGTCAAACTTAAGTAAAAAAAATTAAAATGAAGCAAATAACTTGGGATGGTGGCAGTATCACTTATTGCCATATCACTATAGTATTATATATTTACTTTCTAATTAGCAAACAAAAAGTTTTAAATGGATAATAATCATGAATTCTTCTAGGTTCCAAACATTGTAAAAAGCATTTACCATGAATTTTATTAGTTTGTAATGAAGAATTATCACATATTAACATTGGGGTAAATTGCATCACATTCATAACCTTCATCTCTTATTGTAAATGTACCCCAAACTTATTCTTTGTGTGCATGGTGATCCTCAATTTTTGTTTGAGCATTACACATTTAACCAATTTTTTTTTTTAAAAAGAATAGCAACCAACCTACACTTTGGTAGTTTCTTTCAAATAAAACCTCTATATATTTCACTTATATGTGATAAAAAAAAATTTCTTGAAATTCCAGTCACACCCAATGGCCAAAGATGATAAAGGACCCTTAAGCAGTGAACAAAAGGTTAAGTGCTAATTTCACACCCTAAATGCTAAATTTTTAGCTATGCCACTACTAAAGATTTGGCATATTAGTTATTTCAAAGTACAATTGTGGTACCGCTAGTCCTCACACTAGGTTCAATAATATGAAACTTAAGTTTTAGAGTGAGAAACTCTTTATTCTCTTTCTAGAAATTTAGGGATTTGAGATGAGATTCGAAGTAAAAATCAAATAATCCATTGAGAAAAACAATTTTAAAACTTTTTTGAATAGGGGAAAGAGGATGATGTGGTAAGAATTATTGGAAATGGAAGTCGGTTTTGGAGTTCAATTAATATTATAAATTGAGTGGTGTATTTCCTATTGGAATGAGAGTAGAATGAAGAATAAGAAAATGTTTTGACAATCGGATGGATAGGATTTGTATTTATCCTTCAAAGAAAATAATAATGAGAGGTTTCTAGAAATGAAAAAAAAGTAAAAAAAAAAATCACAAGAGTGGTGCTGAGTTCACTGTTTACTTGGTTCTCTGTCCACGCGTGGATTGGAAAGGTAGGGAGCCAATTGTGTGTATAAGGAGGGAACCAAATTCATAGGAGTGAGATGGGGCTTGTTTGGCGGCTGAAAAAGAATATCCTAGTGCAATGAGGGGAAGAATCATAGTTGTCTGGGAAGGATGCAGGGGCTGAGTAAGGTGGTAGAGAAAACAAGCAGATATGGCATGAAAGGCATGTGCAAGGAGGCTTAGCAACGAAGAGGGTTAACATCAGGGACGAGGCGTTGTCCGACAATAAAGAGCCCCTGACAAAGGATACAACTGGTGACGATGAAGGTGTGATGTATAAAGATAGCTGGCGATGGTGGATAGGCAATTCCAACAAAAAATATAGCTGGTGACGGTAGATAGGCAGTCTATGGAGTTCAAGTCGCGGCAACTCAAGTTCCTACAAGTAGTGGCAGTATTGTAAGTGACCAGATTAGGGTTGTTGCAATTGATTTAGGTATAGACTTGGTAAATATGAGAGTTGGGCTAGAAAAGCTTAAAAATTCTAGTGCACCTAGGTTGGTATATGGTGGGCTAGAGAATAGAGCTTTAAATAAGTTAATTAGGTTAAAAGAATAGAAGAATGAGTTTATTTTTTCTTGTTTGGGGGCTAGCAAAAATAAGATAGATTTGATGATGGGTGAAACAAGTATTAAAAATGATTCTTATTTAATCTTTCCAAAGGGTTCTTCCAATTTTGAAGGTAATGGATAAGCTGTGGGGATAAGATTGTTGGAGTTTTAAATGGCCGTAAAAAAGTTCAACATTGTGAGATACTATGTCATCAAATTGTGTTAGGGAGAGTTTTGGAGGTGTGAGGCCTTGTGTTTGTAATATAGAAAGTAAAGGTTCCAATCTTCATATTGTGTCTTTTGATGGTTATGAATGAACTAGCATTAAGTATGTTAGAGAATCTAAATAAGGCTAAGGAGTAGAGGAATGGGTGAAAAAAAAAAAAAAGATCGCAGCCAAAAGGATTGGCGTTAAAAAGTAAACTAAAAAGGTTAGAATGAGGATTTAAACTCTAATTCTTATTTTTCTTTTCTTGTTTTGGGATGTGGAGGTTTTGGTGTTTTAAGTTGTATTTTTTTTTGTGGCAGTAGGAACATTGGGTTTATTTTGGTTTTGAGAGATTATGGATAGGTCTTTGGGTTTGATTTATTACTTTATGTTTTCAAGGTATTTTTGGAGACAATTTATTCTAGTATCTTTCTGGATTGAGAATTTATACTTTATATTTATATTTAATAATATTTATTTTTCTATTTAAAAGGGGGAAAAAAGAAAAAGACACTAGGTTAGGCCTTTGATTATAAAAATGCTTCTGAGCCCGAAGATGCACATCCACGAGCTGGCAATAGGGATGTCAACGTGCTAGGTTTGGGCCAGGTATAGCTAATCCCAAACCCTCCACTCAAGTGATCGGGTTCGGATAGTACTTGCTCCACGTGCAGGCGGGTACTACCCACAAACCCATTTTAAGGTATATGTTTGATTTTTTTAGATTTTATTTTTATATATTTACATATATTTTTAAGGTATATGTTTGATTTTTTTAGACTTCATTTTTATATATTTACATACATCTTCAAGAGAATGTGTATGTTCACAATTAATTAATACTTAAAAAATCATAAGCTAAAGTAATATAAGGTAATTTATATTAAATTATAATTTTATTTTTTAAATAAAATCATATTTTGAATATAAATATACTAATTTAAAAGGGATGTAGGTAGGGTCAGGTAAAATAAGTTAAATGCATACCCACCCCATAGCTTTGAGGGTAGTGTCGGGTTCGGGTTTAGATGGCTGGGTTTAGGGAGAGTCAGGTGAGGCATTTTTTTACATCTCTAATTGAAAATAGTCTGGTTTACTGGAAATCCGTGACAGGGCCCCACCCACCCCCCGAAAAAAACGTCAAGACATACACATATTTCATCCAAAAAAAAATAGAGCCAAAACATATCATGGGCCCAAAAACTGATGAAACCCAATATGGACTTCAACCCACAAAACTCGTGAATAACAAAGTTTTCCTCTCGTTTTGTTTTGTACAGTATCTCTCACAACGTCCATTAACAGAATCCAAACTGGACTGGGCATGCAACCCAAAACACAAATGGGCATCGTATGGCTGGCCTTGACAGAACCTAATCTGCCCCCCTTCTGGCAGTTCCAAACATAATCCAAAGCAGAAACATTTTCTAATTTCTACCACATAAAATATGTTTCAAAATAATAGATACATTATTCCCAATTTCCAAAGCCGAAATATTGACGGTAAGTTCTTGGTTCATTGGCATGATCTATCAATATTGTGTTTAGTTATGTTTAGATTTTTAACTTGTGCAAGGGGTTTCTAGTTTTTACAATTCAAATGACAGATTTAGATCGAATAAAGTAGACTTTTATATTATTTTGGTGAACTCCTAAGTATAAAAAAACCAAAATATCCTTCACTTTAATATAGTAAGCATGCATCTAGTGAATCAACAAAATTTCCCCATTTTTATAAGCCTACAAAGATATTTCACCTAATAACTGTGAGGTGGAAATTCCTCTTATCTACTCTAGCTAAAAAAAGATCCCCTATCTACATATGCAACAGTTATAGACGATTTGAAAACCATTTTTCTTAATCAAATTTTAATATAATGCCTCAAATTTGCAATTGAATTAAGGATTGGAGGAAACCATTGTCCAGGAAAAAACATAAATAAATGGCTAGCTAGATAAATACGTTGAGTCAAATATTCGAGTCAATTAAAATATGAGGTTACGGTGGAAAAAGATTTAGGCTGTAATTTGGGAGATTATTGAAAAATGATTATTGTTGATTATTTTCATATAATGATTATTTGCAAAACTAAACATATTAATAAGAACCAAAAACTACTCTTAAAATGGTTTTTTCATAAAATTTAAGTTTTTTTTATCAATCTTTATTTTTTTCATAAGGCTGAATAAGAAAAAACTAAAATAAATAATTTATTTATGAAAAATATTATTTAACTAATCATTAGATAAATAAAATATTAAATATTAAAATTTACTGCTTATAATAAATAATTAATTAATTCGAACTGAATGCTGCCTTAACCTTGGCGGAATGATGTGGCAAAAGTCATCTAGAATATAGCATATACTATATAAATAGTGTTATACGTACAAAAAAAATTAAATTTATGTATAAAAAGGTTACAGAATAATTTATTAAATCGAGTGGACTTATACATAATTTTATTTTAACTATATCAGATTGTCAAATTATTTACGTAAATAAAATATTTCGATAAAATATTGTTGATAAGGGGATATTAATAGTAGACGTCAACATTATTTGAAGGTTACATTTACAGACCAAAATAATGATACGTGCATGAAATGGGTCCCACGTACACAACTTCGCCAAGAACCATATCCTCAAGTAAACGTGTTCTTATTGCGTGTCCCTTAACCTTTCACATGTCTCAACATCCAAATCCACCTTTCAAAACACTTTCGGTGCCTAAAATTATGACCTTAATTGGGCAATTCTGGAACTTCAAGTAGTTGTTTGAGCGATTTTATTTATTTGGGGATCTTATCTCCAGTCCGTGCATTAAATTTGGATACTGTTTACTTAAGAAAAAAAACTAGGAGTATTTAAGATATAAAAGGATAAGGTTTGATTCTTTAGATTTAGATGCATGGAACTTGGAATTGTGTCTAGGAACCACTTTATTAACTAGCAGCTATTCTTTAAAGAATTATCTTTTTTTGATACTTAAAAATAATATAGGAAAAGGATAAATAAGAAAATTACCGTAAATATTGCATTGAAAATTACCTGCTGCTTCAATAATAGTAGTTCTTAATACTGGTGTTCATTATTAAAAGATATGATCGCTTTTATTATTCTTTTTATCTCGTTTTAGTCTGCATTAACTCGTTTATTAAGATGTACCACAATTTTGTCTTCTTACTCTAACAAGTATATGCAATATAGTACTATCTTTGTAGAAAGAAAAGTAACATATTTATTAGAAAAAAAAAGTTTTTATGTAAATAAAAATATGTGCATATTGTTTCTAATATGGTTTTTTAACGTTTGCGCACCTATTTTGGTGAAGCTGAATGAAAACGTGCTTCAAAATTGTGAAATGCCACTAAAACCTCAAAAAATTCCTAATGGTGAGACAAGTCCCTGTTTTTGGAGTGAAGTGGGTGTTAATATATTATGGCTTCATTCGTACTCTAAGTCTTATGAAGAGTTTTTGAAGGAAAGCAATAAGATGACGAATAAATTTTCTTAAGTTTTGAGTACTAATGAGATGAGGCTCTGGAATGTTTAGAGGAAGGAGAGAAGATGAGAGTAATTTATTATTGAACGCTAATCATTAATAGTTTTAGCGTTCACTAAAAACAAAAGAAATTGATTTTTACCTTAATGTGTACTCCTATATCGTTATTCTCAAAATCAAGGTAAGCAAAATCTTATTTCTTAAATGGGGTAGTTTTGTCAAATTTGTGTTTTCTTCAATCATCTTACTATGGATGACAAAATTTGACCCTATCTAATCTGTCTGAATTTTTAACTCAAATTGACTAAAGAAGTCAATAATCAACCGTACTCAATTTGAATCCTTAGCTCGTTCAAGTAAAATCAAATAAAGCTCAAATCCAACATGACCCAAACTAAAATGGTTTATATTCGAAATAAGTCAAACTTGAAATGTCTTCACGTTACACTTAATAAAAATTTTAATAATCTAAAAGTTAATGATAAATCTTTGTTACTTTACCTGAATAAACATGATGATCAACCCAAATTTGGACGAACTGTGATAAGTGTTTGAATTTGAATTAAGATGAAAAAGTAACTCGATTCGTATTAACATATACCCAACTAAATATTCTTCAACATAACCCGAATCGATACAAGAAAAAACATGCAAAAAATTAACTGAAAGAGTAACTAAATTTTCGGCCGCCAAAAAATCCGTCGCAAGACGGTAATTAAAAAGGTGGTTAGCAATTAACTAGCCACTTACTTTTGTCACTAGTCAGCTGCTAAATTGGTTGTCATTGGTGCGGGCAACCAAGTATTTTGCATAAAGAAAAAAAATACCAATTGAAAGTGACAGATTTACCAATAATTTTTTTTTCACATTTCTCTTGTAGTACATCCTAAATATAAATAACTTCATTTAAACTTGATTAGAACATAAAATATTGTAAACTAAGTAAATCCGAACTTGAATAATTGATTGTATAACTCTTGTCTTGTGTCTCAAGTGCACTTACGAGCCCCAACCACCATTTGATGATTTTTTGGATCATTGTACGTTTCGAGTAAGCTTCAGGCAAAAATCGCAACTCTTGTCGGATTGGTTAATGGGCCTCCCTTGTTTTTAATTTTTGTTTTTGAAAGAAGAAGCAAAGTTGTTATAAAAAGAAAAAGGGATAATTATAATTTATCCTCTAAAATATAGGAGAAATTACAATTTGTTCTTTTATTTTAGAAATATACACTTTGCCCCTTATTTTTCTAATACAGTTCGATAACGGCTTTTGAAATCTTAATTTAGATTATATAGTAGCTATCTTCAAGTAATTTCAATTTGTATAATACTTTTTTATAATTAATTGACATTTAAAATATACTATTTTGCACTTAAAGAAAGAAAACATTGATAATTTAAAATGACCATTAACTATAAAAAAGTACCATACAGAATAAAATTATTGAGAGATGGTTACCGTAATATCTAAATTAAGATTTCAAAATTACTATTAAATTATAATTAAAAGGTCACGGATATAGTGTATATTTCTGAAATAGGAGTGCAAAGTGTAATTTTCCTTAGCCTCAATGGCTAAATTGTAATTAATTCAAATTAAAACACACATGGTACCAAGGTGTTAAATACCGTTACCGTAAGGTATACTGCACCCTGAATTTTTAAGGTATACTGCATGGTATACCGTGCTACATACCGTTACGTTTTCATAAAAAATAAAAGTTGTAATATTATTTTAAGATGACAAATTTTTTTTAATAATTTATTTTTACACTTTTTATATATATTCTAATTTTTCTCATCATAATTTGTCAAATATAAATAAAATATATACGATAGAAGATATTTTTATAATACAAAAAACATAAAAAAATGTTATCTATGGAGCAAAATAAATAATACTAAAAAAAACTAATTTATTGATATACTATAAATATAAGGGCGAATTTCAAAAAAACCCCTGAGGTTTAGTGAATACTTCACTTACCCCCTCCTGTTTAGAAATTCTCCACTTTACCCCCTTAAGTTTAGGGCGAATTTCAAAAAACCCCATGAGGTTTGGTGAATACTTCACTTACCCCCTCCTGTTTGAAAATTCTCCACTTTACCCCATTAAGTTTAATAGATCCTTCACTTACCCCCTTCCATAATATTGTAAATAATTTTAATTTACTTACAATGCTCAATTATTATTAAATTAAAATTATAGTCTTTACATAATTGTAGATTTTTATAGTAATAAATCATGTAAATATTAAAATGAATACTTAAAAAAATAAAATCTATTTATATGAACTTTTACATACTGGTATATGAATAATAATGCTCTTGTCAAATGTGGATACTGTATTTACTTAATATAATTTCCCAATAATTATTGTATAATTACTAGAAAATAAATTTTCTATTATTGATGAACATTTCACCTAGGTGAAATTTCTTGTCAAATGTGGATACTGTATTTACTTAATATAATTTCCCAATAATTATTGTATAATTACTAGAAAATTTAAATTTTCTATTATTGATAAACATTTCACCTAGGTGAAATTTTAAAAAGGTGACAATTGTGATAAAAAGAAAGTGTAGAAACCTTACTAAGCATTTAAGGGCGAGATTATTTTGCATTAGTTTTAATGTATTGTTGTACATTATTCTTATATAAAACTATTATTTACTTTATTTCAAAAAAATTATTATTTAATGAAAATTTTAATTTACTGAGCTTTACATTTTAAAAAGTCTAAACCTACCTGGACAGTCATAAAAATATTCTAAAATTATTTTTTAAACATATTAAAGTGTAAAATTTTAATAGATTAATAATTTTAGATAAATAATCACTCTATATAATATGATGCAAAAATGATACTTTTACTTATTGCAACATATAATTGATAGTTTTGATATATTAATTTAGATACTTTTTACTTATTACTTCATACACTTTTATTTTTTAAGGAAGTTTTACATGTCTATAATATAATAATTATTTCGATTATATGTATATAAAATGAACAATACGTAAGTTAATTAAAGTAAATCTTAGAATTAGATCATTTTTTCATCATTCTTATATAAAGTGATTATTTTGCTAAAAAATATTAATTTATTAAAACCCTACACTTTAATACGTTTAAAAAATAATTTTAAAATATTTATGTGACTTTCCAGGCAATTTTGGACTTCTTAAAATGTAAATCACGGTAAATAGGTAATTTGAGTAAATAATAATTTTTTTTTGAAATAAAGTAAATAATAATTTTATATAAGAATAATGTACAACAATACATTAAAACTACTGCAAAATAATCTTGCCCTTAAATACTTAGTAAGGTTTCTACACCTTCTTTCTATCATAATTGTCAACTTTTTGAAATTTCACCTAAGTGAAATGTTCATCAATAATAGAAAAAAGAATTTCTTTCTTTAAGTAAAGAAAAATTAATAATTTAAATTTTATAGTAATTATACAATAATTATTGGGCAATTAATTATTAGGAGCATTAATGTTCAATTACCATTAAGTAAATGCATATAAATCCATTTTACTTTTACAAGTAGCATTAAGTGTTCATGTGATTTAGTATATAAATGTTACATATAAATATAATTTTATTTTTATTTTAAGTATTCATTTTAGTATTTATGTGATTTATTACTATAAAAATTTACAATTCTAGAAAGACTATAATTTTAATTAAATAATAATTGAGCATTGTAAGTAAATTAAAATTATTTACAATATTATGGAAGGGGGTAAGTGAAGGATCTATTAAACTTAAGGGGGTAAAGTGGAGAATTTCCAAACAGGAGGGGGTAAGTGAAGTATTCACTAAACCTCAGGGGTTTTTTTGAAATTCACCCTAAATATAAATAATACCATCCATATACTTTGCATATACTATAAATATAAATAATACCATTCATTAATTTTTTATATTAATTAAGAAAAATAACAAAAATAAAAATAAAAATAAAAATAAATGTTTATTTTATGATATGTGTATTATTTTTATTTTAATGTTTTATATATTTATGATATTTTTATGTTAAATAAACAAAATAAAAAAATAGTTGCAAAAAATTAAATATCGCGGTACGTACAGCGCAATGTTTGCGGTATACTGTTGGTTTTTAACAAAATAGATACAAAAAGTACGCGATATCCGGTATACCGTGAAATACCGTGGTATACCATGTGGTAAAATGACAAAACGTAAAAATATTTATACCGCATACCGCAGTATTTAATTCAGTGCATGGTACAACCTGTAGACAGTCAAACCATTAGGATGAGAGTTTGAGCACACCTTATGCCCTCGGCTCAAGATTGTTGGTCCATTTTTTCTTTTTCATTTTCGGCCTACTTGTTTGCTTTTTTTCGACCCATTGCCAATTTTTTGTTGCTTTTTTTTTTTTTTGTAATCCAGTTTCTTCTTCATTGTGTAAAAAGCCAACAACCAATAGTCAGAATGGTAATAGGATGTGAGGTAGAGGTTTAGAGTTCTGCCTCCACTTCAGCCTCCACCAAATTTCTCCATAATGCTATTAGATATTGATTTGATTGCATTATGAATTTCAAATAAATAGGCATTACATTTTTCTCATACTATAAGTACATTCTAATAATCTTGTAAATTTGTAGAGATGTTTGTACACACAAAAGAAAAAAAAATCTTTATCGTTATCTTCTTGAGTTTTGTATAAAAAAAAATTGATAATTTTATTACACTAATTTACTACACATCTTTAAACTTTTATGATTATTAGAAAAATGTACTACGAAGTATAGTTATTAAAAATGTGTTTTAAGTAATAAAAACTTACGTTTTTACGACTCTAAAGATTGGAACCGTGTTAAAATGTAATAAAAACATAAAATATGTAGAAACGTGTAGAAACGCGATTTTAGTTGCAGAAACATAAAAACGTTGAGACTTTAAGATTTTACCCTATTGAGTTATTTGGGTTAAAAAATGAATGGAGTTAAAAATCTTCGAATTTTTTTGGTCAAAGGTGGCTAGGCTAAGTTGCCAAACCCAAAAAAACTAAAAAAGCTATCTCAGTCTCTTTCATTGCATTAGTTCTCTCTCACGCACACGCTCTCTCACGCACACGGACCTATTTGGCCATTCTCTTTTATTTTTTTGGTTTAGTTCTTCATCTGTTATAGCTGTTTTTTTATGTTTTGCCCTTCATTTTCGAAGTTTCTTCTTAATCTCACCAACACCTAAACAGTGACAGTGCATTGATGCCTAATTATGAAACTTGGTTTCTTTATTTGTATGTTCATACATGAATGACAATATGACTCTTTGTTTATAATATTGTTGGAGTTCTAATAAGTGGTAATATTGTCAAATATGAATTTCTTAACATAGTTAAATAATTATAAATTTTTTATAATTTTTCTCAAAATTTTTTTTGTCCTTTTGGTAGAATCTTATGACTTTATGACTTTTTACGACTTTATGACTCTAAAAATCCAAAACGATTCTAGGTATAAACTCGATTTAAATAACCTTGCTACGAACTATTTTTATTTTTTATTGGGTTACAATTTGGTCCCAAAATTTGGGTGATATTATAGTTTGCGGCTCTTTTATTTTAAAAAAATATACATTTTACCCCATTCCTTACATTTTATCATTTAAAAAAAAAACTATCTTACATTTATAGAAATAAAAAAATTGATAATTTTAAAATGTTAATTAACTATAAAGAAAAGTATTATACTGCTGTGCTGAAATTACAGGGTGCACATTTCTAAAAATATGAGGGGCAAAGTATAATATATTGTAACTAATCCTTTTTTATTTGGTTCGGTTTTAACATTGTTTTCGGATTATTTGGTTTGGTCCAACAAGTGCAAAAACCGAATCAAAGCTGGGACCGTGTGCCCCCACTTGGAAACGTCACACAAAGTGGAGGGGGAGAAAGCTGACATGGCAAAACATACCTTATTTTAAGAAATAAGATCAAACCTGTATCGATTTGAGAAAAACAATTAAGGAGTACACCTTTTAAGGAAAAAACTAACAAGAAATTGGTGTTATAGTACTACTACAAAAGACTCATAGGATAGTATTGCGGAAGCATTAATACGGGAAGGAAAAGAAAGATAAAAGGGAAGATAGAAAATGATGTGCGACCATTTCAAAGCGACCTTCTCGCTCAATCTCAAGCCAATCTCCCTCGGTTGAGGAGAGAGAACCGGACTGTCGACGACGATGGCGATGCTGTGGAGCATTGTCCTGTTCGGCCTTCTTCTCATGCTTCTCCTCATCCTCCTCCTTCTCCTCCTCCTCGTCTGCCGGCCTTGGCGCTTCTTCTCCTCCTATCGTTCTCGCACGATCAAGGTTAGCCCGATTGCTCTCGCACGCTATCTGACATATCCCAGGACTCCTCCGTTTTCTGTTTTCTCTTCGAGCTTTCCGTCACTTGTGAGATTTTATATTGATCATCTGTTGGTTTGAGTCTTGAGTTTTGATTCGTGATGAGTGGTGGAGTTTGAGCTGGATGATCGTAGTTTTTTTGGTTGTGAATTACGTTTTGGGGGTTTTGTGATTTTTTATGTAGTGTTTAGTGGTCGCAATCTGATGTTGAGATTGGAGCGGATGGATGATTCTGGGCTGATTGCTGCGTCAGGAACTTGAATCCAATAATTGCTTAATGTTATGACGAGTTCACATATTTTTGGCTCGGGTGAATCTGTGGTAATTATTTTTTTTGTTAAGAATGCAGCTTTTTAGGCTGTGAAGTTCAAACGAAGAAAGGGAACTTGATTTAGTTCCAGAACTGCTTAATATCACCATATTTTTCATGCATTCACATCATTTGTTATCTGGGTGCTAAAGGCAGTAATGGTGGTCTGCTGGGTGTCTACTTCTGTGAACTGATTAAAATTGAAATTCAGATTCAGATATCCGAAATTCTTTTTTGCTCAGTACTGTTACTAGCAAGGAAGTTGGTTAACCTCTTTTCTTCTCACATTGTGATTGTGGCTGGATTCATATGTATGGATGCACCAGATGTAAGTGTATAATTGTGCTTCAACTTTGGTAAAATCTTGTGAGACATTTCCTACAATAGATACAACAAGTTGGGTATGATGATGAATTCATTTAAAATTTATACAAGTTAAAGTGAAGCCAAATTTTGCAACATGCTGGGAATGGTATGGTATTGAGAATTAATGTTGTTGCAACCTCGGTAACAAACTTCTTTTTTTGTTTCCGCCTTTCTTTAAGGTTGGTGAGTTGGATAATCCTCTTGTTGGAGATGAGGAAGTTCTACTTCTAAATGAAAGCAATGAGTTGGCAAGAAATCATGATTTAGAAAGAGCAACTTTTCAAAATGAGGCACTTTTGCGCACCCCTCGAACAGAAGGTCTTATTCATAAACAGAGATTTGTTCCTGCATGTTCCAATTCAATTCAAGGTATATCTTCTGTATGTCCACTTTATGTTACTAGCCGAGTACATGTTCTCATTTTCTTGAATTTAAGTTAATTGTAATGGTGCATTTTCCTTTTCACAGGGGATAGCTTGGTTCTAGATGTTATATCTGATATCCCAGAGGATTTTCCCTTGGGTCAGACCCTTAAGCGTCCTGCTGCAGCAGAACACTTAATTGAGGTACAAAAACATGCTAAGCACGAAGATCAAAGTCCTAGCTTGAAACTTCCGATTGAAAATTACAAAGTTCAAGACTTTGTCCCCGAGGTTAAAGAACAAAGTAATTTCCTTTTTCTGTCACCTCTATGAGGAGGTCAATTCTCTGCCATTCTTTGTATGAATGAATATGAAAAACGTGCAATTATATCTTTCTGTTAGAAGTGCAGGAAGTTGCCTTGCCCTTGAGGTTGTCTCTGGTCCTTCCTGTGGACTTCATTACAGTGTACAGTCAAGTGCCTCCAAACTTTCAGTCACAGTTGGAAGAGTTCCTCCCAGTGATTTGGTGCTGAAGGATTCTGAGGTTTCTGGAAAGCATGCATTGATTAACTGGAATTCAAATGTAAAAAATTTATTGTTAGATTCTGGGGTTTTATTTGATTGAATGCCTGTCTTAAGTTGGAATTTAACTCTGACTGCTGGCATTGGTTTTAGAAATTTAAATGGGAGTTAGTGGATATGGGAAGCTTAAATGGGACGATGCTGAATTCCAAGCCAATCAATCATCCGAACAGTGCAAGCAGGCAATGGAGTTCTCCGGTTGAACTTGCTAGTGGAGATATAATAACACTTGGCACAACTTCAAATGTATCCGTAAGTCTATCTCTTCAAAAGGCAAAACAAATAGAATAATAAATGCTTTCTTTTTTTATTTGTAAACTGTCATTGAAATGTGGCAGTACTTCTTATCAGTATGAGCATTTTATTTCTTGATCAATGATGATTTCAGAAAATGTAACTATAATTGGTCTTTTCTAGTGTGCTTTGTGTGACTGGTATTTCATAATGATGATATGCTGCTGCTTATATGAAAGACATGGGGAAGATGTTTTATACCTCTTCTATTTATTCTAGAGTTATGCTTTCACCTTGTTATTTCAAGAGTACTGTATTTGCTTCATTTGCTTCATCTTTTCTTCCCATCACTAATCTTAAGAAGTTCTGCCTGAAATGTGAAACTAATAGGTCTGTAGCAATAAAAGTATGCTTCGTTTTTTTTAGTATCCCCCCCCCCCCTTTTTTTCGCTCGTCAATTTCTTATGCCATTTGGAAGCGACCATTCTATTTACCATAAAAGCACTTAGAGTTTTTCAATTATTTTTCTGAATTGTTATTTGTCCAGGTTAAAGTAAGATTTTCTTTTTCCAAAAAAAATTGCTTTTGAGGAAACAATGTTCTGTAACTGCTTTAGAAGCGTATAGTTATATGCTTGCAAGTAATACTTGATGCTGACAGGCAAAACTAAAATGTCTAGATAGCAATTTTTGAAAAGCTCTGCCAAACACATGGTAACAGCTTCATTAATATTCATTCTGGTGATGAGAATCATGTTTTTAATTTATTAGATGGAGTCCTAGATCTTCACTGTTGTAACCTCACAAAACTGATGGGGGAAAGCTCTTGTTGTCTGATATTCTCTGCCAATCTTCATACTAGCTTTGGTTCTTATTATAAAAATGAAATGTGCTGTTGCCTACTTGATTGACTAAGTGTAGCCTCTTTTGCATTCCACAGGTTAATATTTGATGTCAAAATGATTTAATTCATTCTGCTCACTAGAAAATCTTATCTTTAATGTAATATTGATGGACTTCTAAATCTTCAATGTTGTAACCTTGCAAAGTTGTTAACAGGAAGCTGTAGTTGCTTAATTTCCTGTCTATCTCCATGCTAGTTTTGGTTTTTGTGAAAAATATGAAATTTGCTGCTTGCCTACTTCATTCATTAAGTTGCGGCCCTTTTTCGCATTCCACAGGTTAATATTTCGTGCCAAAATGAGTGCCAGACTCCTTTTGGATTTGGGATGGCTTCAGATCCCATGTCTGTTCGGCGTGGTGGAAAAAAGCTTCCAATGGAAGATGTTTGCTACTATCAGTGGCCCCTTCCTGGCATCAGTCAGGTGAGTTTTCTGTTTATGTTGTTTCTTGCATGATTTTTCTGCATCAGCCAAAGGTAATAAATCTCATACTGGTACCCACGTTTCAGTTTGGGGTGTTTGGTATCTGTGATGGACATGGTGGTGCTGAAGCTGCAAAATATGCAAGCAAGTCGGTATTCTATTCAATTTCTGATCCCTCACTTTCGCATCTTTTATCATTAACTCTTCTCTCTTCCTTCCCTTGTTTTTTCCTTTAGTTTTTTCATAAATGATGCAACACATGTTGGTTTGCTATGTTATGATAATACTTAGAAGTATAGGTGTGAGGTGCTGAACAATCAATGAGAAAACCCTTCTGGCTTTGTATCTTATTTAAGAAGTACTGGTGGTGACCAAGTTGCCGGATGATTGTTGACAAGTGGCATGACAGTAGCTGGAAACAATGAAATGCTAACTCAAATGCTTTGTCTGATTGTATTAGGATTTGGGAAAACATGCCATTACTTATTTCATTTGTATCTTGTAAAATCATATACTGGTGCCACCCTTGCTTGGCAATTACTTTGGAGTTTTAGTTTCTCTATATTCTCCCATCTGAGATCATGTATTTTAGTTTTGATGTATCTATTGACTTGAACCTGATGGTCAGAATTCTGCCTGAGACAACTGCTACTATTTTATCGGATTCACTAAGAAGAGAGAGGGTGCTGTCAAGACTGGATGCCTCTGATGTGCTCAGAGATGCATTTTTTCAAACTGAAGCACTCATGAATCACCACTATGAGGTTTGTCATCACGTGGATTTCCTTTATATTTTCTTCTCTTATGCACCTCAACCTGCATTTCAGTGCCCTACTCAATCATGATTTCTCTGCTAAAATGACTTTTTTTTTGGTATACCATGAAGTTTCTTCTAGTTTAATATCTTACCTTTCTGCAGAAATAATACTGGCTTATTTTTCCTCATAGAGTTTTACACTGTTTAAATACAAGGCTAAGGAAACCTAAGTTAGGCAGTTTCCTCTTTTACAGACTAACAATTTAGGAAACAAATAAACAGATCCTAATCTCCTAAAAATAAAAGATTACTAAGATTTTCTAGCTGTACACAGTTTTCCTAATAAGGAACATTAAATCTTTGATCTCCAGAATATTCTGAAGATCTCCAGAATATTCCAACGCTCCCCCTCAAGCTGGTTTGAAGATGTCTTCCATAGCCAGCTTGTTCACTAGTTTCTCGAACTGTCTTTGAGGCAATCCTTTAGTGAGAATGTCAGCAATCTGTTCTGCAGTAGGGATATAAGGCATACAAATCAGTCCACTTTCAATTTTTTCCTTGATAAAATGCTTGTCAACTTCCACATGCTTCGTTCTATCATGGAGGACAGGATTATGAGCAATAGAGATAGCTGCCTTATTGTCACAGAAAACTTTCATGGGAGATGGATTAGAAATTTTTAATTCTTCCAATAAGTCTCTTAATCCACAAGACTTCACAGATTCCATGAGCTGCTGCTCTGAACTCAGCTTCAGCACTACTCCTAGCCACCACATTCTGTTTTTTGCTTCGCTAAGTAACTAGATTGCCTCCAATGAATGTACAGTAGCCAGAAGTAGAGCGTCTGTCAGAAACACTCCCTGCCCAGTCTGCATCTGTATAGGCTTCAACTTGTAGATGCCCATGGTCTTTGAATAGTAACCCTTTTCCAGGTGTCCCCTTCAAATATCTTAAAATTCTGTACACAGCATCAAAGCGTCTTGGCCCAGGAGAATGCATAAACTGGCTTACCATACTTACAGCAAAAGCTATATCAGGGCGAGTGTGAGACAAGTAAATTAGTCTTCCAACAAGCCTTTGGTATTGTTCTGTGTTCTGCACTTCCTTAGCATTAGCAGGTTGTAACTTGAAATTAGGTTCCATAGGAGTTTCGGCTGGTTTGCGCCCAAGTAAACCTGTTTCACCAAGCAAGTCAAGTATATACTTTCGTTGGTTGACAAAGATACCTTCCTTGGATCTTGCAACTTCCATTCCAAGAAAGTATTTTAGAGCACTTAGGTCCTTGATCTCAAACAAGGTAGCCAGCTTCTTCTTAAGCTTTCCCAGTTCTTCAAGATCATTACCAGTCAAAATTATATCATCTACATAAACAATTAGAATTGCGACCTTGCCTTCCTTGCTATGCTTGTAAAACATTGTATGGTCAGTCTGACTTTGATGATAGCCACAGCCCTTTACAGCTTTCCCAAAGCGCTCAAACCAGGCTCTAGGAGACTGTTTTAGACCATATAAAGATCTTTTTAATCTGCAGACCTGATTCTGTCCATATTTTCCCTTGAATCCTGGTGGTATGCTCATGTAAACTTCTTCTTCTAGGTCTCCATTCAAGAAAGCATTTTTTACATCCAGCTGACACAATGGCCACTTGAATTTAACAGCAAGAGACAGTAGAACTCGTATTGAGTTAATTTTAGCAACAGGGGCAAAGGTTTCTTGATAGTCAATTCCATAGGTTTGAGTGAAACCTTTAGCAACCAGCCTAGCCTTATATCTCTCAACACTACCATCAGCTCTGCATTTCACAGTAAACACCCACTTACACCCCACTGTTTTCTTCTCTTTGGGTAAGTCCACTATCTCCCATGTGCCACTTCTTCTCAGAGCACTCATCTCCTCCATAACTGCTAACTTCCAGTTTGGGTCATTCAAAGCTTCCTCAATATTTCTCGGGACAAACAAGTGTGAAATTTTTGAGGTAAATGCCCTATGAGTGTGAGACAGCCTTTTATAAGAAATATATTTAGCAATAGGATATCTAGGAAAGTTTGTACAGATTCTGGTTCCTTTTCTAATGGCTATAGGAATATCATAATCAGATGATGTATTAGGACCAGAAGTTAAAGAAGGATCAGCAATCAAAGGAGTAGGATTAGGAGTCGGGACTGAAGTACCTGTGGAAGTCTGAGTACCAGCCTCTGGGGTTTTTGACCGGTCAGATCCTTGAATCAAAGTTGGATCTTGACTACCTTGATGGGTTTTCTTCCGAGTATAAACCAGAAGCTCAGTGTTTGGAATTTTTTTTATCCATTTGTAGTGTTTCTCCCCCTGTTGAAGATACAATAGTACTTGGCATAGTCTGACAAGGATTCCTATTACTGTTATTATTTGAAATTGAGTTTTCCTGATTTTGTTTAATGGATTCAGAGCTGGCAGGGGAAATTAAAATTGTATTTGGTAGTGGAACAGGAACAGGAACAACAGGAAATAAATCCAAAAAATTATCATTCCATACTTCATTCTCCCCCTGAAGATAATTTTTGTGAAAGTAAGGTTTGTTTTCCAAGAAAGAGACATCCATACTAACAAAAAAATTTTTTGTTTGAGGGTTAAAGCACTTATATCCCTTTTTATTGGGTGCATATCCTACAAAAATGCATTTTTCAGCTCTAGGATCCAGTTTTGAACCAGAGTTGTTAGGAATATGGACAAAAACAGTGCATCCAAAAATTCTAAGTGGTAAATTTGAATGGATTCTAGACATAGGAAAAATAGTTTTGAAGTAATCCAAAGGTGTGCTATATTTTAAAACTCGGGTAGGCATCCTATTAATCAAGTATGGGGCTGTCAAAATAGCTTCTCCCCATAAATATTTGGGAACATTCATGTAAAATATGATAGCACGAGTTACTTCAAGTAAATGTTTATTTTTCCTTTCAGCAATACCATTTTGTTGAGGAGTATCCACACATGTAGATTGGTGATGAACACCTTTTTCCTTTAAAAAAACTCCCAAATGTTTATTGAAATACTCAGTTCCATTATCAGTATGAAGAATGCTGATTTTAGTTTGAAACTGTGTTTCAACCATTTTGTAAAAGGCCTTAAACAGATTTTCCACTTCAGATTTTTCACTCATCAGGTAAATCCAACATAAACGTGTATGGTCATCTATAAAGGTGACAAACCATTTTTTCCTTGAAATTGTGGTGATTTTTGTAGGTCCCCAAACATCACTGTGTATTAAATAAAATGGCTTTGAGGGAATATAAGGTTTTTTCAAGTAGGTAGTACGATGACTCTTAGATAGATAACAAGTTTCACTTTGAAGTAAAGAGAGGTTGAACCCCTTAAACAAATTAGGAAACAAGTACTTAAGGTATTGAAAACTAGGATGTCCTAGTCTAGAATGCCAAAGCATTATTTGTTCATAAACAGGATTAGAACTAACACTACTGAAGCCCTGAGCCTTTTTATTATCGGGAGAGTTCCCATCAAAGTAATAGAGTCCATCTATCATCTTAGCACTGCCAATCTTATCCCCCGAGGTCTGGTCCTAAATTTCACAGTGAGTGTCAAGGAAAACAACACGGCGATTAGAATCTTTAGAAAGTTTGCTGACAGATAAGAGGTTGCAGGCTAGTTTGGGAACATGTAGAACAGATTCAAGATCAATATTCTTGGCGAGTTTTATCAAACCTTTCCCTGCAATGGGTGAGAAACTACCATCTGCAATTTTTAGCTTTTTATTACCAGAACATGGGGAATAAGAGCAGAAAAGTTTAGAAAGACTGGTCATGTGATCAGAGGCTCCAGAATCAATGATCCAAGGAGCAGAATTCGAAAAACAGAATAGGGCACTAGATTCACTACCTGTTTGTGCAAGAGAAACATGAGGAATACCAGAAGACACACTAGACTTTAGCAGCTTTAGGAGATGATCCATTTGCTCCTTGCTGAAGGGACTGGTTTCAGCCTCATTAGCAGCAGGTGTTGCGTGGCTGAACTTGTCATTGGTCCTTTTACTCTTCCAGTTTTCTGGCTTTCCATGGATCTTCCAGCAGGTTTCCCTTGTATGGCGAGGTTTGTTGCAGTGATCACACCAAACCCGTGGCTTCTCCTCAGTTTTTTTCTGAAATCTAGCAGCCTTATTTGCCACTTCATCAGAGGCAACTAAGTCAGAAGTGTCAGCCATCACATTGGTGTCCTTTTTTCCCAGCATGACATTTCTTCTGCTTTCTTCCCTTCTAACTTCTGCAAATACTTCACTCATTGGGGGAAGGGGTGATCTTCCAATGATCCTGCCCCTTACTTCATCAAACTTCACATTCAATCCAACAAGGAACTTGTAGATTCGATGGTCCTCCATAGTTTTTCTGTAGTGATTGGCATCATCTACAGATTTCCATTCGTAGTCATTGAAGAGGTCCAAGTCCTGCCACAGCCTTTTTAGTGAGTTCAAGTACTTGGTGACAGTGTCATCCCCCCTGCCGGATTTCACCAAGTTTTAGAGTTAACTCATAGACTTGGGACTGGTTTCCTAAATCAGAATACATCTGATTTACATTGTCCCATAATTCCTTGGCTGTGGAGTAGCACATGTAGTTAGACCCAATGTCCTCGTCCATAGAATTGACGAGCCAAGTCATAACCATCGAATTCTCTGCATCCCAAGTTGCATATGTCGGGTCCTCTGGTGCTAGTGCCTTCTTATCTCCAGTGAGGTAGCCAATCTTTCCTCGCCCTCGAATGTACATTCTAACAGATTGAGACCATTGCAGGAAATTATCACCATTAAGGCGAATAGTGGTGATCTGGACAGAATGAGAATCAGTGTTTGGGGCTTGAGTTAGGGTTGTAGGATTGTTTGGCTGATTGTTGCTGGAAGGTGTAGATGCAGACGAGATTTCAGACATGTTGGGCAGAGGAAGGACGCAGAGAGATGGCTTAGAAAATTAGGGTTGGCTCTGATACCATGCAGAAATAATACTGGCTTATTTTTCCTCATAGAGTTTTACACTGTTTAAATACAAGGCTAAGGAAACCTAAGTTAGGCAGTTTCCTCTTTTACAGACTAACAATTTAGGAAACAAATAAACAGATCCTAATCTCCTAAAAATAAAAGATTACTAAGATTTTCTAGCTGTACACAGTTTTCCTAATAAGGAACATTAAATCTTTGATCTCCAGAATATTCTGAAGATCTCCAGAATATTCCAACACTTTCCAACTTGATGCTAAACTTTTTGTTTTTTCACCTATAATTTAGTGTCATAAATGATTTGTTGTTCATGTTAGTGTATTGTGTATCATGATTATTCTTTTGTCTTTGGTGTGGGATGTGGAAGGAATCCTGTTTAGTTTGCTCAGTGGTAAGGGAACACTGAAATAGACGTGCATCTGGGCCAAAGACCTAGTTTAGAAACTAGTGATGGTGCATTGTGTTTGAGAGTTGATGAGTCCTTTCACGAAGCAAGAAACTCTAGGAACTTAATTCATAGTTGAAATATGAATTCCATAACATTTATTGGATCTGTGGGCAGTCCATCATCTGTGTCTTAGTTGTTTTCTTTCTGTTTTTTTCTTTGACTTCTTTTTGGCTCGTGCCCGATGGTCCCCCCTGCCTGCTTAGTCTAGTTCTTTGACATCATTTCATTTTTTTTACTGCTAGATTCTTCTATACTTTGCAAAAGGTATTTGAGAAGCATCCTGTTAAATCTTTCACAATTTTCTATTTGCAGTTACTGTCTGCTAGGTGCCTTAATTAGCTGGAGGGCTACTGCTTACATATTTTAATGACTTGTGTTCCTTGCAGGGCTGTACTGCTACAGTGCTTCTTATCTGGTGTGATAATGATGAAAATTTCTTTCTACAGTGTGCTAATGTTGGTGATTCGGCTTGTGTTGTGAAGTATGTCTTTATCATTGTTGTTCCAAGATTTGATTATTTTATTAATTATTGTTGTAGTGAAGGTGACAGGAATTTGAAGATTTTATCAAAAATAAAAGCATGTAGACTTGGAGCTTTCTTCCCTTAGCCAAATTGTTGACTTGGGGTTCTTAGTCATTTATGTAATGATTGGCAATGATGATCTTAATGTGGCATATGATTCTTGTTTATATCGTATGGAAATCTAATGTAATTCTTCCATAAT
Source organism: Aquilaria sinensis (assembly GCA_005392925.1). Classification (NCBI taxonomy): domain Eukaryota; kingdom Viridiplantae; phylum Streptophyta; class Magnoliopsida; order Malvales; family Thymelaeaceae; genus Aquilaria; species Aquilaria sinensis. The sequence continues at coordinate 145,974 of SMDT01000350.1, read as the reverse complement.
TTGGTGGGGGCCTTCGCTAGCTGTTACTGGAGGGAAGTCCTAGCAGATATTTATGACAACTTGTGCTAATTGCAAGCTATGGCCCTATACAATATTTTCTTTTCTAACACAATTTAGCTGTCAGTTCCGTAGGTTATCTATCCTCCTCAGCTCAATGTTCACTATCTTTGTCAGGTCAGGGTCGAACATAAAATGCTGGCAGGGGCTATGTCTTCCTGTGCTTGGTATTAATATAGTGTCATTTCTATAATCTGAATGCCTGCACTTGTGGGTATTTGTCATTCTGCCTTTCTGGCTGCCCCAAAAGTTTATTTTCCATGTGATTATTTGCTTGTATAGGAGTTGCAGTATCATTTTAGGACCTTCAAAGCTAGGTACTAAATATCTTTCTGTTTGATATATGTCCTGTAATCGTAATTTTTTGCATTTTACTTTCAATTGAAAATGGTTTCAATTTTGGCATTGGCAGTGTTGGCAGTAAGCAGATTAAGATGACAGAAGACCATAGAATAACTAGTTCTTCTGAACGACAAAGAATAGAGGAAGTGGGAGAGCGACTGAGAGATGGAGAAACACGTATTTGTGGTAAGGGCAAAATTTGTGTATCTAAATATTACAACAGTGTGGTGTTGGTGCTCTCCAGAAAGAAGTTGACTCCTGATTTTGAGACCATTACTTCCCATTTATCCTCGGTAGGCCTGAATCTAGCTAGAATGCTCGGAGACAAATTCATGAAACAACAGGATTCGCGCTTCAGCTCTGAGCCGTATATTAGTCCAGTTGTGCATATTGATCAGCCAAGTGCTGCCTTTGCTTTAATGGCAAGGTACTCCTGTCACTGCTCTATCCTACCCTAGGCATTTCCAGTTCTTGTCATTGGCAAAAATGTTCTTCAAAATGAGCAAAGTTGGCGGTGTTTGTTGTTTTTGTTTAACCGGTTAATTTCCGCAATGTTCATGTACCAAGTTTTTTTCTGTCCTGAAATGCAGTGATGGCTTCTGGGACGTTATTAGCATCAAGAAGGCAGTACAGTTGGTCTCACAGGTAAATATCATGTACAAGTAGATGAAAGTATGATGGTAGAATTCTCAGTTTTAGTGTAAGTCGATTTAGGATGTGAATTTTGACAAATTTTGCTGCTCAAAACAGATGAGAGAGAGAGGCGCGTTTGAGGAAGGGAATTGGGCAGAGAAGGTTGCTAATTTTTTGCTAAGCGAAGCTAGAACTATGCGAACAAAGGACAACACCTCTATTATTTTCCTAGATTTTGACTGCAAAGACTCTTCCTGTAAAGCTGATACCTAAATCTAAAATTCCCATGCCTCTTCTTTTTTGGTAAATAATCTCGATGCTTTTAGTGCAATGTGATGTTTATTTCTGCTTCTTATAAGTTGCCACATCATTTTTCTCGACGAATAAAGGAGGTAGGTTTTATTTTTCTTGTTTTTTGCTTTCGAGATGTGAAATTGGGTAACATTTCTGAAACACTCAAAACTGGGATTTTTTGGTAAAAGCGGTGCCTTTGTTATTGATTCAAAATTTAACAATATGCGTGATCTGATGTATGAAAACCTTTTCAGTGGTTTTTTTTTAAATTTTGAAATTAGCTCCTCTAATTAAATTTAGAAAGATCTGAAGTCATTATATCCAGAAGCCACCCCAAAAGCCAACATAAGTTGGTTCAAGTGGAAAGGGCAGCGGCTCCTTAAGCATCACATCCAAGGTCTGGAACTTAGGGGTTGTAAATGGGAGGTGCTCTATTGAGAAAGGTTTTAGCTTTGTACATTTGATTGTATTTCGAGGAATTTTTTCAGACTCTTCATTGCCGAAAGCAGGAGATATGGGAAACCAAAAAAAAAAAAAAACATCCGAAAGGGGTGAATAAAATACTTATATCTATCAGACATATAAGAACCTCTAGTAAACTTATGAGCAATCATATTAGATCTTTTAGACCAACAACGAAACTCTACAGAAGAAAAACTAGAAAATAAGTAAAAGTATATCCTTCAAAATAACTCCAAAAGAAAAATTTGCACCCTAAAGACTTTGCACGTGAAGACAACTAACTAAAGACTTGAGAATCAAACTCTATAATAATGAAAAACTAACAATTGGTTGCATCTTGTATTGCGAAATAGATTTCCAAAGCCTTTACATACACTTTCATACAAAGATAACCCTTTTCTAGAGTTGGCCCTCATAGGATTAACCGAACAAGTTCACATTGCCTAAGCGCGTGATTCATCCTTGAACTCCATTGAGTCAAATGAATATTTATCCTACTCAATTTTTTTGCATAATGTTAGTTCTCTATCAAACACGTCTTTGAAAGTTTCCTTTCTTTTTAAATCCCTACACCTCCAACCATTTTTTTGCTATATTCATGCCAAGAATAACAGACTTACACTTCTTGGTAGCCATTTAATCATTGACATGCAATGGCGAAATTAGGATTTTAGTATGGGACAAGGATGCGATGAATTGTCAAATTGTACAATAAAAAACAAACCATAATATGAACCATATAGATCCATGAAATTTAAAAGAGTGCATAAACATGATTGAGTCTAACTAGAAAAGTTTAAATTTATAATGTAACACAATGCTCCTTCATGTCTAAAAATCATTGAGTATCACATCTAAACTAATAGTCTTTGTAGGTCCTTCTCAATGTACAAAATCAAAGTTGGTCATCAAATTCTCTATCACACCCACACATAGCAATTATGAACTTAATTCCTCCTATCTAGAAAGTTGAAGATTGTGCAAATTCATCCTGCCCTCCTTACATTGCAATTGAATAGTAGCAAATTATGAACTTAACTTCAAAAGAATTGAGACATTATGCTTGAGGAATTGTGAATTATCGATTGAGAAATTGTAACTGCCAATTAAGGAATATCGAGTGAAGGAACAACATTGAAATTGAGATAAAACACAATAGATTTGCAAAGAGATAGAGGCTACCTGAGGCTGAGGACTAAAGAGGGCTGTAGGGGCCAAGGGGTATTGGTGTTGGCAGGTCTAGCAAAAACACGATAATGGTGTTGGCTATGGTTGGGAATGGTGGTCGTGCTAAGGAGGGTGGCTGATGTTGGTGGCTAATGGGCCGATGGCAACTGAGCAGTGCGGTGGAGTTGTGGAGTGGAGGACATAGGTGGCCGCGGTCAGGCGCATTTGGGGATTTGGGATTATTTAAGAGATTAAGGGAGGGGATTCAGAAATTGGAGGAGACGATACCATTCAGAGAAGGAAGGGATAAGGTGAAAAAATGGCATTGTTTTGCTTAGGGGAGAGGTGCAATTTGTCTGCTTAGAGGAGAATTACGCACAGCCCCCAAATTTTCTTCCACATGCCACATTGTTCCCATGTTTATAATCTTCCACCATGTCAGGAGGGGGGTTACTAGGGGTGAAAAGGGGCAGGGCTTTTTTCGGGTAGCTCGAGCTCGAGCTCGAATAAGGGTTTTTCGAGTCGGATTTATTTGAGCTTGAGCTCGAGCTCAAGCCAAAAATTGAGCTCTAGTTAATTTCGAGCTGAGCTCGAGCCTGATAGTATCTGGCCCCTTAAACTTGCGGGCCTAATAGGCCCTATGTTTCGTTTTATCTCTTGGGCCTTTTTATCTAGGCATGTTATGCCCTTATCTTAAGGGCTTAGTTAGGACTCAGTCCCAAGCCACTTCCCTTAGTCCTTTTACTCCCTTCCTTTTGGCTATCATCAATTCGTCTACTCCAGTCTCTAATACCAGAGACCACCAGTCTCGTGACTGTCATCTCTCAGGTACTTGACCATGCTCCTAATCTGTTGTTCGTCCACCAATTGACGACGATCGCGTCGACCAGAGGGAGCCTTGGCTTGTCGCACGACTCACACCAGGGAGTAGTCGGTCGGACATGTGAAACTGAAGCCAACGCTTTCGACTTTGAGACACCTGAAGCCGACACCGACATCGATGCTCGAAGCCCAGTCCAGCGGCAGCGCAATAGAGACACCCCAAGTCGGCAATTCGAACGACGACAATGAAAGCCCCATGCCAACGGCGGAAACCCAGTCGCCCCTTTCTCGATTTCATCTGTTATTGGTAATTACTTCCGTTGCTTCATTTGATTTGCCAATTTCAAATTCGAAGATGATGACGATTCGAATGGAAGTATGTGTGATGGGCCTTTTCTCGATTCGATCGAAGACGATGAAGATGGGCACAAGATTGGCTGATGGTGAACTAACCTAGATGAGAGGTTGGCGTTCGATAACAGATGAAGGCGATGGCTCATTTATGATGTTTACAAATTTAGGGTAGATCGGTAAAGGATTAAAAAGTTTAGGATTGATTCTATCATTTTTCCTTCTTGGTTATCTAGGTAAAAAATTGCACATTTAGTCCCCATGTTTCATCTAAATTACAGTTATGGTACTAAAGAATTATGAAATTTATTTGACTCCAACGAGCTTTCAGGCCAAACTCGAGCCTTCTTCGAGCTAAGCTCGAGCCTTCTTAATGTCAAACAGGAAAAGAGGCTCAACTCGGCCCGGCCCATTTTCACACCTAGCGGTTACACTCCTTAACTCTTTATACATAACCAGGTCAATAGGCCTATTCTATGCATTTTTAAAATTTTGGGGGGTTGTAGCATCCCTCTCTCCCTAATAGGTTCGTGGCGTCACTGCTGACATAAGCAACAAGTAGCTCATGTCGGAAGTTGTTAGGGAAGGGAAGGTTCATCTCATGTTTTACAAGCTTTCTATCTGCAACTACATTTTGATGAGGATGTTTGCCTTTGGCCAAGCCATTTGTTGTGGAACACCACAATTTTGAAAGCATTTTTTATAAGTATGCACCACCAACCGACCATTGTCACAATATTTGGAAAACTATATACGAGTGACTTAATTTCCTTCTTTGATCTAGACTTGACCCATGCTTGTATTTCTTAGTTGTGTAAGAAATACCCTACTTGAGACTATGCCTTTACCCTGCTTGAGACTTGTCTTTACCTTACTTGAGGTTAGCTTTCAACCTAGTTAATCTCAACAGATATAATTACTCTACATTTTAGTCATTGTTAATGATCAAAATCTTCAATCACAAAGATACAGTGATTAAGCTTTAGCTATGTCATATTGATTATGTGTAAGCTAGCTGACTTTAAAGTGTGGCAAGTGCTTTACAACCTAAGGGAGACCACTCAAGCTGCTCATTATTTAGTGCGGGTTTGAGCTTTCATGTTCTCTATTTACACTTTGGATGATGGAATTCCAATCTTAGCTTCATGTTACTTTTGCTCAGGATTTGGGTGTTCGATTGTTAGTGTGATGCAGCTTATCAGAAAATAAAAAAGATACAATGATTTGATTGAAACAAAAAATAGTTGAGTGACTTAAACGACTTCAAAGCTCTCAGAGTCCCAAACACAATAAAAAGATTAGATACCAAATTTACCACTATAAACTAGTGAAATGACCATATTTACCATCAAACTTTTAAAATTATAAAATTTGCTACGAAACTTTACCTTCGAGATAAAATTTGCCACCGATTAACTATCAAATGAAGGGAAAAAATAATAGTTTTGGTCCATTGTTCTTCACATTTATTCTACTAGTGCCCTAACTTTGCCCGTATGATGATCATGTCATCTTTTTCACTCATTTGATAAACAATCGAATGTCTATTGGGATTAAGCGGGGAAGACTTAACCCAACACTGCATTTCCAAATGACGGACCCATTCTTCAAAGGCTTGTCATCGGACAAAACCATGTTTGCTTTCATGGTTGGTATCTGCAACTCAAGTGACTGCTCTAATCTTCCTCACAGGATTTTGTGAAATTTTTTTTTCTATAAGATCAGCTTTGCATCACCGCTGTATGCAAGAGCTACATGATGATGGCCATTTCAGTTGTAATCATCTCTTTTTCTATAGCGCATTTGTTAGAAAAATCATAACATTGTCCAATTTTGTTTCAAATTTTGATAAAGGGGGAGCAATATTCTCTTTAGTTCTTATTGAAATTTGATGATTTTGACTCAAGGGAAAGGGTGAAGGAATTAGTTAAAAGTGTTGTTTCCACCATGTACCACCACTTTATCGTCAAATTCCAAATACCCTCCTCTCCTTCAGTGCCTTCAGATTTCAGTATTTTGAAGAAGATTGTAGGATCATCAGATAGGCAGAGTTAAGATGCCAATAAAAGAAATGTAAAGAACCAAGGATAAAAAAATGTGATTTTCCCCACTCAATTTGGCCATCACTTAATGAATGAGTAACATGGGTAGTGAATTTGGTCTTGAAGGTAAAGTTTAGTAGAGAATTTGGTACTTTTGAAAGTTTGATGGTAAATTTGGTCCTTTGACTAGTTTAGAGTGGTAAAATTTGTACTTAATCCCACACAAAACTAAACCCCCAAAACCCCGTTTGGCGTTCACGGGAGATTTTGTAGCTCCACCCCAACGACGAAAGCGTCCCATCCGCACTAAAGTAAGAAATGGGGAAGAAGAAACGGACAGAAGCTGTAGAAGCCGAGGCTGAACCAGATCCCACTCGGGATGAAGAGCTCAACAAACCCGACCTCGTCAATGGCGATTCTTATAAGAAGAGGAAAAAGAAGAAGAACAAGGACAAGAAAACGACAGCAGAAGATGGGGAGACCAACGAAAAGGCTACTATTAGCATAGCCGTTGCGGGTTCTATCATTGACAATGCTCAGTCACTCGAGCTCGCTACTCGCGTATTCTTCTGCTCCAACTTCACTTGTTCCTTTTTTTTCCCCGTTCTTCTGGTTTTCTGACAACTATTGTTTCTTCCATCAGTTGGCTGGTCAGATTGCTCGCGCTGCAACCATTTTTCGAATTGACGAGGTCTATGTTCCATTTGATTCCTTCTCTATTTCTTGCTCTTTTGGTCCTACTGTTGATTGATTAACCTCTTACTAGTCAGATTCTACATGAAATTGTGATCAAATTCGAGTTGGATGATGGTTTTCCAATACGTGTTGGTACGTTTTGTGTTGAATAGTCTAATAGCTGGTTATACTACAAGCAGGTTGTTGTATTTGATAATAGGAGTGACTCTGAAAGTACTGCTGCTTTTGATGCTTCAAATAATGGGGATGAGAATGAAAGTGGTGCGGCTTTCCTCGCAAGGATCCTGCGGTACCTTGAGACACCCCAATACCTTAGAAAGGCCTTGTTCCCTCGACATAATAGCCTAAGATTTGTGGTGCGTGCTAAATTTGGTTAATTGGGCCAGGACAAATTCTTCTGTTGGCTTATAAGTTGCTTTCATGGATTCCTTCTTCTTGCAGGGCATGTTACCCCCACTTGATGCGCCCCACCATTTGCGGAAGCATGAATGGGCTCCCTTTCGTGAAGGTATCTTCCATGACCTTTGTTTTTTGTTAGAGGTTTTGATTGGTTTCTTAAATTTGATTAAACTACCAATGCTGGATCTTGTTATCGGCTGGACTGGAACTCCTCCTGTGAAGAGGTTGTTAGGTGCCTTTAGTCCTTGTCGCATTAAATTTACTACAGTTGATCTTCTGCTTGGAGGATCATAGACAATGATGCTGACTGGAGATCATCTCATTTCCCCAACAACTTTGTAGGTGTCACACTTAAGAAAGCTGCAAATCCTGTTGGAACAATGGTTGATGTTGGTTTAAGCAAGGTACATGGTTTTAATGTTAAAATTTGTTTTTGCACTAAAGCTCAGCTGCATTAGTTCCACAACTATCATTATTTGGAGAACACTAGAATTTGGCATCAGTTAATGATGCTTGCAGATTGAAAAAGGAATAAGAATAAGGTCACAGTTGAAGTTAAAATCAATGTGGGAGCATTTTGTTTAATGTTGCTGGTAAGAGGCACTGAAGAAGGTAAAGGGAAAGATTGGAATGGCTAGTACATAGCATGGGCTATGGACTTTATAAGCAAGGTTTTCTACTTCAATCTTTTTCTGGGAATTAAGGATAATTTTCTTTCTTTCTTCTTGATGAACTTTAGAGTAGGACAATTTTAAAGGGTTTGCATTCGCTGATTTCTGAGGTGATTCATGTGTTGCTACTTTGTCATCTTTCTTGGCAAGTACTACTTCTCATTGCACTGCCTCTCCAGGTTAGCAAAATTTATTTGATCTTAAACAGAAAAGAGAACTAATATTTCCTCTTAAGAATACCTGAAAGCAAATTTTATTTCTTCTCTTCTTCTGTGTTCATGTTTTATCCATCAAGTTTCTGGTCCAGGTGCTTTTCTCGCTCTGTTTTCGAATATCTCGTGGTGTATTCTTTTGCCCCCCTCTTATGCATGTTTGGAAAATGAGGGGAGATATTTCTGTTCTGTTTTTAACTTCAGTTTGAGAAGAAGACTCATGGTAACTCTGATTTTGTTTTCCCCCGTTTCACTGATTTAATGCTATTTCTGCAGAACATCATTGTTGAACAAGTACTTGAGCCTGGGATAAGAGTGACTATTGCTATGGGAAATGACCCCTGCTTGGATTCTGGTAATAAGCCTTCCCTATTGTTTAACATTATTAGAAATTTATTCAAGTGGTCCATAAGTTGAATTTTGTTTTCTTATGGTAGCAGTTTCACATACTATTTGCATCTACGGTTAGTAATTGATTTAACTGTATAACATGCTGAACTCAACTTGATGATTGAGGAACAAATGTTTGTTTCTTTATCATTTCTTATTTTTATACATAAGGAAATAACTAATGACCAAGCTGTTGCCTAGCTGTTTGAAGGGCAGTCATGAGGTCAGAAACTGTATGTTTCCATGACCATTCTGTACTGCCTGATGGAGAGCGTGACTTTTGCAATTCAGGGGCTCACACCCATTTTGACAATGCGAAAAGGTTGCAGACACTTGTGATCCATGACTGTTTCATTTCCCCTGGTTAAAAACCAGGTGTTAATTAATGTTAGTATCCATTACCTGCTTGGTAGGGGCTGGCAATGTAAGGAAAAGGTGCCATTTCTATTTTATGTCATCATTAACCCCTCACCTTTACTTTCGTCCCCCAGCCCCCAAAAAAAATGGGAACAATTTATTTTAATTTGTACTTGCTATTGTACCGGAATTGAACAATTGCTTTTAGTTCTTTATTTGGGCTGACTGGCTGTGTACCCAACTGATAGTACGTATGTGATTTGATGCACTCTGTCGTTGTTAATAACTCTTCATATACTTACTTTTTCTTATATTAAGGTTGGAATTTTTCCAGTAGTCTGGTATTCCCTGATAACAACCATGGAATTTGGAGCACAAAATTTTAGGCATGTGTATGAAGCAATGAGACGAACTCTTACAGCCACTTACATTATATTCTATTTACCTAGATTTAACACGTCAGGTTGTATCCTCTTCAAAGCCAAAAGATGAGGCAGGAATCTACTGGGGCTATAGAGTGCGGTACGCTTCTAGTATCAGTTCAGTATTCAAGGAATGCCCTTACAAGGTGTTTACAACTCGATGTTACTCTTACCACACAGAGTACTGATGTTCTATGTATTGACTGCTGGTAGAGAAGTAACCTCTGTTATATTTTTCACAGGGTGGCTATGATTATTCTGTTGGTACTTCAGAGCATGGACTGGTTGTTACTTCATCAGAGCTCAGTTTGCCTCCTTTCAGGTATGGTTTATAAAATGCTGGAATATATGAGATATGACTTGGCCTCATCTCATCTGTTATTCTTTCAGGCATTTATTAGTTGCTTTTGGTGGACTTGCTGGATTAGAAGAATGCATCAAAGGAGACCGTAAACTACAGGTACCTTTGTTATTTAAGCTCTCAACTCCCTCCAAGAGCAAGACCTAGTGGAACACTAATTCTCAAACTGATTGGTAGTGTTTGGCTATTGATCCTACTTATGGAACAATTGACAACAAAATCAGAAAATTCTTTTTGGATTTTCTGGTTTGTCACCCTTGTGGCCCATGGCCATTCAACTGAATAAGAGCTCAGTATAAGTGTCACTTTGGTTTTGTTTTCTTTTTATGTTTTTTCATGAACATCCTACCTTAAAAATACAAGCAAGTCTTAGTAACAGAAACTGAAAATGCAAAAGTGCAAACGCTGTGACTGATTCCCCATTAAGAATAGCCTTGTTTATAGGCACATGAAGATGCTGCCTGTTCAAATAATTGACAGATATAACTGAAATGCTACAATTAAATGGCTGAAAAATTTAAGCAACAATCTTTTCCTCTCCTGCCCTGCTTGTGGACAGATGATTCTGGAATATTGAACTAAGTATGCAATGCTCCGACTTCTGATTTGAGAATTACGCAACACCTTGCTTGCATGCTTGGTAAAGAGAATGATCTTGGGTTACATACCAACAATTAAATATACCTATTCCTGCTGTCAATAAAGTGCAAAGCATATCAAACTCGGCTCAGTTATGCCTATTCTTTCCTTGTAACCTCCAAGTTTTATTTAACACAACTTCCTAGACATAGGAAGTTGAAGGTTTTGCTGATACTCGACTGTTTTTTTAAACTAAAATACATATATCCTGCCAGTGTCAAGCTTTTGCTTTTAACACGTTCTCAATATTTTGCAGCTTGGCATTGACCGATTTTTACCTTGGCAGGAAGAAAATGTGAGGAAGCTGTTCGATTCATACTTGAACACTTGTCCTCATCAAGGAAGTCGAACTATTCGGACAGAGGTACAAGTAGATTCATTATGGTTATATTTTCCCCCGATTGTTTTTCTTGTGGCTATGTTTCATTTTGGCATCCCCATGGACAGGAAGCTATCTTCGTTTCACTCCAATATTTCCAAGAGCCGATCAACCGAGCACTGCAAAGAGTTGGGAACTGAGGGCAGCTGAATTCGTAGGAGTAGTAGCCATTACTTGCAAATGCCATCAACATGGAAACGTGGTCCTTTAGCAGAGTATTAGTGTTGAACCTGGTGACTTCGTACTCTGCTATCTGAGCATCTACGTCAAGTTATTGACCAGTATGCGATGTACAAGTGATGCATGGCCAACACCAACTAGTTACTTCTTCTCTGTTACATCTGAGAGTGGCGGAGGAGGAACGGAGAATTGAACCAGCAACCGGGTAGTAAACATGAGCCTTAATCAGTAATCACTGCGCCAAGTCTCAATTAAATAGGTTTTTTGTTTCCTTTTATTTGTCCTCCCCTTGTTTATTTTGGTTTCTGACGCTCGCGCTAAGGAAGCACTTCTATCTACTCCTAGGGCAGATTTGACTCTACTTTTATCAGCGTAAACATTTTGTACTCTACTGTTATCCTGCTCAGACATTTTGGTTAAAGAAATCAGCCATGTGCACATACATTTTTTTTTATGGTGTTTTGCTTCTACGTGCTTGTGGTGTGTGTTGGGAGCTTATATTTTTCCTAACAATTTTGATGAGAACTCATTGAATTTTAAAAGATGCCCAAGTAACGTAATTGATTTAAATTATGACTAAAAAGATAGTTATGAACTTACAACTCGAGAGATAGAAGCCTGTGGCGGCTCGGAACTGTCTGAAAATACTTCCCAATTTTATGACAATTGAAAGGGAGATAATAAGTAACTTGAGTGAATCTCAATACACTTTACAGGTTAAATTGTGTATTTTAATTGCACGCTCTCGTTTTTCTTATTTAATAATAATTACTAATTAGAGTGCCTTTTCCTCCTGCTTTGAAAAAAAAAGGTTTTCTAATTTTTATAAATCTTTTACAATATTTTTCATAATTTAAAAACTAGTAGTCTATATTTTCAATTATCACTTGAATCTAAAAAATCAGTATATAATATTGCTTGAGTTCTTTTTCCTATGATTAATAACTAATTCTTTTTAGACCTTAAAAGTCATACTTTGTTGCTTTCCAAAATTTGAGATTTGTTGTCTGCATATGTTTACTGTGCCATTACCAGAGCCTCGTGTGCTGATTGAAATTCGGTAGTATCATGCTACAAGATGTTGCAAGTCATGCTTCATATTTAATTAGGGCCTGGTGTCTCAATATGCATGTACAAAATTACAAGAATAAAAATAAAAAAAGTTTATTGGCTCAAGAACTTCATATCTATCAACGATTTCGGATTTTCTATCTTTCCAACAGAGTCAACTAATTTGTAGAATGTTTGTAACGGCAAAAGCTTAAGCTGGTCCAGAAAACACACATTAACACCCACATGCGTTATCATCTGAAAGAAAGAAAGACAAAAAAAAAAAAAAAAGGTGGTTCTAGATGGCCGAAATTTTAAAACTTGGAACCTTGTACACATATAAGGTCCCCCACAATTCTCTCATATTAAAATGTGGGGTGCCATTTAGTACGATTTAAGATCAGAAACGATGAAATTGGAGACCCACCACGGCACATGGCTTATTCTTTGCAAAATTATGAGCTCTTATTGTTTGGTTCCTTGTTCTTAAACTTCCCAATCTTCCTCCCCACTGACGCCTAACCAAACGAATGAAACCCAGCTCCTACATAAATGCGCTTCCTCCCCCCACCTTTTTTTTTTTTTTTTTAAATTATTTTTTATTTTATTTTATTTTATATAAATGATTTGAGTGCTACTTCTTTATACCCAGTCAAATTCTAAAATTAGACTCACTGGTCCAGCTCTTCCAATTTGTACTGATTTCGCCCTTCTATAAGGGAGAAAACGAAAATTGTTCCACCTTGGGTGAGATTTGCTTCAGATCAAATAGTGCAAACGGTTGGCGATCCTGATCGACTTGATAGATCTATGTTCTGATTTCAGGGCATTTGATTTGAGATCAGAGATGTCCAGAAACGAAGGCAGCACCTGGAGGGAACTGAATTAAGATATAGAAAGCAGCTCCAGAATGATGTCTTTGGCCCAGAACAAACCTAGAACTAGAAAAATATGTAGGAGCTACTACTCTAGATAAATGGGTGAATACCAAGCAAAGGCTAAAGATGAAGTGGATTCTACAAGAGTTTCAATTCCGGGATGCCCTCCTGCAGGCTAAGATTCAGCAGCGCTGTGAATCTAAAATGCCACTAATGTCCTAGATTAATCATTCTACAGGTGGTAAACACATACCAGAGAACTCCTTACTCTTCCTGGTTAACTTCAAGATTCTTCATTTTTGACTCCAGTTCCTCATCATTGGCGTCAGCCTCTTCAGATTCTCTGTCATCATCACGTCCTTCAGGATCATTCTCACCTAAAGGCCCAAGCTTGTCAGGAAACTTGTCAAACATATCTTTCACCTCATCGATACCTTCCTCCGAGATGAAGTTGCCGTCAATGTTCAGCAACTTAAATTCAGGCTTCTCATAAGCTACCTGAGCCAAGGCTCGAGCCCCAGCCCTTCTAATCTGATTCATGCTCATGTCAATTTCTTTTAACCGGACATGCCCTTCACCCAACACCTTGCTTATTTGAATAGCTCCTGAATCCTTAAGCTCATTCTCAGCCAAGCTCAACCTGGTAAGGTCGTGCTTTGCTGCTAAACAGGCAGCAATAACAGGAGCAGCTGCCGCTGATATTTCATTTCCAGCCATATCCAAGATTTCAAGCAATGGAGCTGATTCCTTGAGAGCATTGGCTAGAGCAATCACACCTTCATCTTCTAAATTGAGATAACTCAAATAAACCTCCAGCAGGTTTGTTTGCTTAGAAAGAGCTTCACTCAAAGCAATCCCAGCCAATGGACCAAACATATTGTCATGAAGATCCAGTTTCTTCAGATGGGCACAAGTTCCTAGCGCTCCTGATAATGCAATCCCTCCTTCAGAACCTACACGAGTGGAGGAGCACCGGAAGTCCTCCAGTGCTGGTGAACGCTCCACAACCTCAGAAATGGCAACCGCCCCCTCATCTCCTGTCATATTATTATGAAACTGAAGAACCCTGAGACTCTCAGTGGAGGGAATTAATACACAAACTGCTCGGGCAGCTTCCTCAGAGATACCATTATTCATTAGATATAGCTCCTCTAGGTGATTCTGTGAACTCAAAAGAACCTCAAAAGCCCTGACACCTTTCTCACCTAAAGCATTGTCAGAGAGGTTTAGAGACTTAAGGACGCTACCTTGCAAGGCAGATGAGAATATACTCATGACTTCAAGAGCTTCTGCCTCTGGCCTACCAGCAATAAAGTCGGATAGATCAACTTCTTTTAATTGATCCCCGATGGACACTAAAATGGGCTCAGCAACTTGTGCTGCACCAAGACCAAAGCTCCTATTACTAAAGCATATTTTAGTGTATGAATTTCCCGGCTCCCTCAATGGCTGTAAGAGGCTTTCAGCCTCCTCCGCCTCAATAAAGTCCCGCTTGCCTTTAGATATATCGAAAGAGGTGTCATGAAGAGAGGAACCATTTTCAGTTGCCAACTCCTTTTTAACAACCTTTGGCCTAGATACTCCCTTAAGCACTTCCAGAAGATGCTTACTGCATTCCTTAGCATAAAGCTGCACTGCAGCACTTCCATCACCATCAGGCTGCCGTTCATAATGCTCGGCTGCCGTGGTAAAAGCTGCATCTTCAATTCGCCTTGCATTCTCCTCGGCCTCTTCTTTGCCAAGACAGCCATATTTCTGAGTGAAGATTGAATTGCTGGTGAGATTGTTGGTCAAGCGATCTACAAGTACTTGGCGAGTGTTGTCGCTAGGGGGCCATAGCTTAACTGAAAATGGTCGGCGCTGTGAATTTGTTGTCGGCGAATCCATAGTGACAAACACTCGCAAAGCTACCTACAAACAAATGGGAGGCCACATCACACGCTGATATGAGAAGATCCCTAGAAATTCTTGCAGAAGCAGAAACTTAATTCTAAAAAAAAAAAGGAAAAAAAAAGAGACAAATTCCCCGAGGAAACTACAGAAACGATGCAGTGTACTATTCATGTTCGCAGATACAAAGAAGTAAGGGACCATCACCAAAGCCCTACTAAATAAGAAACCAAAATGCTTCTGCTCTAACCAAAAAGGAAAAAAGAAAAAGATTCACGGAAATCACACAAAAGGGCAAAGACAACGACGCAATACATGAACAGCAGCGAGATCTGAGGCCAACAGGTAAGAAAAAGGAAGCAATTAGCAGTCGGAGTCACAAGAAAATTTCAAACATTAACGAACAACGGAAGCAGATCTGAAGCAGAAAGTGAAAATCAAAGAACAAAAGAAGATCGTGGAGAAGATCACCGGACGGTTGAACTGAAAAGAACAGCGAGAAGTTAAGGAAACAGAAGAGGTGTTACCTGCTTTGTCTTGTCTTATTGGTACGGGCGGATGGATGGAGGGAGAGAAATGAAATGAGCAGGCAGACGCAGAAGAGTGAAAGCGGACCGTATCGGAGAGAGCAACGTTAGGTTTCAACTTTCAAACACCGCGAGCGGGCGGCGGCTACTTATTAACGCTGAAAAGCATCATGGGTCATCAGACTTTACTTTTATTTACATTATCGTCCATAAACTTTTAATTTCTTACTAATGCACCATTCAAATCAACTCACCCTTCATAAGTTACCGAATTTTAATGATTTCACTTAATTGGTCTTCACCCAAATTTGCTCAATTTTGTTTATTTATTCTGCATGACTGCGTCAGTTATACCGAGTGCATGTTTCGTAGTTGTGCAAAAAACACTTGGATTTGGAACACAAAAAGAGAAATGAATAAACTTGAAGCATTATTGCAAGAGTTACAGATAGGGTGCAGAGCTTTGCTTGCTTTGTTAAAACTTGTCAACATTATGGCCGAGCGATTCACAGTTTCTCTGTTTTTCACATACCAAAACAAGCAAGAAAGAAAGAATGTGCAAGGGGTGTAATGGAAAAAGATTAAATGATAGTAACCAGATTGAAAACCAATTATTCAACGACCAAATCAGCATTAGCCAGATCACATTATTTGAATGAGGATTCGCTCGAATTCTCAAATCATGGTGGAATTCTGATTTCGTTTGAAACTTGCCCAAAAATCATTCCTTATTCAATAAGAGGTGCCACATGTGACAAACATGGCAGAAGGAGCAGGCCGCGTTGGCGTTGCAAAATCCACACACTCCATCTCTGTGAGACGGATTCCTTTTTTCCAGGAAGCGCCAAGTACTCTTATCCAAATGGATCAGATTCCGTGACCACCTGAGCCAGCATGATGTTCCATAATAACGTTCGCAGGCCCTCTATAGACTATAGCAATGGCACCCGGTTATCCTAGATCAACTCAAAGTTGAATTTTACTGTAATTTTCTTGAGGGATAATCCTAAACTTACAAGCTTTTCTATTCAAAATGAATTAAACAAACTATGAGTCCTTAGTAGGGTAAAAGTTCAACCTGTAAAAACCGAATTCTGACTTGAAAATATTGCGTTCGAGTCGCTTTTAAAAGAGAAATAACAATAATTTGGGTATATTCAACCTGCATTTTTATCGTTAAAGTCAAGCCAATTTCATTAAACCCGACTAACTTAAAATAACCGAAGTTCTAATAGTTTCATCTTCGCCCAAATACACTAACTAACCCAATCCCACTAATCCACAATCACACTAACACTGCACAACAAAAAACACATATAACAAAAAACACGCACACGCGCGCGCGCACACACAGTACCTCCCCTTATCAGTTCACCCTTTTCGCTAATCTTATGAACTCATCTCACTCTCAATAAACTCTCTTCATACGCGATGCTTCTCTCTCTCTCTCTCTCTAGCCAGCAATGAGGTTCTCAACGGAAATGACAGCGAGGGTGACGGGGGCCAACATTGCAACGTGAGCCGTGATGCTAAGAGTACCTGCAAATGGAGGTAAGATGGCGGCCCTACCAAAAGCCAGCATCTTGTATTCAGTAGGGAGTCCTCTGAAGAAGTCACGGACGTCAGAAATTGGCTACGAATGGCAAAAGTGGCGCAGGTGTTTTGTTTTGGTTGCAACTGTATCTCGGCTACTTGTTCTGGACGTGCAGATCGGGGAGAGAGACAGAGAGAGAAAAGCTCCTTGAAGGGTGATGGGAATTGGGTATAGCTTTTCTTTCTTGCAGGCTGTACTTCTTCGGAGCGCAATCAGAATTTAGCTTTCCAAACCCAAGTTTCTCAAGTTCGTGTTGGGTCGGTCTCTTAGTTAAATGGACAGTTTGGGGCATAATGTTGATGGTAGGGTAGGCTGATTCGAGTTGGATTTGACCAAACTTGGAAATTTTGATGCGACTTTCACCGTAGTTATTAGATACTTAAAATTCGTCATAAAAAAAAAAATGGTACTAAAAAATTCAAATATATCTTGCATACAATTTTGATACAATCAGCCTACCACACAACTTTTGTAAAAATGCTTCAGTCCATTCAGGGATCAGACATGAACCAGTACCTACTGCCAATCATCATTCTTTCCAGATATTCATATCGTATTATAACTTTCGGCCAGCGATTGCTTTTCGCAAATCTACCATTCCACTACACACATGAGTAGTTTAGAGTAGACCGGTTACCTGTTCTTGGGAGGTACCCAGGTGGCATGGAACTATAGAAGCATTCAACTACTATTACCGACCAGTGCAAAGTGCAGACTTAACTACTGTCCCTTGTCCATCCAAAGGCACCACATTCAGACAACAGAGACAGAGCTAATACTATTCCGGGCTCATCAGATTGATAAGAAAAACTATCATATTGCAGGATTAGGTCAGAGTTAAGACAACATATTCGCACAAAGCCGATACCTCCATGCTCATCAACACTTCCCCTTATGATAGATCTAGAATGCAGACCCACAAAAATGCTCATCATTCAACTGCCAAGAGAAGCAGACACTTACTGGCAATATCTTGCATATCAATGTTTCAAGCAGGTCTAGCAAACGCAACCAGGTTTGTACCAACATAAGTACTCCCATCTAGCGCAAAAATTTTCTCATTGCATGTAATCAGTAAAGAACTATTTCAGATAGCATATCTATGGGCATAGTTTGCATCTTCACAAGTTTCTCTCGTTGACATCCTCAACCGAAGAATAACACCTTTCATTAGTTAAACCACATGAAATAATCAAGGGAGGTTTTCCACACCACAAGTAACCGAACGAGTTTCTCTAGTTGAGATCCTCAGCCAAAGAAACACCTTCCATTAGGACCATTACTACAAGAACAGAGTACTTTTACCAGAATTACTGGCAAAATAAAAACCACCTAAAACAATCAAAGGGAGCTTTCTCGCCGCAAAACAACCGAACCTTGCAAAGCTAAGCTTTCTATTTCTATCCGAATAAGCAAAGGGATATATCTCTATATGATCACCCTTTGATGACTATAATACAATTTTTATCTCCACAAACCAAAGCAAATGGCATCCACTCCCATAAAACAAACCTCCAACATAAAAGAGACGATCTATATTCCATACCAAGCAATTGAATTTCTAATGCAAATATGCGAAAGGCCCAATAACGAAAACCAAAAGCAAACGATAAAAAATTTCAGTCGCAGAAATTAAAACCATCATCGGCTCATCATCCAAATGGTAAATGGAAAACAAGTACTATAACATAAACGGTCTAAACTATATTAAAGATAATTAAATCTTAAACATAACCCAAAATGGGAGAACCTCAGAGCAAAGAAGCCAAAACCTCCGGTCTCTGATTCTTCAACGGTAGGACTTCTGGAACCTAGCCCTAGCACCACGCCCACCAAACTTCTTGGGCTCGCACCGCCTGGGGTCGGCCACGAGCAGAGTCCTATCGTACCTCACCAAGATATCCTTAATCTCCTTCTTTTGCTGCTCATCGACGTACTTCTGGTAGAAGGCGACGAGGGCCTTGGCGATGCTTTGCCGGATAGCATAGATCTGCGAGGTGTGGCCACCGCCCTTGACGCGGATCCTCATGTCGACTTCGGCGAAGCGGTGCTTTCCCAGAAGCAGGATGGGCTCCATGGCCTTCGAGCGCAGGATTTCAGGCTGGACCAGCTCGATTGGGCAGCCGTTGATCTTGATCAGGCCACGGCCACGCTTGCAGTGGGTAACCGCCACCGCCGTTTTCTTGCGGCCGAAGCATTGCACCGCCTCGGTTGGGGTTGGAGCAGCCATGTTCAGTGTTTCGATTAGGGCTAGGGTTTTAGTGTTCGTGTGTGTATCAGTGAGAGCAACGAGCGGCCGAAGCTCGAAACAGGTAGAAATGGTAGTACTCTAGGGTTTTGGAAAGGGCCTTCTATTTTTACAGGTGCGCAGCTAGGCTGCTATTACTTGGGTTGGCATTTCTGGATGAATAACCCAACATGCAACAAATGGATTGGGTTAGAATTGTGAAAGTGTTAAGCCCAGACTACGTACATGGGTCCCAGAGCTGGCACCAATCGACAACATGAACCATTATAGAGCCTGTTTAGGAAGAGCTTTATAGTATAATTGTTAGAATTTTGATGATTTACTAATGGTAAGATTAAATTGTTAAAGTCAAAAGATATTCTTAGATAATTTTTTTAAACTCTAATGTTAATCATTAACATAATACCAAACGGAGTCACAAAGTGCAAAAGTAAAACTCTTGTAACTTTTCTTATTAACAGTCAACATTTAGGTGCATTTCATAGGTTAGTTCAAAAAAACTCATTTTTATTTTTATGACGTTTTTATTAAATAAATATTATTTAAAAGCTAACACTGTTTAGATTTAATATTTTTTATAATGATCATGGAAACTTGAAATTCACTAAACTCCAATTGATTCCATGATCGTTGATGACAATTCTTTGTAGAGCAAGAGTTTTTATTTTTTTGTGTGTCAAAGAGTCTTATCGTTTTGGGACATCAATTGTTGCTTTCTAAAATCAAATTCTACTCTACGTCATCTGGCTAAGTTTAAGGTTTATTAACAAACCCTAACCAATTCACTAAAATTAGGGATTTTTAAGGAAGATAAAGTTCGGGATGATATGCGTCAGTTGCCATGTCATTTGATGGCATTAGATTGTCGAAATGGAAACCCATATATATCAGTTGGAATTTCCAGATGTGGTGAAGTTGAGTGCAACACTAAAGGGGGAACGAAACATAGGTACCAACGCTGGGTTAAGTGCATTTGTGGTTCTCAATCTTTAATTGTTGCTCTACTTTTGTCCCCAACCTCTACATTATTCCACTAGCGTTTCTAACCTCATTAAATCATTTCATTCTCATTCCTAACGTCATTAGCTAATTCCATTTTAATGATCTAAAAAAGTGAGTGGATGGTGTGACCTTGTTTGGGTAGTGCAGTTGTTGGGAGGAGACAAGAAAGATAGATAAAGAAGTTGGCGGCAACTTATGGTGCCAATAGAGCTCAAAAGTGAGAGAGTGGGAAATGGTGGATGGATTGTTACATGAGCAAGTTTTAAGGTTTTTTAGGGTAAATAGTGAGTTTTTAGGGGCTAAAACTATAATTTTCCTACAATTTTGAGTTGATGTGACATTTTTCATTGTTCATAATGATTTGCATTAAAAAAATGGTAAAAATGAAATATTTTAATGATGTTAGGAAAGAAAAGTTAGGGACAAATTAAAAGTGAAACAACAATTCAAGGTTGGGATCATATATGCATTTAACCCTACCAATACTACCATGTAAGTATAACTGGCTTCCTTCCTTGCCGGTTAAAGCATATACTCTACCATTTAAGTTTAAGGTTATCACTGATTTTAATTGGTTCCCTATGTTTCCTTCTTTCTTTTTAGAAAAAGCATAAGTTCCCTTAATTTTAAGAATAAACAAATTGTTTGAGTTGTTTGTTTATATATATACACACACATACATATACACATACTAGTAAGGCAGGGGCGTAGTCAGGAATTGATAGAATTGTTTATTATTTGGATAAAACTAAACAATCTAAATGGATTGCTTCTATTGGATGAAATAGTGGTTATTTGGTTCAAATTGGATCAAAATTGAATTTTTTATTTTATTATCTGATCGGTTATTGGTTCCTACGCTTAAAGCTAAATAAACTGAACAAACTGAAAAAATAATACCTCCTCTGTCCCATATTCTTTGAAACACTCACTTTTTAACAATTAATCTATGATTTTTTATTTTTAATTTTTAGTATATAAATAAAAAAAATTATATAAATGATAAATAAAAACCTATAGTTTCCAAATATATTTTTTTAATTTTTTTTCTAACAACCAATAATATAAACAAATTCAAGTCAAACTATGGCCAAAAGTCAACTATTTCAAATAATATGGGACGGAGGGAGTATCTATTTTATAATTATACTTGTCAACTATACATATACAAGGTCATTTTTGTTTAATTTTAGACTATATGTTATGAAGTAATCATTAATTTTAGATATAAAATGAAAAATTATCAATTTTTATCATAGTTTTTTTCATTTACCATGTGTTTAGTTCTAATGGAAAAATTGAATTATAAAAATTGATAACAATTAACAAACCCAAATTATAATTTGGATGGTTTGGATCAGTTTTAATATGTAATTTGAATTGTTTATATCAAATTTATAAGAACCAAAAATAAATTAGATTGTTTTATTCGGATAGTTTCCATATTAATCCAACCCAATGAACAACCCTATGAGCCAAAAGAGGCTGGGTAGGTTGTTAACATGTATAAAGTGACAATTAATAATATAAAACATCAAATAATATTACGTATAGACCCATGAAATTCAAAATTCTATAATAACTAAATTTAGTTCAAAACTTTATAATCAAAATTTAATATGACACTCATTCAATTCTTTCAAATTATTAAGTATTGAATCCAAACTAATGTTTCTGTAAAGTTTTCTTCAATATACAAAAATAGACTACCAGTAAGGAAGTCAATGCTTATCTTGTTTCTCAATAAATTAAAGTACCATTGATCCCAAACCTTTAATTTCCATTGTAAATCGGTCCTCAATCTTTATTTCATTACAAATTGGTCCCAAACCTTTATAATTTATTGCTTATTGGTCCGTAGCCATAAGTAGGCATAGAAAATCGATTTATAAAGAAAAAAACTGATAATTTAAATTGTTCGTTAACTGTTAGAAAATCATGGAACAATTTGAATTTATGAAAAAATAGTTGTTAAATAGTTTAAATTAGAATTTAAAATGTTAGTGTTAGATAATTTGTTAAAGTTAACAAATTCAAATTGTTTGATAGTTTTATTCCAATAAATTTAAACTATGAATAATTTTATCACAATTTGTGAACAATTTAAAATCTAAAAAAAAATTCTTGTAAATTGAGTTTCTATGCCTGCTTAGGGTTAGAGACCAATTTGTAATGAATTATAAAATTTTAGGACCAATGTGCAACGAAATGAAGGTTGGGGCCAATTTACAATGAGAATTAAAGATTTAGGATGTAGCTGGTGATAATGCCAGTACTTTGAATAGATTCATATTGAAATGGGCTTGGTTCTTGTTCATCATGAACTGGGTATTCCAAATTTAGGGCTTTCCTCCTTAAGATTGAAGTTGAAACGGGTTTCATTTATGGGAAATCAAACCAAGTAAAGTAGCAAGCAGATTGGTTCGTGTCACCAGATTGGTCTGATTGCCAGCAAGAGTGGCTCAATGTTGCCCACTAAAATGATTGCTTATGGAATCATTAAACCAAAAACCTCATTGAGCACCTGAAAACAGGCATCCCGAATTGTCTAACCGGTAAAACTCAAGTAGACATCCAAACTGAAATTATGTTATAGATTTGGTTTTCCAACTTCGACCATTATCCCACCGTTGATCGGCAATCTACGTCGCTGATGAAGTCCAATTGCATATCTCAATGTCTTTAAAGGTCAAGGTCCGTTGCTTTATTTATTAAAGAGAAAAATGCTTGAGTGAGTTGAAAAAAATTATGGTACTTGATGATTAATCCAAATGAGTTAAGTAATTGAGACTTGAGAAGGATATTAGGAATTTGCTTTGCCAGTGGAAACCGCATAAACATTAATTAAAGGCATTTTGGTGAAACAGAGCGCAAGTATAGAAGAAAGTGAGATAAAATAGAAACTTGCTCAAGTTAACAGTGCCAAATAGAGGACTACCCAAATCCTCTAATACCCCAACTTAGTCCATCACCTTATCCACCACTCACTAGATAGTGACATGTGTCCACTACCTCGTTTAACTTTTCTTACACCATTTCATCTCTGTCTCTCTCACTAGATGCAACCGCAACCTTCATCATTTTTCACTTCAATTATTGCCTGGTGGCACTCGACTGAAGACTTTAGCAGCTGTGGCTTTCCTTTTCCAACAAGCTTCTGAAATATTCAATTGGCTAGAGAAGAGGGCTTACTTGGATGTAGATTAGTATGATGGTAGAGATTGGAGGCGGTTGAAATCATGGAGCCTAGGCTAAATTCAATCCCACAGTGGTTGCTAGCTCACATTACTCTGTTTGCCCCTTTAGCCTTTGGATTAATCTTAAATACACTATCATCGAACCAAGTTCTGGTCGATGCTTGACTAGTTGATTAAAATCAAATTCAGTGGCTTACTTTTGGCACCATCAATCCATCTTAGTTAAGCTTGTGGTGTCATGATGTCGACAATCTTAGTCTCTTCTTTGGATTTATCAATCCATGATAGAAAAATGTATATATCATGCTTATGGAATCGGGTGTGTACGTACAAATTTCACGTGTAAAAATTACACATTGAAATTAATTATAGCACAAATTACAATATTGAAATTTAGAACATAGATTTTGAGGGATTGACTCTCTAGCGTGCTTCACGTGCACAATCCTCTGATTAACGCTTTGAACTTTTGGTAGAGACATGAACGAATTCTTCACGAACACGGACTATGAATTTTGTCTTGCATGAACACGAACCGAGGACTCTGCCGCTTTTTTCGGTTTGAGATTTTTGTTTTACTCTTTCGACTTGGGGGCTTCGTGCAATATCCGCCGCTTTCTTGCCACTTTACTTGGAGTTTGACTTGACGCAGTGTAGAAATGAATCCTTCACGTTCCTTACCACTTTCATCGGATTTGGACTTGAACTTGATACAGCGCTATCCCGCATTCTTCGTATTCCTCACCGCTTCCGTCGAATCTGAATTTGAACTTGATGAAGCACCATCCAGCATTCTTTGCGTTTCTCACCACGTTCTTCAAATATGGCCTCAAAACTAGGATTTGATCTTCTTTAGACTTGATTTCTCCTTTCGCCGAGTGTTTGTGCTTAATCGGCTGGAAGAGCTAGATAAAACTTTTTGTAGAGAGATTTTTCTTCCTCTCTAATTTTTTTTGCTTCTCCAATCCTTTTTTTTTTCCTTTCTTCTTTAGCCGTGAGAACCTATTTATAGGTGTAGAAAGAATGTGGTTTGGTTCAAAAAAATCACGTGGGATAATTATCATATTTTTATCTTAAGAGAAAATAAATATGATAGTTATCTCTCTTTAATTACCCAATTTATTTATTTTAAAAGGATAATTAATAGAACATTCTAGAATATTCTAGGATAATTGAGCCGAATGACGGGCTTTAGTCATTTTGAACTTTGAGGCCCAATGTACCAAAATGGACTTTGGCTAGGATAGGATAATGAGTCTTCATTTATGGCCTTCTGTTGCATGCTTTTGAGCTCTAAAAAAAATTGGGTCTCTTAAACTCATAGTTTCCAAAATTGATGAATTTTTTGAATTTTGGACATCAATTTTGAAATGGGCTAGACAATTTAAGTTGGGTTTAATTTATTTTCAACCCAATTAAATGTTGATGTCTATAGGGTGTAAATCTTCTTCTTCTTCATGGTGGCTAGTGCCTTGGCGTGGATAAATTTAATTTTATGTATTAGGAAAAATTTTATTGAGCAAGTGGTTCTACACCAAGAAAATTAAGTGTTCAGGGATAGGGGAAAGGAACCTTTGTTCTAATTTTTTTTTTGTGAATGCAATAGCTGTAAAAATTATGCTAAATAAAACTCCTACTGTCTTTGGAACACAAATTCTCCAAAATATACTTCATACATATAGCATACATTTTGATCGATCTCTCTTGGTATTAAAATAGGATCGCAACAAGGAAAAGTCGGGTAAAATAGTGTGAGAAAAAGTTTAGCACGGAAATACCTTGCATGTGCACATGAATGAAACTTTTGTCTTGCCAATCATAGAAGAAAAAATATTATGACAACACTGGATCATTGTACCAATCTATTTGCTATTAAAATTTTGCTTGCGGAGGAAAGAAAAGTGAGGTAGAAAAGTTTAAGAAAAAGTGAAGAAGGTTGTGGTAGAGGGAGCTTCTTGTGAGAGAGACGGAGATGAAATGGCGTAACAAAAATTAAATGAATCAATGGACACATGTTATTATTTGGTGAATGGTGGATGAGGTGGTGGACTAAGTTGGGATAGAGGATTTGGATTAAAAAAAATAGAGGGAAAAGGCAAATAGAAAACATGGGCTTGAAAGGTTTGCTGGTTTTCAATAAAAAAAAAACATATTTACAAAAGTGTCTGTCATTCACTTTATTGAATAACGGACAGTGACCTAATTCAAGTCCTTTAAAATACAACTCTGAGCCAATGAGGTTCCTAGAAATAAAGGAAGATTAAAGAACTATAGGGTAACATGGATGCATTTTACTAAATATTGGTCATCCTTCCCAAGCCATAACCCCACCGTAGAGAAGGTTGAATTTAGGGGTGGGTAAAGAAGGAATGAGAGTGTCGTTGGTCAATATCAAGGTTTTGAATATTAAAGTTCTAAATGAAAAGCTTGGAGATATAAATTGTCATTATAACTATAATTTTATAGAATTTTTGTATTTCTATAGGTTTGATTATTTTTACTGTTTAATTAGTTGACAATTGTAACTCTCCCCATATCCCTTCCCTTCTAGACATAGCACGATTAACGTGATTGCATCATCATTTACAGTGGTCACTCTTTTCACTACTAATGTCCCAAGTCAACCCAAGCCATTATTTCTTAGCATCACCGACCATTAGTGTTGTGATCATTGGCTGAGTCAAGTGGCAGTGGCAATATCGATGTCGAAAACCACCAGCTCCTTCCAAATGCAACAAAATTTGGATAGGAGGTTAGGGCAACGGTCTCTAGATAATGAGGTCAGTGACAATGTCTGGGCGATTTGTTGCTATGGTGGTGCAATGGGCTATGAAGAACTGAAGAGATAGCGGTGCTTCCTTTATGCAATTTTGTGAACAAATAGGATTCTTTTTCTTTCCTTTGGTGTCAAACTATGTCTATTAGCATGTCTTTTGTATATATTTGTTTTGTATATATTTAAATACTAATCAATTGCAACTAATTAAGGGTAGTCTATTAGCACGTCTTTGTCATATTATCTAATATAAATTTCTTTTGCATATATTTAAATATTAGAATGAGACTAGTATAAATATAAAAACAAACTACTCAAACAATTTGTTTATTCTTAAAATTAATTTTAAGGAAACATATGCTTTTTCTTAGAAAATAAAAGAAACATATGGAACCAGTTAAGATGGGTGGTAACCCTCCAACCTTAAATTACAGAGTATATGCTTTAACCCGCAAGAAATGAAACCAGTTTTCCGGCCACAATCCGACCGTTCTCCGACTGATCAAGCTCAAACAGATGGAAGCCATGATACCCACCTTCAACCTCAAGCAGCTCCAGTTGTCCCTCCCACCCACTTTCCCTCACAGCTTCACAATACCAGATCCCCCTGTCTCTCAACATATCCTTCTCCGCCACGTGAACCAGCATCTTCAAGCACCCAATTCCTTTCAAACTCCGCTTCCCCTCCCCAACCGGATTCAGCATCTCGTTATCCAACCCATTCTCCGCCGTTGGATAACAGAACTCCCAAACCAGGTCCCCGAACGACGTTTCAGGGCCCGCAACTGGCTCCGCCCCAATCCGTTCCGAACCCCAGAAGTAGGGGTGCCCCAGGAAGACTCCGTAGATCTTTACCCCGCCGACCAGACCTTCCGCTCCGGCTATCATCGCCATGTTGTGGACTATATTCGCGCCGGCGCTCTCGCCGCCCAGGATAAGCTTGTCGAAGTCGGCGTGATTCAGTAGCCAACCATCTTTCTCTTGTTGGTTTCGGAGGGAGTGAGAAGCGACCCACTGAAGGGCGGCCCAGGAATCCTCGTATGCGATCGGCAGAAGATGCTCTGGAGCTAACCGGTACTCTACAGAGACGGCCATAACTTTGGCTTTGGAGACCAATATTTCAAGGTATCGACGAGTGATGGTTGAGAAGGCGGACTCGACGGAGAAGGCGCCGCCGTGATAGTAGACAAGAACGGGTAGTCTCTGGTTGGGGTTGGCGAGGGTGGGGAGGAAGAGGCGAGCGGAGACGGGAGGGTCTTGAGAGATGGTCACGTCTTTGGATGCAACTCCGTTTAGAGGGTCTGGCTCTGGTGACGGTGGCGCGTACGGCGAGCCCCAAAGACGCTCCACGGAGCCGTCTGTGTAAAGCTTGACGAGGCCAGGAAGCTCCTTGGCCATCACTTTGGTCGCGGAATCCATTTTCTTTGGGGTTTGTAGCTGCGACGCCTGCGAGGAGAAAGTACGTTAAAAAAATGAAGGGAAACTTGGCAAGTAACACCCGCTAGTGCCAAATCGACTCATTTATTTGTAATCCATATATAAATTAATGGTGATGATCAGTGCAATATAATATATAAACTTATCAAGTAGATTAATGCAAATTCACTGATTAGCAACAAAAGGTTAATAGTAGCGTATGACCAATATATATATATATATATATATATATATATATATATATATAC
Organism: Aquilaria sinensis; assembly: GCA_005392925.1. Taxonomy (NCBI): domain Eukaryota; kingdom Viridiplantae; phylum Streptophyta; class Magnoliopsida; order Malvales; family Thymelaeaceae; genus Aquilaria; species Aquilaria sinensis. The sequence continues at coordinate 118,251 of SMDT01000350.1, read as the reverse complement.
CCGAAACAGCCGCTGCATAAAGAAATTAAAATAATAGTGGTTGTATATATATATATATATATATATATATATATATATATATATACCCGAAACAGCCGCTGCATAAAGAAATTAAAATAATAGTGGTTGGTTGGTCCAGTCCTTTATCGGGAGTGTATATCATATATAATACTGAATATTTAATGGAGAAAAAATAAATCAACTCAACATTTAGGAATTGGGATTAACAAGATAGACTTGCTCCGGTAAGCAATTTGAAAAAAACAAAATGGATTTTTGTTGTTTTTCACTAAATAAAATTAAGAGGAAACCATAGAGAAAAAAGATTTGAGGGTGAAGTTTCGCAGAGAGGACGTCACACGGCATGGAGCAGAAAGTAATACGACGGAGGCATTGGCTTCTACCCAGGGTTTCCACCACGAACAGAACTTTACATACACGTATCAAATGATGTGGCGTAAATAACTAAACTATATTTGAAAATAAATTTGTACAAAAAAAATACTTTCATCTGTCTTAAATCTTTTATATCATTCACCTTTTAGCAATTAATCTATAATTTTTTATTTTTAACATTTTAATATATAAATAAAATATTATATGAATGATAAATCAAGACCTATAGTTTCTAAATATATATTTTTTAAAATTTTTAATAAAAAATAATATGAATAAATTCAAGCTAAACTTCCAAAAAATCAAATGGAGTAAAGAAAGTGGAACAGATGAAGTATGAGGAAACAAATTTTATTTTAGTCTAGTTAGGTAATTACCTAAATGTTTTATTTAACATGTCTCTATTTAAGAAAAATAACCCATAGTGTACAATATTAACTCATAACAACGTCATTTATTTGTGAATTTAATTTGACATCTCTTCAAATCATCAAGGAAACTTAGGCCACATTTACTTGATTAAACTGCATTGCTTTCATTAAATTTCTAACTTTTTAGATTAAAGATGTAAATATGGGTTAAAATGCACCGGTGGTTCTAAAACTTAAAAATTTATTGTTTATTGGTCCATCACCTTGCAAATTTGTCTACTCTAACTAAACCGTACACAGTTTTTAAATTTTAATTTAAATTGTTCATGCGAAAACCACCTGTGGACGGCTTGGAAACATCATATCTCTCATTTTAGGATTTTGGAAAATATTCTTGCCAGCCACCATCAAGTAGAACTTTTGGAAAGAGAAAGCTTGAAGGTGCTAGGAACTTTTTGGAGGCTAAGGAGACTTGATATTCAAGGGGTCCTCTTGGTCACTTATTCCCTTCTTATATTTGACTTGGATTATGTTGAATATTAGGATTATGGTTATGTTTATTATGGAGATGGAATAGTTTTATGTATCTATTTATGATGGAGCTCTTTCTAGTTGTTATTCTAATGTTGATTTGAGGTTTTCTTTAGACATTGATTATCTTGTGTTACCTACTATTGTGCTTGATTTATGTGTGTTGGTTAGTCACTTTACACATTTCATAATATCAACTTTGTTCTTAAGAAAGAGAGAGAAGAGGTAGAATAGGAGAGAAAAGCATAGTGGGCTTGGGTGATTAGAGATAATCACTTAACTCATTAGGTGTTTAATAGGGGTTAACACCTAATCCACCTTAGATTAGTAAATGGGTTTGAGAGATGCCATTGTTAGTCCATAGGTGAGCAAAACTTGATTTTGAGAAAGAGGGTTTTGACACTAGAATCCCCAGACCACATTAGGAGTTAATATCTATGTACGTCAATTGACATAGGTAACAAGTAGATAAATGAAATCCTAGAGAGATAGTCCCCTCATTTAAGTTAATTAAATCTTAGTTAATGTTTGCTTTAGCTTGCATTCTCACTTTTCCCCTCATTTAAGTTAATTAAATCTTAGTTAATGTTTGTTTTAGCTTGCATTCTCACTTTTCTTGCATCTTACTCTTTATTTGTTATGCTTGTTCTTCAACATTACCTTAGAACACATTCAAATTGATCCCTTAATTAGCATTAGTTATTTTTAATTTAGATTTTATGGCAAAACAAGGTCCCAGTGCCCTAAATGCAATCACTAATAGGTTTTTAGGAAACTATGGTTCAACTTAAGTTACAATTGGCTAGCTATTACTCGTAAATTAATTTAAATCATTAAGTGCAAAATATGCCCTACCCTTAAGGTCACCTGCCATTGCTGAGCCAAGCCCAGGTGGTTCTTCCCCTTGACATCACTGGAAAACAAAGAATCAGAGAGAGATCTAGATAGAAGACCCGCGCCCAACCCGTTTTGGTCCAGATCTGATTCGGACAACCTTTCCTTCTAGTTTAACCCTCGTTTAGCTCTTTGTTTTTGTTTATTTTGTTTATTTAGGTCACTAACCTTTGTTTTTGTTTTTGTTTGCAGATTAGTCACTAGAGCTATAAGTTTATTTTCTTAAAATTTAGCCACTAACCAGAACTTTGTTTTTCTTATGTTGAGTCGTTTTCAAACAACTTGCACCAACAATTTTCATGATTTCTCATATTTAATTAAATTTAACCAATTTTTGAGTTTTTTTTAGAATAGTTTTGATTTTTCTTTATTTTGAATCTTATAATGCATCTAGTAGGAAGAGACTTAATAAAGCCAACTTTCTAACACATTGCAAAATTTTAAAAGCATCCGTTTTTGGTGATTTAATAAAATTCTCAGATGGAATATTTGTTCGAATTCGATTGGTCTGATAAGACTTACGGGCAAGAACAAGATTGTTCTTTTAAATTTTTCGTGGATTTGGTAAAGTCCTGAAATTTCAAGAACATCTAAGATTCTATATCCGATTGGTCTAATAAGATTCACGATTTGGAATTAAATTAATTAAAAATTAAACATAATTAAATAAAATTCATAAAAATCATTTTTTTTTATCAAATATTAGGTTAAGAAATAATGATTTAGAAAAAGATAAAACTGAACCTCATGATACCAATTTCCGGGTGCTATAATAAAGTTATTTTAGCATAATCAACTCATGATCTCAAAATTTCTCGTAGACCATAACAAGTATTCAATCAACCTACGTGAAACCGATTAGTGACGACTCTTAAAAATATGTTGCTACAGTCACATAGTTTCATCAACTTGCCCTTGAAAAAATACTTATATTTGCCACTTACATAGAACAACACCGTCCACTTGCGAGTAAATAGAAGTTATAAATTTAAAAGTGTTGTTTCACGACAAAATGTGAAGTCCTTGTCACTTTAACCAAGATCTTGTCAGCTAGTTCATCTCGAAGCAAAGAATGCCCAAATGCCAAACCCCACCAGATTTATACTCCCTATATCCCATATTCTTTGCAACATTTTCCTTGTTAGGACGTCCCAAATTATTTTAAACATTTCCTTATTTAGTAAATTTTGTTCATCCCATTTATTATTATACCCTCATTTTAACCTTCTCTCTCCCCATCCCTAAATACTTAGCCCCCTACCCCTGCTTTCTCTCTCTCGCTATTTCATCCCTGCTCTCACTCTTCCTTTCATCTGGCTATGATTTTAGCCTAGAACGGTGAGGTAGCAACCTCTACTGTACATCCATGATCGAGGCGATGAGGCTCTGAGTCAAGGAATGAAGGTCCGACAAGGTCGAGATTGAGGCCGAGATGACTGAAGACAGTGACAACAAAGGGAGGTTATTGAAGACAGAGATAACAAGCAGGTAGAGATCAACGTGAAGCAGAAGGAGATCGACGCAAAGTAATTGGAGATTAACGTGATAGAGAGCGACACGGACAGAGAGAAGTAGATTGACATGATGGATGGCGGTTGAAGTGATGGAGACAAGGAGAGGTGATGACGTTAAGGAGGTTAGGGAAGGAAGCGAAGAGGTTGGCACCTAGCAGGTAATGTTGGTCGGTAGGGTACAAAGGTATACTTGGTAACCAGGGGATACTTTTTTCCTTGCCTTGATATACATGAGAAACTAAATGTTTCAAAAAAATAAGGACAGATGGAGTATTATTTTCCTTAATGACCAATGTAACAAAAGTACGAAGGTCGAGAAGTGGAGAGGCTTCGGGGTTTTACAATTTCAGTGGAAGTATGAAGTAGCATTCAGTTTGGCAAATGGGAAATCATTCCAGCAAAAACTATGAAGTATTTGGCCACATGATGGTGGATGATGTCACCATGTTGGCACTGGCATGACATTAGTGAACTTGTTGACTTAACTGGCATTAATGGCTACATAAGCTTTTCCATTAATGATGTGGCATGACATCTAGAATAAGACTACTAGATTGGATATGTCAAAAGTTCTGTTGACTATATAGAAAAATGATAAGTTTTAGGACTGAAGTAGAAAAATTGGAAAACTTTTAGAACTATCTATAATCTTTCCCCAAATTATATTAAGATATCCTAAATTTTCTTTCACCAGTGTAGACATGATCCGTATGTTTGATTTGTGAAGATTGCCTTTGATAGTCCATTGTCGACTCATTAGATTCGTAAAAGCCCAATTAGAATTAGGGGTGAGCAAAATTTTGTTTATATCCGAAATAATCAGATAAGTTTTCAATTTTTTGTTATCATATTTAGGTATAATTTCAGTTTTCAGTTATAAAAAAAACTAAAATATAATTTCGGTTTAGTTTTTGATTTGTTTCAATTGAAATTTGGTTAACCAAAATTTTACTCTATTAGTATTTATGTTTGGGATTTGAAAAAGATTATATATGTGATGGATGTTTATTATATGTATGAATGTGATATTTGGATTTGGAATGAATTATAGATGTTTGCTATGTGATTATAATATGTGTTTAGATTAGAGTATGTAATGGATATTTGAGGTTTACAATATGTATGCATAAAATTTAGTTATTTTGGTTGAAAACCGAATAACGAAAAATATTTTCAGTTATTTTAGTTTTCTCATATAATTCGGTCTATTTGGTTATTAGTATATGAAATCAAAAATTGAATAAATTCAGTTATTTATTTTTAGTTAAAACCAAAAAAACCAATTGAACATCCCTAAAACTATTCAAAATCATTTAAAACCATTCAAACTAGTGACCCAACAACCAAGATGAACCGTCAGTCTTCTTAACAATCTTTTTTTTCTTTCGGGGAAGGTCAAAATAAATCGTTTAGCTTTTGCAACTTTTTTGTTTTAGTCCTATAACTGCATGAGTTTTTACTTGAGTTCTATATGTTCAAAAATATTAGCAACGTTAGTCCTATCATTAATGGCCTTAATGAAAATCCTACATGGCAAGTAACAAATGTTAAAAATAGGGAAAAAGATTAAGATAAGTCATTTAACTTTTGTAACTTATTTAATTAAGTCCTAAGAGTTCATAAAAAACTTCATTTTCGCTATCGACTCCAAATTTAGACTTTTCTCTTCTGCTTTCGCCAGCATTGACTGCTGCTCCTTCGCCCCTGATGCTCTCAACCACGATTTACTCACTTCTGAGATTAAGAGAATAATTAACCATTACTTCCCCAGAAAATAGCATGATTGCAACTAAATCTAGTCATAAGAATCGGGATGTTTCTCGGATGCTCGAGGTAGGGAGTGGAAGCTGGAGCGATCCCTCATTTGTTGACTCTGTTATTGTCGAAGGACTCGTCCACCTAAGAAAGCTCCAACACTAGTATTCTAAATCTATCGAAACACCCAAAGAGTAAAGCTATAATGGTGGAAAATAGGGGCTTGAAATTGATCCTAAATGTTCTGAAAAACTGGCTCAAAGCTGAGGAAAAACAATATCGTGACCAGAGCCATTTTTTACCTTGCTTTTGTTGAGAAGTACAGAGTAAAGATACACTAGAATCCTGTGACAATTCCAGCTCTAGTAGATTTGATCAAGAGTGGGAACACGTGTAAAAAGAACACACTTGTTTCAATTATCAGGCTTTTATCAGATCCAAGAAACTAGTGCCATGTACTTGCATTTGGGTTGGTGTTATTGCTGCTAGATTGGTTGAAAGACTGGGAAAGAGAAAAGTTATTCACAGATTTTCTTACAGTCTTAGCTACACTAGCCGAGAGAGTGGACAAGACGGTTGCCATTTTGTGCCACCGAGGAGATCTAGAAGTGTTCATGAGGATTTTAGAAACTTAATTGTTTTGTTTTAAAGTATCATAAGAAACTATTGACCTGGATGAATGATGGAACAAAAAGGACGAATTCATGAAAAAATCAAAAGTGCCATGGATCAAGACAAATTTGGGTGAACACCTGTTCTTCACACCAAGGGAGTAATGAGAAGAGAAAAATGTGATTTTGCCTCTAACTCTACCTCGATTACAAATGATTTTGTGTGTGTAAAACCTTTTCATTAAATTTTTTATTTTTTGCAATTAAGTCCACCTATATGTGCCGACTAAGCAAAAATTAACGGCATCAAGTGTCATATAGGATTTTCCATCAGCCCCATCCAACATAGGATTAACATTGTTAACATTTTCGAATGTATAGGACTCAAATAGAAACTCATGTAGTTATAGGATTAAAATAAAAAGTTGACAAAGTTATAGGATTCATTTTGACCTTGCCCCTTTTTCTTTTGTACCTAGTCGGAAGAAGCAGCAGCCTTCTGTCATTCCAATTGTACTTGTTAACTCTCTCTTTTCTTTTTTATTTCTTTAACCTTTGTCCCTTCCTTTTTGTGTTTTTGCAGAACTCTATTTTGTTTTCCGATTATTTTGTTTTTTTAATTGTGTGTGTGTGTGTGTGTGTTTTTAGCTTCACACAATCTCTAGACCCCGTTCCATCCCCGGCCATTTGCTAAGCCTCAAAATAGAGGGGCTTTGGACTGTTAACACGAGGCTTCCCTGGTCCTTCGCCGTTTGGTTCTTACAACATGTTTGGTATGTACAAAATCGAGAACCAAGAGCAGCAATAAGACACAAATGCAGCTCGGAGCCAACCATGGCGAGGCTGGTCGGAGAAGCTCACAATGAGATTTTGGTAAATTGAGGTCTGGCATGGACTCGGTGGTCAGTCCCATCAAATTTGCGGAAACCGAGAAATCGGAAGTTGGCGATGGTGAGACACGTTGGAGAGGGTCGCGCTGAGATTTGACAAATTGGGGTCCTAACATCGATGACCCAAATCTCTCTACAAAATCATGCATGTTCCATCGCATCAATAATTTAACCAGGAGAACCAAACTTAGCAAATCTCAACTAAACACATGATTTTCAAACGGAACAACGACATTAACTGAAAAAATATCGTACTACTTTACTTATTAATGTTGCAGATTATCATTTCTTCTGCATGAATGAAGCTAATTTTTTAATCAAAGCGGCAGCGTTTTCACTCTGGGGAGTGCTAATGTGAAAAGAATGAAGCTCTCCCTTGTACTCCACCAATTCGATCTCTCCTTCCCACCCACTTTCCTTCACTTTCTCGTAATACCACACTCCTCTGTCCCTCAGCATCACCTCATCCTTCTCCGCCACGCAAACCAACATCCTCCGGCATCCCAGCGCCGCCAAGCTCGGCTTCCCCTCTCCAACTGGATTCAGCGCTGTGTTATCCACTCCATCCTCCGCCCTCGGATACACCAGTCCCCACATCGTCGCCACTCTCTTCTCATGTTCCTCCATCGAATCCGACGTCCCCATCCGTTTCGAGCTCCAAAAAAGTGGATGCGTCAAGAAAGCACCCAGAATCTTGACCCCACCTTTCAGCTCCTCTGCTCCTGCCCGCATGCACATATTGTGCGCTATATTCCCTCCTGCGCTGTCTCCGCCAATGAAAACTCTATCGATATCGGCGTGACTCAACAGCCAGGGGTCCTTCTCGACTCCGGGTTCAGGCCCCATCGAGTGAGCCGCGACCCACTGAAGCGCGGTCCAGCAATCCTCATAGGGCACTGGCAGAGGATGCTCCGGCGCCAACCTGTACTCGACGGAGACGCCGATTACGTTCGCCTCGGAAGCCAATCGGCTGAGATAGCAGGTGTCTAGAGAGGAGAAAGCGGATCCAGCGCAGAAGCCGCCGCCGTGGAAGTAGACCAAAACGGGGAGTTTTTGGTCGGGATGGGCGAGTCTGGGTAGGAAGATGCGGGCGTAGAGAGGCGCGGTTTGAGAAATGGTGACGTCTCTGGAAGAGACGCTGGTTTCTGGGTTGGGGTCGGGGTCGGACGGCACGAACGGGGAGAAGGGCATGCGCTCGACGGTGCCATCTTTGAAAAATCTGATCACTAGGGGAATATCAATAGCGATTTCTTTGGTTGAGGAAGCCATGGAATCTCAGGAGTGGAGTTGGTAACTTTGCTCGGGTCTGGCTATGAGGCTGTGCGGTTGGAGAAGACAGACCGATGAAGCAAGAGCAAACAAAAACTTTTGGACATGAATTATCGTGGTGTGGGAAGTCGTGCCTGGTCGACAGCATTTGTCTTGCTGTGATATTTCTCAGTTGTATGGGCTCGTTTGCGAGGACAAACACAAAACATAAAATAAAAAATAAAAAATAAAACTAAAAGACAAATGTACCTAGTTTTGAAAGTCTCAGCAAACAGAGAAATAATAATGTAGATGGTTGAAGTTCTTTCATGTGAATTAATAGGTTGGGGTTCGATACTTAATATTTCCAATCTCTGTGTTTCTTTTCTTTTCTCAGTTTTCTTTTCTTCTGTTTTTTTTTCTTCTGTTTTTATTAATCATTTTTAACCTTTTTTCCTTTTATTTTCTCAGTTTTTTTATTGTCCTTTTCTTTCCTGTTTTTCCTTCTCATTTTTACCATTTTTTTCCTTTTATTTTCTCATTTTTTTTTTACTTTTTACAGTTTTTTTTTATACATATGTGTCTATTGTTTTCACTATATTTTACATAACTATATTTATGTTCCTTGCTTCATTTATATATGATCTTTTATTTCTATTCATATGTTCTTTTATACATGTGCATATGTATATGCACATATAAATGTAAATTTGTTTGAAATAGATATTTCTGATGATATGTGTTCTTCTTATAGGCATATGTTCTTTTATTTATGCATATATATTTACTTGTACCTATTTGTACATTCATAATGTGTTTTGATATTTGGTCTGTATAGGTATATGAATGTATATGTTTTTTTTTTAACACATATATTCTTTTTTATAAATACATATGCTCCTCTATACATATGTGTTTGATTTATTTGCATGTGTTCTTTTTCTTACTACACATGTGGCCTTTTATTTGCATGCACATGTTCTTTTCTTTATGTGTATATGTTCACTTATACACGTATATATCTTTGTAATATTTTTTTCATATTTGGTTTGTATAGATATATGTGAAGATATATGTTTTTTTTTTTCACATGCATATATTCTTTTCTTTAATTGAATATGTCCCTTTATACATTTGTTCTATATATGTCTTTGATATATGTTCTTTTATTTGTATATATGTCTGTGTTCTTTCCTTTAAGTTCTTTTCATTATGTGTTCTTTTATTTATGTATATATGTTATTTTCTTTATATATGTTCTTTTACACACAACACTTTATCACATATATATAGTTTATTCTAAACAGATATTTTTAATGTATGTGTATTTTCTTCATGTATGTTCTTTTTTGTGTTCTTTTCTATAATTTATGTAATTTTCTTTCTACGTATATGTTCTTTTACTTTATTTATTTTCATATGTTCTTTTATTTTCATATGTATGTATGTTATGTGTGCATAGTTCATGTGTACACACACACACACACGCAACACACACACACACACACACACACACACACACATATATATATTTATTCTAAACAGATATTTCTTAATGTATGTGTTATTTTCTTCACATACACATGTTCTTTCCTTTACTTTATATGTTCTTTTCATTATGTGTTCTTTTCTTTATGTATATATGTTATTTTCTTTCTACGCATATGTTCTTTTATACATATGTGTATGTATATGCACAAATACATGCAAATTTGTTCAAAATAGATATTTCTGATAATATGTATTCTTTTCTTCACATGCACATGTTCTTTTCTTTATGCATATATGTTCCTTTCTTCATTTGCATATCATTTTTTACATGCATATGTTCTTTTTAAACTACGTGAATGTTCTTTTAAAGTAATTGTTAGCCTAAATTTTTGTTGATTTGTAAAAAAAAAAAAAAGCAACAATGTGTACAGGAACATATAGGAACTATAAAAGAACAAACATTAATGAAAAAAAAGAAAATACAAGAAAGCAAAATGGAACATATTGGAAGAAAAATCATAGAAAAATGAAAAAGTAAGCTAGAGAAGAAGATCAGAGCAGAGCAGAAGACATTGAAAATAAAGAACAGAGGCGAGAGAAGATGATTGAAACAAAATTGCATAAATTGAAAAAACCATGACTGCAAAAAGTCACTAGAGAAGATGATCAGATCAACAAATCCAATAAATCATAATCGGAGATGAAAATTGGAGCAAAGATCGCAAAATTCGCGATTGAAAATGATCCGCGAATTTCACGACTTTCTGGCATGGCATTGCTTGTAAATTGTGGTTAGTGATCTAAACTGACTGTTCCTATAGGAGAACCACGACACGTAAAATGGTAGGCAGTGGACAGAGGTTTTGAAGGAGAATCGCAATATCTTTCAGAAGAGAAATGCATATGATAAAATGGTTATTTTTGTACGATTTGTAGCGCATTTGCCAAAATGGCCTAATTATCAATTTTCTTAGTTCAATTTGTTTAGAATATATATATATAATGGGAGGATGACTTATATCATAAGTCTGGTTCACATAAAAATTACTCAATAAAAAATACTTCAAACCTTTGGGTCTATATATATTTACATTACAATAATATATTTCATAGCATAAAATAAGTGTGAATATATTAAATCTTATATTTTCCCAAACTAAAGATATGTAGAAGTTAGACATCGAATATATTCAAACTTGATGTACAAAGAAAATGAGATATTTGCGTAAATAATTTGTGATATATGTACAAATGAGATCATAAATAAGTTACCAATATATTTAATAGTGTGTACAAGTTTGATCTCCTATAAAAAAAAATAGGTGTGAACACGTCAAATCTCATTTTCCACCAAAATTTGAGATATGTACAAATCGGATGACAAATATATATGAAACCAAATGTATAAAGCAAGTAGTGAATATGTAAAAAAAATGTACACATGTGTCACATATGTGCAAATGAGATCAAAGATATGTTATATATATATATACACACACACATACAAGATTTATATTTTTTAAATGAAAAGAAAATTAGAATAAAAATCCAATTAATAGTAATATAATAATGATATGTACAAATCAAATAACTAATATGTATATTATTATGAGAGATTTGTATAAATTTTGTGAGACATGTGTATAAATAAAATTATGAAAATTGTAATTGATATGTATGAAATTTAATGTATAAAGCAAGTGATAGAACAACTCTAACCAATCATGATGTAGCTTTGGCTACTGGTCCAGTAAGAGAAGTGGAAGCGCCGAGACTTGTACTTGTCATTGGCGTAATGCATGATGGCAGTGTGGGCTAGGCAGCCCCGCTCTTGATTCGAGTGGTGGGGAGCACAAATGGGAGGACTTGGAGGTGGTGGATGGTGGAAGAAAGAAAAAACAAAGTTTATGGGAAATTTGTAATATGTACAAAAATTTAGAGTCTTATTTAGGATAAAATGTGTCATGTCATTATCTGCATAGGGTTATCATGTCAACTAAATATGCCATATTACCATCCATTATGAAGACTGTAATAGAAGCAAGCTACTTTCGCCAAAAGATAACGTTGATGATGGATTTAACTGTAAAAAAATAATAGTAGCTGATCTACTTATTTTGTAAACTTGAGTGACTAATTTACCCTTTTATCCCATTAAAAACTAAAAGTTTCATCACCGTTGTCAAAGACACCATCCCTATCGTCGACTTGCGGTAAAGTGGCAAATCGGGTTCTTAAGTCTCATTCTCTTTTGTTTTGTTTTGCTTGTTATTGGCTTGTTCTCTATTTTCTGCACAATGAATTCTTTTTTTGGTACTCAGAAAACACATACATAGTTAATAGAGTAAGGATATAGCAATTTGATGAGCTACGAGCCAGTAGAACCTTGTGTCTAAGAACCATAATCACAGAGCAACATGCCAGAGAATCCAACAAGTCTTTAACTTGGCAGACAAGGCAAGCAATGTTTGAGCTTACACTCAAAGAACCACCCAGCGCATGAAGAACCTGCAAGCAGTCAGTGAGGATGGTTATTAAATAAATTTGCAATGTGGAGGCGAGAGATATAACTCCCCAAATTGCGCAGAGTACTACTTCCAAAGTGGATTCAGAGTACAGGATAATAATGCCACGTTGTAGTCCTAGAGGGCATTGAATACCTAGGTCGCGACACCAGACCAAGATGATCTCTAAGCATCATCCATAATGAAAATTTTTAGTCAAATATTAGGGCGTTGATCTTTATTATAATCCCCGAGTACGACATAAAATAGGAATATTAAACGAAAAGAACGATAATCTAAGTTGGTAGTCCTTAGCCATGCCAAGTTGAAGACAGATCATCTCGGCTAGCAATTAGAAACTTAACATGAAATAGGGCATTGCTGAATATGTACTTCTTGTGACCCTATCCAAATGATGTATAGTGTTGAGATTAGAGAACGAAACCACTTACTGCCTGTTCCTTTTAGTTTAATTGGAGCTAGTTAACAGGTTATTTGACCGAGGCCCACTGTTAGTTGTGGAGTCTCTGCTTTTTTATCTCTACTTAACGCCTAATACTGTGTTTATTTATTGTCACACCAGTTGGCCCAGTGACCAGCAACGGATGACAGACTCACCACTTCTAATTGTTGACATACTTAGTCGACTCATCAGTTCAATGGACGTCGCCTGTTGCCGGGTCGCCTCCAAGACCCTGAACTCGTTCACCTGTGACGTCTGCTCCATCACCAATCCCAAATCCTAGCACGAAAAGCCACCACCGAAATTCCGAATGTCCCATTCCCTTCCCCATTGCCAACAGCCCTCTATTCAGGTTTAGTCATTGTCGTTCAACCCAAAATCCATGTCAATTTGACAAGTTTCACTACAATCAAATAATTTTGGCCAATCACAAATCCAGACAAAGCCAAGAAGAAAAGGGAGAAGAAGCAAATCATACGTAGGTATTAAGTTGCCTGAAGAAGCTGGAGAAATTGTTCTGCTTTAAGTATTTGGGGAGAACGTCCAGAGTGAACTCAGGAGGGTTACAAACAATGAAGCTATTATTGGTAGGGTCCAGGAGACAACCGCATCTATGGTCGGGTCGTCCCCTATATCGTACACCTTGCTGAGGAACAGAGGCGATGCGTTCACACCCAGCATCGACACTGGCTAAGGTGTGGCTGCACTCTTCCTTTTCTGCCACTGCCGAAAGCAAAACCAATGCAGATTAAAGTCCTAGGGTTCAATCTAGACATGGCAGCTCGACGACAGGGCAATGCAATATCTCAGCAGAGGCGACCTCCAAGCAAGTGGAGGACCGAGGCACACTTTCCTTTCCTCTACAGTAGCAGCTTGTAGGTTCACTTTAGAATCAATCTACTTGGTTCGATGGTAAATACGAACTACTTCTAATGGCGTTTAGTTTTGGGGCCCATTTGTCAAACACGAAACCAGGCAAAAACATGTCAACTTGAATTGTAAAATTTAAACGATCTGGGCTAGTCAAGTAATATTTATGATTGGCAAGAAGTGCAACAAGCCAAGCCCCAAAGGAAGGGTGCATCATGGGAGAAGACCAAGAATAAAAGGTGCCCCAAACGCCCTGAGAACCTGGAAACTCCCAAAATAAATGGAACATCTTTTCTAGAGTGCACTGGCCACACAAAACCTTTGGTTATTTGATTTTCCATATTGACCCAGTTCAATTTGATTGACAATTTCAGCCCACAATTCTCTGCATATGCACAATGCTTTACCGGAGTAGAAGAGCAGGGCACCATTGACCGGGACTGCTATGGAAGCATCTTTCAAAAAAAATCAGAAATAGGATGATGGTAGCATCTTGATTGTTCTCTACAACAATAGGTTGATGACCAAGAATTGTAATTCAAATCACGAACATGTCCTTAGGAAAAAGCCGACTCAGCTCTAATTGGCAATTACCATCCCAACCTCCCTTAAAGCACGTGGTAGGTACCATCCTGAAGTTTTCTGGTTCCTTTAGATGGTCCGGACGGAAATAAAGTGATCAAAATACCTTGAAAAATTACTGGTTGGATTCCCAGTAGTTCATGAATTCTCACAAACACGAGATGTCAAACACTTAAAGCCTGCTGCACATAAAATGATGATACTTCAATCGGATGCCTAATTTGCAGGCAGTATGAGTACATTTAAATTGAATGAGAACCAGTATCTAGAACTGCTGGTAACTGGCAACAATGTCCACGGTCAAACTAAACACGAGGACGGTATAACCTGTCAAGACGAAACATGCACGACTCTGATGTCAGCAAACCAGCCACAGTCAAGGAAACGGTTAGGATGATCATCTGGCTCCAGAACACCACACCTGCTAGTAATACTTTTTCCTGTACAATTTACCGAGTTAGGGATTTGAGGGTTTAAAGCCAATCATCTACAGCCTCAGGTTATGTTGGTTGGATCTTGTCAGGGCTTTAGCAAAGTAATCACGGATCTCAGGAACAATATGCTCGATAAGATGAGAATGCCTGTGGCATTAGAAGATCCACAAAATGTCAGGTAGCACATTAGAATTAAGGTTAAAGTTAAAATGTACATTCATATGTACTAATCCGATTAGAACCAATGATGAAACCAATGTCAATAAACATTAAAGCACAAACATAATATCATTGGGAAAATCAATTTTCAAACAATATTAGTAAACTAGATAAGTTAATCCAAAATTCTTTGAGACCCCACATAAAATCATTTTGCATTCTACAACTTTAATGTTTAAAGTGATTATAACACTGGCTTTTCTTTTTGGCTGAAAATTATAACACCAACTTGTATTTAGAGATGTTAGAGCTCCTCAAACAAAATAAACCAGGAGCTATAATAATCAAAATACACACAATAGCAAGTTCTTTGACGAGTAAGGATGGAGCATGATGATAATAGCACATACCCAGGTCTCGTGCTTAATTTTTCAAAGTGCTCCAAAACAAACAAGACACATGTGTCCCTCAAAGATGCAGCATTGAAAGCTTCAGAGAGTTCATACATGCTCGAGACGTTATCCAATGAGATATCCTTGGATAAAAAAGTCAAGGATATCAGATTTCTGTTTAAATAGAGAAGTATGGAGATGGATTCAATATCTGAAATATCCTACTGAACTTACCTGTGCAATTGTATATTCACAAAGCCGCTTAAGTCCCTCCAAGAGATATTGATCAGCAGCTCGGAGGAGATCTTGTGCTATATCCAATGGAACATCTACTGATCCCGTGTATATAAATCTGTAGCAATAATACATTTGACAAGCTATCAATGATCAAAAGAAAAAATCCTCAAACTGTTGATAGCATAAACTTCTTACCTCATCATTAACTCAAAAACTTCCCATCTTATATTTGGGATTTCAATATCCCTAGCATCCTTCTCCTGCAATATATGGCCAGTCATTAAATACTTGCACAGGTAACAGATCAGTTGTCCTAAAAAGTAAAAACGAAGCTACAGGCATAGGAACACATCAAGCTGCTGTCAACAAATAAGGACTCGGGAATTTCCAACGAGGAGAAGAATTACTCATAAATCCACTGCATAAAAATGAATAATTTCAGTGCAACAAAAGACAAAAGAGTAGCATGATACTACAGCCCTCTGTGAAGCCTGTGAGGATGACCCATGACAAAAAGAGTTAGTGCTCAAACTTAAGGCTCTTCCAGCTTCTAATGGGGATAAAAGACAAATCTGGCAAAGAAAAAGTTGTCTTTCACAACCTGACCAAGCTTTGTTTTTAAATTCAAATTGTGTTAGGATTCACTTGGCACTACTCAAAAAAAGTAACTACTTCACAGTAAAGCTTATTTGCTGAAACAAAGCATTTCCCAGTAGCATACCATTGAATCACTGCTTGAACAACTAGATGCAGAAAAGATAGATAAAGCACAGTACTGTACTATAGTTAGTGCCTCTATAACACAAATGAAAATTGATCAAAACAAATGCCCCTCCCCTCAACAAGGGCATTTCCGGCCTACAGAAAAAAGGAAAATAATGCAAAAGAAATGTAGAAAATAGATCATAAAGAAACCAAGTTATAACTCAGAGAGAAGTGGAAGTACTTTTATTGGACTAGTTCACTATTAGAATACTACAATCGAGGACTCACTCGGTAACCACCATCGAACATTGCACGAAATGCATCTGAAGATGCCAGAAGGCAAATTCTGTGAGCATAGAACCGTCTACCTGCAAGAAGAAAAAACAAATCATGTTGAGAACCAGACAACCATAACAACACTGCACTTAATATTCTGGAAAAAAAAATAGCGATATTGATCATCCATAACAAGACTGTACTTAATATTCCAAAAAAAAGTAGCCACATTGATGTTAAATATTCCTGTTGACAACCTTCGACAAGAAAGGTAACATCGGACAATGTAGCATTATTTACATATTGCTCCCCTAGATAGACCTGCAAGGACAACACATGTCATAATAAACCCTTTGATGTAGAACTCTCCAAATGATAAATCAATCTTGCACCATGAAATGATGACAAGAATACCAAAAAATCACGTGGAAAGATGCAAATATAAATGCAAATAAATAAAACACAAAACATTCAAGCTAAAAAGATCCAATTGCTGCCAATTGTGAATCCACACATTTGCTTTTCACTAAGGTAAACTCACCTGAGGTGTTGGAGAAGGAGGAGCTGCATCCATAGGAGACAGACTCATGGCCTTATTGGCCAGCTTGTGCAAGGCTATGGCACCATCAAGTTGGTGCTTAGAAATTGTGGAAGTAAGAAGCCCCAACAGCAACTCAAGGCCTCCAACAAAGGAATATTTATAACAGCATTTCAGTGAAGTTAAAAGGTCTTAGACATTACTGACAGCATGGTTTTAAGACGAGAGAGGCTAATAAAGTAAACCAAACCATGATGTTGAAACAGCAATTACCATTGTTTTCTATGAATATTGTCCTCTGATCATGCGGAGGACAAAGATGAGCAAGGGCCAAAGCAACTCGCCTTTGAACTGGTTTATCAGCCACACGAATTAAATATAACAAATGGTTCAAAACCTACAAAGAGAATGATAATAACATCAGAAAGTGCATTATTAAATGCTGAAATTCAAAGATAAAGTGGGCAACCTCTTTTAAAATCCACCAGAAGAAGAATAGATGAAATAGGAAAGTCAACACATACTCGCCCATGTATCTTCTCCTCCAATCGTTTGAGTGTCTTGGCCACACAATCTTTTGTTGCCTGCAAGCACAATTATTCCTGAGGAAGATGCTAGTGTAATGCTATGGAAAAACAAATAAGAAAGACAAAAGGAAACAGCAGATAAACAAATAAATAAGAAAGGGAAAAGGAAACAGCAAATAAAATCCTTTAGGGTAGTAATAAAGTACTAGGAGCCTAACAAATACTTGAGAGAACCACATGAATCTAATGAAACAAACAACGTAATAACCAACTTAAACCATTCAAAAAATGTACCTGGACGATAAATTCTCCATCTTGCAGCTTTTGCACACCACCTACCCTGATAAAATCAGATACATTATCCTACAGCAGACAAGAAAGAATTAAACTTTATTAACTGCTGCAACCCATCAAAGGAATAACTTTCCTGGACTCACTGGTTGATGAACTTTCATCATACCTCATTGTCCGCAAGGCCATAGAGAGCAAAAGCCGCATTATGTTGCAGCGATCCATTCTTCGAATCTAGGAGCTTCAACAATGGTACCAAACCACCATTATGTGCAATGCCAGCTTGGTTGTGTGTGTCCTGATATTTTTATAATTGTCATTTAGAGGATACAAAACAACAGAGTTTTAAATCAAAAGTATGGCCAAATAAATATTCAGCAAGGGAACATTCCCAACTCATGCAGACTTCAAAGATCTCTGAAGATTAGACGAATCTGGGGAGAATCTCTAGAAAAACAAAAATATCTTACCATCCGCACCCAGATAGAAGCCTACCTACACTATTTGTCACATGCAGAGATTGTATAACTCTTCAAGAAAAAACATAACATCCAGAAAACGAAAGGATGCAGCAAATATAAAATGTCATTTTGCAAGTCAGCCTCTTACAGTCCAATTACCATGCATCAGCCACAATCAAGCAGGAAATAGCCACTTTATATGCCATTATACACTAAGAGCAGAATTAGTCTATTTTAATTGCAAGAAGAAATGGAAACCAAAACAAGATAAGTAGAACAACCTGTGCTAACCGGCCTAAAGCAAAAGCAGACATTTCTCTCAATTGCACATCTGGAGACTGAAGCATCTCAATCAAGGGTCTGACTGCACCTCTCTGCACAATGTGTACCTGCAAGTACCTCAGCATTAGTTCAAGACAACAGATATTATTAGCTTCAGTCAGCCAATGAAGAGGCAAGCACTTCTTTCATCTGGGTGAATAACAGTGAGACTGAAGGAATTTAAAATTAAGCAGAAGTCAGTTGCTAATAGTTGATATATTACTTAAACAACCTTGCAATCAGAATCAGTTGCAGCAAATTGTCCAAGTAATAAGGCCGCCTCTCTTTGGCTCTCGGAGCAGCGGGAACTGTTCCAATAGAATAGAAGTCAATAGAATAAAAAAAAGGTAAAAGTTGATAATTGTTAAAGCATCCAACTTGAAACAACATAAAGCATTCATAAATCTGTCAACTTGTCAATGTGGGACTCTATCACTTAACATGACCCATTAGTGCAGGCCAGTGAGACAAGTGAAAAAAAGGCCTGTCTCATGGAACACAACAATGACAATGGGGCTAACATTTGCCAGACAGGGCTCTGAAAAACATTTGACTCTGGTACCATGTTTAACCATCCTACTCAAAACCAAATGCATAAGGATGAAGAAGCCTACAATAATATAAAGCACCGCAAAACCCCTTGACCTGACCATGTTAAACTAGTTAACAAAAGTATTTCTAGTTGAGATAAGATTGCAGCGAAAACAAAAAACGTACCAGGAAAGTGATGTGTGTGAACTAGACACCCATTATCATCATCATCATATTGCACCTTAATCCCAACTACAACGGGTCAGTGGCATAAAGTTTAAAGTGTCGATGACCTATTTAAAGTTAATTAACAACACAAATTCATACACAGTGGCCGAGTTTTACACCGGATGCCTTTCCCAACACAACCCTTTTATGAGGAATAATAAAACTACCATATCAACAAACTCTCATCAGAGCATGCTAACAGTGAACCAAATCATACCTAAGCAGACCAATGACTGGTTGCAAGGCCCCAGCAGCAAGAACTTCCTTCTTTATATTTGGTGATGAATGCACCAGATTTCCAATCACACCAACCTACGATGCACAAAAGGTCCTTTTCATATCCAGCCAGAGCATCAAAATAGGACAAAACAAATTTGAAACTTCAGTAAGAGTTAAAATAAAATATGCAATTAGAAAACATCTACCGCTTCATAATGTATGGCAGCATCTTCTGATCTTAGCATCAGAATGAGAGTAGGAAGGGCACTACATTCAACAATCTGCAAAAACAGTAGTTTATAATTTATCACTTGAAAGGCAATAAGACATTTTATCATCAAATAATGCATCTCACCTGATTTTTGTTTTCATCATTCTTAAATGCAAGAGTTCTCAATGCACCAGCAGCAGCTCTTTGAACTTTCGTATCTGCAAATTCGAGCAACTCAACAAGTGGAGGAATCCCACCTTCCATTCTGTGATACCAGTTCAGGTATTATTTGATGAACATACTGCTACACACCAAACTTGAGAGAGACACACACAAACAAACCTGACACGGGTCTTAATACTGCTATTCTCATGAGCCAAGTTGGTTATAGCATCAGCTGCTCTCCTAATGACACTAATCACAGCACGAGAAGAAGTAGCATCCATATGTCTCTTCAACAAATTCACAAGGCATGACAATGCCCCAGAATCAACTATGAGTTGCTGATGCTCTGGCTGTTGAACCCACATGAAAATTAGCAAGTGAATTCATAAGAGTTCTCTTCACTCTTCATCCAAAATTTGATATGCATGCCAGAGAACACAATATTCGCAGAATGTGTAGAACTATGTAGAACCATCCACACTAACACAACCCAGAGGCCTAAGTATGTACTTATCTGCAATCGAGATTATTTTTGGATATAATAAAATGCATGAGCAGATGGGACCTTACTTTTCCAATCATATATGTCAAATATGAACAGCTTTTAAGGATATTATTTCACGATGGCTTCTGTTGTGATTTGATCTTCATATAGCATGGATTAATCAATAAATATGAGAAGAGACTAACTGGCTAAAAGAAGTTTCTCTCAGAAGTGTTCTCAGTTAAATCACAAAGTAAATCCTTCTGATTCTCATGTTTCAGAAGATAGGCCAAGTTTTCCTAGGAAATCAAAGCTTTTATAGCACTGTATGCCGTGTGGGAAAGAAACCTGATTATACACAACCTTCAAAGAAGATGCATAGCTTTGATAAATAGATTTTTTTCTGGGAAAAGCTAAGTTGGAGTCTGTTAGTCACTTTCAATATTCTGTTCTTGGGCAAATGTTTAATTGGAAACTGCTTTATTCAGTTTTGACTGTATATTGAGTATTGAAAATGAAGTTTGGGCTTGGTAATTTTTTTTTTTCAAGAAGAGGAAAACTTTGTTCTCTGGATGGTTCCATTAGAAAACAACAGAAGGGAATCTGAGGGTACAGAGGTTCACACTAATAGAGTTAACAACAACTGGTTTAATACTCTTGTTTGGATCACGAGAAATTCTGTGATCAGTGAGATATAATTAGCTAAGAACAAGTGGTGTTTAATACTCTCATTAGCATCAGAGGAAATCCTGTGATTAGTGGGATAGAATTAGTTGAAACTCTAAAGTATTTACCCTGTAGTTAATTTTCAGGCACTATTTAGCAGCCTCAATATTTTATTTTACCAAGAAAACATCAGTTAAGCTAAAATGGTTATTGCTACAAATACAGGTTACAAGGAGTCTAAGGCTTGCCATCGAGTTCTAAAACTATGTTGTGTCCATTCCTGATTCCAACGATATACAAAATCAGATGCTGATAGGCTCTGGCTAGTGTTCTTTCTCAAAGTTCATTCCAAAAAGAAAGAAAAAGTAATAAACAAATTGACTACTTTCAATTATGCCAGAACCTATACCTCACATTCACTTACGCCTCAAATAGAACACATCAAAACAAACAACTTCTTTCTGTTACTACTGTATCCACTTAAATTATATTTCATAAAATACTCTGATTTTTTGCAACCTTTATCCCAGCTTAGTGAAAAAGCTTGCGAGCACTAGATACTGTGAAAAATATCAGTTATGATAGAACATTTATCTTCCATCAAGTCTTTTTCAGCCCATTCTAGCACTTTCATGGAGCTTCAGTAGACAGTGGATATATCTGTACATGGACTAGTGTACTTACAGACCAAAAATGCAACTCCACAAACCAGATTACAGAAGAGTCAAAGTACCAAGCTACAAGAAGAATTGTATGGACCATGCATGACCTATAAAAGACAAATCTGAAACACATGCCATAATAGGATAACGATGACGACTAACAAAGTCGCAAAACTTAATCAAATCACCTTTACAGCAAGAAGTCCCAGCGCAAAGGCGCTACCCTTCTCCACCTCATGCTCAAATGGCTTGCTCCGGCCATCTTCACAGAATGGAGGCGCTTGAAGGTGCTTCACCAGCGCCGGCACAGCGCCACCTTCAACTATAATGTTCACCACTTCCTCTGGGAAAAATTGACAAAAAAAATGAAGTGGGAGGAAAAGAATTAGCAGCCCTAAAAATCTTGGAGAATACACACGGTCGATATTTTCGGCTAACTGCATGACGAATGGCACCAGCGTAAATACGCTGAGATCGAAGGACTAGTTCAAGAGATACCATTCTTGGCGAGCTCCGCAAGAACGTGAGTGGCGCGCTTGGCTGCAGAGCGATCAGCTTCGAGCCAAGAGAAGGTATAGTTGAGGATATTAACCTGCGTGTCGACCTCACGGAGGAGGGAAAGGCGGGCGTCGCCGGAGGGGACAGAGACCTCAGCCTCGTCGCCGGTTTCTTCCTCTAGTTTCCGTTTTTGGCCCTTCCTCTCTCGGAAGTCCTCATCCTTTCGCCTCTGTAGCTCCATTAACGAGCAACTGCAGAAGGAGAGCGGAAAAAGAGAGAGAGGGAGATCCACCGGAGACGAAAATGGTGATTTGAAAAGTGTGAGATTTGTGCGGGGTAGTTTGGGGATTCTGTTCAGTCCTTTTTCATCTTTCTTTTCGCTGAACTCCAGGAGAAAATTGCACCTGCAGCCCTTAATATTTTATTATTGTACCGTTTTGGACTCTGTTCTCAAAATCTTATATGAGAAATTCTCAACCTCAATTTATTATTTCATTTTAGACCTTCCATAGAAGGAAAACGTTAAGATAGATTGAAAAATGATGTGTCATGATAACATAGGTGATTTGCCACCATGGCACAGGCCTGCAATTGGCCACGTAAAAAATTTAGGGCCTATGTTACAAAAAATTAAGAAATCTAGGGCTTCTATTGGGTTAGCGTAAAATAAAACTTGTCCCTTCTCTCTCCCTCAGTCGATTGACCTCCATAGCCATCAAGGTTATCGGCCATCGCCGTCGATTGATATGTGGGGGATTCCGACGTGGGTTCTAATCGATGTGGCTTTCTAATCGAAATGGTCGACCGGAATCCAGAAACCATGGAGCCGAAATCCAAGAATAGCAAGGATCAACTAGAATCTAAAAATCATGGTGGATGATATCTTCGATGATGGTGCGAGTTTGCTCGGGCTCCCAATTTGAAGACGCATTAAACATCTGGTCTTGTGCCCAGTCCAAATTCGCCCTCTTCGTCCGCCATCTTCCATCCGAATCTCACAGCCTCTACCGTTAATCACCACCCGAATCTCGCTAGCTTGCATCGGAATGAATCTCGCAACGGATGGGCAGAGTGCCGATTAGAACCCTACGCCTCAAGCGATAGCGACTAGTAGGAATGACTAGAATCTCCCACACCAGAATCGTGGCTAGAATGGCGTCGAGTAGGAGGAGCGGTAGTGCAAGGGCTGCAGCGGCTGTTGAGCTAAAAATTAGTGTTTTTGGGGAGGGAAGCGAAACATCAAGAACCCAAGCTACTGTTTTTTCTTTACCATATCATTGTTATAACTGATTCATTGTGCAACCATAGAAAATTGTCACTGTTGGAGTATCACATTTTGGCAATTTTAATTTTTTTCATCCTCCAAATACTTAAAATAGAACAATAAATTGAGATTTAGGATTTTTCATACAAGATTTTGAAGTTAGGATCCAAAATGATACAATAATAAAATATTAGGGGCCACATATGCAATTAACTACTAAACTCCTACCAGGGGTGAGCATGAGTTGGGTAAACTCAAAACCGAACCGAAACCGAACCACCCTCATTGGGTTGGGTTGGGTAAAAATTGATCATGGTTCTCGGGTTGGTTCCACATATAAGAGAACCGACGGTTTTTGGGTTGGTTCTGGTTCCATATGGAGGCAACCCGAGGTGGAACCGAACCAGAGATATATATATAATTATATAATAAAAATTATAGTATTACTAATATATCCATACACACACATACACATATTTCTTTGAAGTATTATGATGGTTATTTTGTGTTTTTATATTAAACTCTTAAACTGATGTTCCAAATTGAAACAGTATGGAAGTTGTGGGATCATTTACGAAATTTCTCCATATTTACTTAAATCACTTTGCTTCATAGACCCACCACTCCTAAGTCATTTTGCTTTCGATCTTTCATTCCAGACTACTCTTTACGACACAATTATGATATTTTTTTCATTTGAGTCATGCAAAATTAAAAATTTATGACATCAACATATTTTAGGTTTTGATACTGAAGAAGATGGTCTTAAAGGCTCAATTTTCCATATTGAATGTCATACCAATATTGGAATTACTGGAATGAAGTAAACTAGTTGAGATAAAAGATACCCCACAAGCAACTCTTTTGAACTATTTTTGTAAGAACAACATTTTAAACTCTTTTGAATGTATCTAAGTACATATATTTAAATATTAATTTAATTGTATATTATGTTGAATATGTCATAAAACTGATTATGGATGTAGATTTATTGAATTTTGGTGTTGTTGTAGGTATATGGTATAAACCGAAAAACCCGAGAACCAGAACCGAGAAACCCAGAACCATGGTTCTGGTTCTGTTCAGTTCTCGGTTCTGGGTTGGGTAGAAAAATTTTGGAACCGAGGCCATTTCGAGTTGGTTCGGTTCCACCATAAAACCGAACCAACCCGACCCATGCTCACCCCTAACTCCTACGATGAATTAGAAAACCTTAATTTTCAGAAAAGTTACAAAAACACCCAAAGTTTGGTCTAACTTACACTTATCCCATTTATTTTAAAAAATCTACACTTTGCACCTTGGAACAGTCACATCATATCAATCAAATTTACTGTCATGCAACTGGGCCAAATGTCATGATTGCCCAATAAAATTTACAAATTATTCAAATCAGCCACAATATTAAATTCATGTTACCTCTAATCCATTTTCTCTAAATATATAATATATTTATAATAAATTTTATCTTTTTGAATAATTATATCTTTATAAATTTACTAACAATTTCTAGATCTATAATATATTTCTATATTTGTAAACCAATAGTTTATGCTTGTTTAACATTTTATTTATTTTTCAATTAGTTCAAATAGAAAAGGATAATCTTTTAGGACAAATATATTTTCCTTCCATTGCAAATTCATTTTTGACCCTAAGCTAGACAAAGTAGGTACAAAATTTTGATTTATAAAGAGAAAATAATTTTCAAACTGTTTGAATTTATTAACTCTCCCATAACTATTTGACATCAATTTTTAAGCTCTAATTTAAAATATTTGATAATTGTTTTCCATTCATTCAAAGCGTCCCTTAGTTTTTTAATAGTTAATGGATTATATAAAATATTTGTTTTCCCCCCTATAAATCAGTTTTTTATACCAATCAGTTTAGAATGGGTCCATGGATGAATTGTTATGAAGAGAAAAAGTTAGAAACTATTAAGCAACAAATGAGACATTAGGGATTTGCAACCCAAAACTTAAACATAAGAGTTTTTGTGTAATTTACCCTGGTTTAAATCCATTAAAAGTGTTTTACTTTGATCTTTCGTTAAATGTAATAACATATGTGTGGTGATAATAAAAATACAATGTCATATAGAAATCCTTAGTACTTGTATATTTATATATATTTAATGAACAAAGAAAACTAAAGGTTAAACTACAAAGACTATTCCACCATTCTATGAATGATGAAATGAATAATTTAAATGCTATTTACAAATCCCTAAATACATGCTTATGCATAATGATCAACAAAATTTTATGGTGGAAGTATAAAAATTTTACTCTTATCCAACCAACTTGTCATATTTCTAAATTAAACACCTTATGTTTGCTCTTTTTTCAATCATAAACAATTTGACTATTGACAACTTCTGCTAATTTAGTCAATTTAAAAATAGTCCATAAATTTGTATTTTCTCTGTTAACAGAGACAACTTTAATATCAATAACAACTTTTACTTTAATTTGATGTCATATGTTTCATTTTTGTATAGCTTAATTTTTTCTTTCTCACTTGATTTTAGCCATTCTATCGTGAATACATTGTAAATAAAGTGATAAAAAAACCCACAATCTCAAGTCCTACAATTGATTCAATATTTGTATTTTTTTTTTATGTTTTTTCCACAATACAATCTGCCTTCACTTTTATTTTTTTCACAAATAAAGCCTATTTTTACCACCTACTTATAAACTATATTAGTTTATAAAATAGTTATCTTCTCTTTATATGTGTTGATTTTAAAATAGATATAAAATTTATGTTGCTCCAGAATTGCCTTACTTTACCATAATTTTTGAACTTTCTATAATAATTAATAATCAAGATAAAATTTATGATCAAATAAAAATAAATTATTGAAACATTAAAAAATACTAGCCTTATGTATCACATGGGCATGTTTAACTAGTGCACCTAAAAAATAGACATATAACCAAAGCAAAATAAATGTATCTTAAATCTAGACAAGATGATCTCAACTTTAAACAAATACATATTAGACTGAAATAAATGCATCTCAAACTAGGCAAATATATTTCAAAAATAGAGATACAATCAAAACAAATAAATATATCTCAAAGTTAGATACAATGATCTCAATCTTAGACAAAAGTATCTTAAAATTAGATGAACTATTATAAATGAATGTTAAGCTAATGTTGTTAAGTTGGGTAGGCCTACATCTAGTGGATAGTAGACAATCTATGACTCTCTATAAAATGTTACTAGTTGGTTCATCATCAGTTTCAACTGTCGAGCCTTGGTTCACCATGAAACACATCAGTTTTGACTACTAGCTAAAATGTCACTAGTTTCTCAATAAACCCCTATGCCATCATAAAACTCATCAATTTGAACTGTTAGGACCTAGGTCAAGCAATGACAGTTCATCATCTCCAGTATTTAGTATGACATTATCGGCTCAACTTTTTGTTCATCATGAAAATGGGGATGGATTTTACTTATGCTCATAGTTCTCTAAACTACCTAAGGTTTAGCCAATATGTGGTGGTTAATGCTGTTGGGAGCAATGGTGGCCTATGGCTAAGGTGGCATCCTTCATTTTCTACCACTTAAGTTTTTGTATAATGACCACCACTATATTTTTGTGTATATTTAGGATAATCTAAAGCACTAGTGGTAATGTGGTTTATATATATGACCACCATAAGGTCTAATTTCATTAGCAAACCTAGACTAATATTGTGGTAATTATTTCTGAGTATCTAAGGTCTCTTCTTTTAATTGGTGATTTCAATAAGGTCTTGTCAGAAAATCCAAAAAAAAATAGAGAAACGTGCTCATTTATTCTCTGGGGTAAAACATTTCCATTTCTTCTTGAATTCACTATCCCTTGTGCAAATCCCACGTGGAGGCCCCCGATTTACCTGGTCCAATCTCCAACAAAGTGACGATTTAGTTATTGAAATCCTAGATAAAGCATTTATCAATTCTAAGTAGTTTGACCTAATTCCTGCTCCATCCCTCATTAATCTTAGGATTCAGCATTCAGATCATGCTCCTACTTTTTTTTTATATTGATCTCACCTTTTTATCATCGTTCTCAAAGATTTGAGGTCCTTTGGCTAAATTATCGTTAATGTGATCAACTAATCAAATCATTCTGGAATGCTAAGGTCTATGGCTTTCCCATGTTCTAAGTGGTCAACAAATGTAATGCATTAGTTTTAGCCTTATAATGATAGAGCAAGTCTTGCATTGGTAATATGACTCAACAACTTTGCCAGATTAAGCAAAACATTTAGGATATCCAACTTCTTCCTAACCCTGCCACCCAGCAATCTAGACTCTTGGATCTTTGAAAATAACATATTAAATTGCTGGCAGGAGAAGCAAGTATGTGGGCCTAGAATTCTCAAATTAAATGGCTTGCTTAGAGTGATGCGAACACTCATTTTTTCCATCAAACTACAAAAAATAAAGTGTATGAAATCCTAAAAATCTGCTATTCAGATCTAGGATAATGAATGGTTATACAAGGAAGAAGACATTCATGATCATATTATGTCTATGTTCTATTCCTGCAATAATCCCCTCTCGAAGATCAGGTTTTCTTCCAGGATTTCTTTTGTGCTAATATTACTAGGACTCTATCAGGTCAACAATGTAATATGCTACTTTCTTCCTTCATGAATAAGGAAATCTAAAAGGCTATTTTTTATCAAGGGAATTTCAAATCTCTGGGACTGGATGACTTATATCCTGTTGTCTTAAAAAAAATATTAAGGTATTATGTGACAAGGAGTTACGAATGTTACACTTTCATTTCTTAATAGTGGCTTCCTAGTTAAACAAGTAAATCATTTTTTTATCACCCTTATACCTAAGTCGAAGGAAATTTGTTCTATGGATGATTTTAGACCCATTGGCTTATATAATACTTTATATAAAGTAATTGTTAAAGCCATGGTTAATTGTTTGAAACTTGTTCTGTAGTCTTTGGCTTCACCGTTTTAGAATGTTTTTTTATCTTAGGATGTTATATTCAAGACAATATTATTATTGCCCATGAACTTATTTATGCAGTCTCTTGTACTCCTTGTACAATTGGGCCATGTGGAGCAAAAGCAATTCTTAAGTTGGTCGTTAGGAAAACATATGACTCCTTATGATGGTCCTTTATTGAAAAGATTCTTTGAGCTATGTGATTTCCAAATAAATAGATTCAGTTAATCTTGCAATGTGTAACGATGGTGTCCTACTTAGTACTAGTAAATAGAATTACTATTGGCTGGTTTTCACCTTTTATAGGTATTGAACAAGGACATTTTTATCTTCTTATGTTTTCATTCTATGTGCAGAAGTTCTATTCAATTGTCTACAAAAGCTGCAGTCTTTAGGTATTATTTATGACCTAAAAGCTAGCAAGGTTAGCCCAGAAATAAGGATATCAATTGGTCGGATTTGGGTTAGATGAGGGTATTCCTACATCTTCTTTTTAATCTTGAACGCTCTACTCGCATCATACCCATCACTTGTCCAGTGGACAATTTTTACATCCATATACTACCCATTTTTAGATGGGTTAGGTCAGGTAAAGCCATCCACCCACCACACCCCAACAACCATAATTTTATTTAGTCATGTCATATTTAATCTTACATTTGTTAATATTAAAAACATTCATTATACCTTATCTATTAAAGCAACTCATGCTTGTTTTTAATTCCATATAACTTATCCATTATACTTTTATTTTTAGCACATAACTAATACTAATATGTTATACATACATGCATACACATATATATGGGTTAGATGTGAGGCAGGTGAATCATAAACTGGCATCCTATCCAAACCCGATGGTGAGTGAAAAAAGAAAAATCACATCTAACTCAAACTCGATCAATTGCTAAAAAAACCTAACTCATCAGATTGGATGCAACCAGATACCCGTTGGATTGAATGTCCATTGACATCTCTAGCCAGAAATCAACTATTTGTTTTTTTGCAAATGATTGTTTTGTTTGTCTCCTCCTAATTCTACTTGCAGCTCGAGCTTTCCATCAAACTCTTTAGGATTATGAAATTATTGTAGGCCAGTGTGTTAATGTTTACAAGTTTGAATAGTTATTCATCAAGAATGTATCAAGATCTTTCGAAATGATATTCTTTAGATCCTTCCCTTTCTAGTTAAAAACATCATTCCACTTACCTAGGCATCCCCTTTGCTTAGGATTTGTCATGTCGTTCTTTATTCAAATTCCTAGTGGACAAAGTTTGTCATCAATTAGCTGGCAGGAATAAAAGTCTATTAAATCCATCAAGGCATTTTACTCTTATTCAATCTACCTTATCCTTCATTCTAATTTATGTCATGTCACTACTTAAGATTCTAGTATCTATGTCTAATGATCTATCTAAGTATCTCATTCGGTTTTGGTGGCCAGGCACCTTTGATAAGAATGGCCTTCGCCTTTAATACCGAAGACTACTTCGTCTTCCTAAATGTCTCATTGGTTTAGGAATTAAGGACCTCAGGCTCTTTAACCAAATCCTCCTTACAAAAACTTTCTAAGGAATCTTCCAAGGGCCCATGTGATTTCTTGGTTTATCTAGTTCTCATGGTTAAGTATGGAAACGTTCATTCAATTTTGTCCTTTAAACCCAATGGGAATGCAACAACTATTTGGATGAGTTTTTTGCATGGCCGAACTTTGCTTCGTGATCATATCTAGTTGACTATAGGATACGGTTCTTTAATTAGAGTTTAGGAGGATGCTTGGATTGTGGAAGTATCATTTGTCTATTTATGTTCCATCGTCGGAGATGTGGTGAAAGATTCTAGCCTTCAGGTTGCAAATCTTTATGACTTTCAGCTCAACTGTTGGAAATTGTTAATACTCTAGAACATGTTTCCTCTGCAAATTGTGCAACTTATTCTATCCCTTTTCCTCAATCTATTTCAGATGCTCGAGATGCTCTCTGCTAGATTGGAATGCATTAAGAGCCTTTTTTGTCAAGCAAGCCTATAACCTTGAATTATGAAAACAATTTTCATCTCTCTTAAATTCTGCAGGTAATGCTATGAATTGCTCATCACATCTTGAGTTTTCATCCATTCTTAAGCCTATTTAGGCATCTCACACCCCCTCGAAACATAAATCCTTCCTGTGGAAATGCTTATCTTAAGCTCTACTGAAAAAGGATAACCTTATTGCCCATGTGGGCCTAATGGATCCTTTATACCCCTAATACCATTGTTTTATCTAAAGACACAATTTCATCTTTTTTGGGAATGTGCATGCTATTAAGATATTTGGGGCAATTTTTGTTCAAGACCAAAGCCTTTAACTAATTTATCTTTTGAGTATTGGCACACTTTTCTTGTGACCTAAGTAAAGTATCAGCCTCCATATTGGCTTAGACTTTCTTTTTCTACTATATGGATTATTTGGATCAGCCGTAATAAGTGCATATTCCAAAAAAGCTACATTTCATGCCCTTTAATTGTCAAAAAAAATGCACTCATTCTTCAACTCTCTTGGGAAGGGACTTACCACAATAATACTCCTCATTTCCCTATAATCCATTTCTTATGTCAAGTGGCTCTTGGTATAAGGGTTAAGATCACCAACCTCAGTCAAAGTCAAAATTATTTATCACTAATGGGGCATGGCAAGGCTCAAATGGAATGCATTACAATAGCCTGGGTTTAGTTGGGTGTTAATGGCCCTCTAATTTGCCGGAAGACTTATTCTTCATTGTGACTCTACTCTCGATGTAAAACTCTTGGCTAGTCATAAAGAGATTACATATGCCGCTACCCACCGCTTCCATTCAATAATGGTTTTGACATATTGCTCACAGGTTCCTTAGGCACTTTTTGGCGCTCTAACCCTCAGTAATGCTCTTACTACTTTTGCCTATCAGACTGTGCAACTATTGAATACTTTTTAGTATTGTTCTGTGATCGTGGTTTCAAGCAAAAAAGTTACCCCTAGTCATCAACTAGCTACCTCTATGATCTCTTAACCTTTCTTTGTATTTTTATTATCGCTACCAAAAAACACTTAGATTCCTTTAAGGAAATATTACAAAAAATCTTCATTATTTGTTTGAATTTCTTAGGAAAGACTTTTTTAGTTTAAAAACATCACAAATTTGCTATTGAAGTACATTTCATCATGAAACTATTGGGCCACTTTGTGTTTCATTAGAAACTCCATTAACTAGAGCCCTTTTTACCTTTTCCCAAAAAAATTTCCACAGAAATACCAATTCACGTTAAGAATATTAAGAGAGCGATAAAGAGCACCTCTTCCTTTAAATAAAATCTCAAGTTCGAGTCTTGTAAATGAAGAAGTAAAATTTGGAAGAACTTATTTCTACATAAGATCTGACCCTAATTCATATAATCCTTCTATTTTTTGTCACTGCTTTTGGTCCCGTTCCCAATTGCCACTTTTGTTCTCATTTTAACAACACGTTCACTTATTTAGATTTTAAAAAAGTGATACTTTCATGCTCTCACTCTTACTCCCTGCTCCCACTTTCAGGGCGCTTTGTGTAACTTAGGTCTAACCTTGCTTAACATTAAGTAGTCGAAGCCTAATATGACTATCAAATACCATAGAATCTTATACCATATTTTCTTTGTTTCTTTTGTTCTTTTTACACAAACAAAAAAATGATTCTTTTTTTGAAAAAGTTGCATTCTAAAGAATTGATAACCTCTAAGACAAATAAATCTAGTAAAGAATCAGTACACATGCAAGAATGAAGGATTAAGTACCAAATTTACCACTGGAAACTATTGAAAAGAGTAAATTTGCTACCAACGTTTTTAATGTACCAAATCTCATGTCAAACCTTTCTTTGTGTGAAAATTACCACCAACATTACAAAAATGAGAAAATTTGCCACTTTTCCATTAAGTAACCATCAAATGAAAGAGGAAAATAACAATTTTGGGAATTGACTCCTCACCAATAGTATTGGTCAAGAAGAACAATGGCACCTGGAGGTTATGTGTTGGCTTCAAAAAGCTTAATAGAGACACTATCAAAGATAAAATTCCTATGATAAAATAAATACTAGATGAATTGCATAATGACTACTACTTTATTAAACTAGTTCCAAGGTCAGGATATCACCAAATTCAAATATTTGAAGGTGATGTACATAAGATAGCATTCAAGACAAAGTAAGGTCATTATGAGCTTCTAGTTATTCCTTTTGGCTTAACCAATACACCACTTACATTTCAGGCTCTCACGAATTCGGTTTTCAAGCAACAGTTGAGGAAATTTACTTTGGTTTTCTTCGATGATATACTTATTTATAGTTCTAGTTGGGTTGATCATCTGCATCATGTGAAGCTAACCTAGGGATACTCAAGAAACATTCACTGTTGGTTAAAAAGAGTAGATGCAGTTTTGGGTCATATAAGTGTAGTATTTAGCTCATATTATCAATTAAAGGGGTGCAACTAATCCAAAGAAGGCAGAAGCAATCGTGAATTGGCCCGTCCTAACAATGTTGAGTAGATTAGAGGTTTCTTAAGGTGGATTAGGTATTTTAGGAGAATTGTAAGGCATTACAGAATCATTAGTAAGCCTCTTACAAAATTGCTCAAGGAAAAAGGGTTTCATTGGGATGGAATGGCTGTTGCAACATTTGTCCAGTTGAAAGAAGATATGTCCTAAGGTCCTATGCAAAGAGATTCTAGCAAAGAGGGTGTTTCACCATTTCTTCCGGATTATGGCAAGCAGCTCTTTGAATATCTTAATTGCTTGCTGGTGTACCATCACTGGGCATTTTGTGATCCAAAACATCATCATCCCTTATTTCTGGAAACTGCATATCCATGTTCCAACACTAGTCACTAACCACTAATGTTACTGTATAGGACAGTTTGTCTCTAACATCTTAGGAGGTGGAATCAAGTTCCACTTCCATCTTCGTCAGGCCACCTCGAATTCTCCTAAGGCCTTGAGTATCCATGTGAGTATCATCCATCTACATAAGGGCGGTGGTATAGGGATCTCCCCCAAGGGGAAGCCCTAGAGGGTCAGGCATGGCATGATTCCCAGGTGTTGCTGAAAATGCACTGGCTTTCACAAAGTTATAGGAAGGTGGAGTTCCAGTTCCTCTATAAGATGTGCATCTAGGGCTGATGACCTTTTCTTTTGGCTTTTTAATCAATTCTTAAAGCTTCAAACTTTATTCAATCCATTTTACTGTTAGATTTGTTTGAGAGTATAAGAACCATCTTGAATTAGCTACAAGTAGCTGTAGGAGAAGCAACCACACTCGAGGAAACAATTAAAACATTCAACTGGCTAGAACACGTTATTTGCTAATGCCTTTCCTTGTACAATTCACCAAGTTGTAGGTCACAAGCTGACCATCATCTACAGCCTCGCCACATGCTGGTCGTGTCCCTTGAGTGCTTTGGCAAAGCAATTGCTGATCTTAGGAAGAATACGCTTGATAAGATAAGAATGCCTGTGGTGTTAGAATATCCACAGAATGTGAGGGTATGACATTTGAACAAGGTTGTAAAATGAAATTTTCGAACAATACAACTAAACTAGGACAAGTTAATTCAAATTATAAGACCCTAAAACTGTTAAACCATCTATTTGCCAAGCCTCAACTACAATATCCTATTTCATTGCAGAGACCATGTTGCATTTTACAACTTTTCAACTTCTAAAGTGATAATAACACCGAGACGTACTCAGACATATTAGAACTCGTCATACAAAATAAACCAAAAGCTAAATAATGAATTGTACAAAATAGGAAGTTCTTTGCAGACAAAGTTGGAGTATGATGATGAAGTACATACCCTGGCCTTGTGCATATTTTATCAAACTGCTCCAAAATGAACAAAATGCAAGTTTCCCTCAAAGATGCAGCATTGAAAGCTTCTGAAAGTTCATACATGCTCGAGACATTTTCCAACAAAATATCCTAGGATAACAAGCAAGGATATTGGACTTTTATTTAACATGGAGATGGAACAGATACCTCAAAAGTCCACTGAACTTACCTGTGCGATTTTATCTTCATAAAGCCGCTTAAGTCCTTCCAAGAGATATTGATCAGCAGCTCGCAAAAGATCTTGTGCTATATCCAATGGAACATCCACTGATCCGGTGTACATGAATCTGTGGCAAATATATATTGGAAATCTATTAATAATCAAAAGAAAGAAACCTGAAACTGGTTATAGCAGAAATTTTTTACCTCATCATTAACTCGAAAATTTCCCATCTTATATTTGGGATTTCAATATCCCTACCATCTTTCTCCTGCAAGGATATGACAATTCACATTAAATACGCACAGGGGTTATGGACCAACTTTCGGTTCAGGCAATGGATCTACAGGAATAGGAACACATCATAGGACTATTGTCAACAAATGTATTTATTAAGGAATTTCTAACAAGGAGAACAATTAATCATAAATCCAACCAATGGATAAAAATGGATAATATCAGGTCTGTAAAATAGTAGCATGTTGCTACAACTCTCTATATAGCCAGCAAGGATGACACTTGAATAAGAAAGCTATACTCAAACTTAAAGAGTAGCATGTTGCTATAACTCTCTACACAGCCTACAAGGATGGCACCTGAATAAGAAAGCTCATACTCCTCAAACTTAAGGCTTTCTCAGCTTGTTATGGGGATACATGTGATGCAATATCTAAAGACTTTAGGCAAACTTATTTTAGGCGTAGAATTAGGAAATAAATTTTAATTAGGATTCTTTGCTATCTTATTTATTTGCTGAGTTTATTTGTTTCCTTTAATAGTTTATTTGTTTTCTTTTATTATTATTTCCTTTATGTTTTCCCACCCATACATTGGGGAACCAAGACCCTTGGAGACAGTTTTTGATGCTATTGAATTAAGAGAAATTGCCCTTCCCCTAATTTTTCTTCTTCTTCTCTTCTCTGTTCTCTCTTTTGGTTCTAGTTCCTATCTGTCCTACATCAACATGACAATTAAAGGAAACAAAAAGTTGTCATTTAAAACCCCATCTAGCTTAGTGTTTAAATTCATATTGTCTTAGGAATTACTGTGAATGAACCCAACTTGACAAACTAGAAACACAAAGGGTAGGGGGCAAAGAAAAATACACCTCAAAAAGGGAAAAAGAAAAGATAGAAGTACACTAAGATCATAAACAAGCCAACTCACAAGTCAAAAAAAAAAGTGGAAGTACTTCTATTTCACTAATTCATTATTAGAATATTATAACTGTTAACTCACTTGGCAACCACTATCAATAATTGCAAAAAATGCATTTGAAGATGTCAGGAGGCAAGTTCTGTGAGCATAGAACCGTCTACCTGCAAGAATGGAGATAAAATCATATCAACAATAGGTCTTTCAGCAGAACAAATTAATTAGTGCACTTAACACTTCCCCCACCCCCCATCCAAAAAGAATGGTAACAACATTGACGTTATATGATAATTGTCGACAACCTCCAATAAGAAAGGTGACATCTGACAGTCTAGCATTGTTTACATATTGCTCACCTAGATAGACCTGCAAGAAGAACATATGTCATAATAAACCCTTGGTATATAACTTTCAAAATTGGATATTGTTCTTGCTCTATGATATAATGACAAGAATACCTGTAAATCAAGTGAAAAAGATGCAGATATAAACAAGTGTTAAAGAAAACACAAAAAAATTAAAGTTAAATAGATTCAATTGCTACACAGATTACGAATATAAACATTTGCTTTCACAAAGGGGAACTCACCTGAGGTGTTGGAGGAGGAGCCGTGTCCATAAGAGAGAGAGTCTTAGCCTTATTGGCAAGCTTGTATAATGCCATGGCACCATCAAGTTGGTCCTTAGCACTTGTGGAAGAAAGAAGCCCCAGAAGCAACTCCAGCCCTCCAATAGAAGAATATTGTCATTGCATTTCAGTAAAGTTAAAAGGTCTCAGACATTACTGATAGCATGCTTTGAAGAGAAGAGAGACCAGTGAAGTAAACCCAAACATGATGTTGGAACAGAAAAAACCTTTGTTTTCCATGAATATAGTCCTCTGGTCATATGGGGAACACAGATGAGCAAGGGCCAATGCAACTCGCCTTTGAATTGGTTTATCAACCACATGAATTAAATTTAACAAATCGTTTAACACCTACATCAATGTAAGATGAAAGTGAAAGATAAAAGTGGAGCAAACTCTTCCTAAAATCCACCAAGAGAAAAATAGATGAAATAGGAAAGCCAACACATACTCTTCCATGTATCTTCTCCTCCAACCTTTTAAGTGTCTTGGCCACAAGATCTATGGTTGCCTGCAAACACAACTGGTAGAGAATGACATAGGTGTAGTGATGCAGTGCCTAAAGACTTTAGGCAAACTTATTTTAAGCGAAGAATTAGGAAGTAAATTTTAATTAGGATTCTTTGCTTTTCTATTTATTGCTGAATTTATTTATTTATTTTAATAGTTTATTTATTTCCTTTTCTATTTATTTCTTTTATGCTTCTCCTCCTATAAATAGGGGAAACAAGACCTTTTTGAGACAGTTTTTTATGTTATTGAATTAAGAGATTTTCTTTCCCCTGGTTTTTTTTCTTCTTCTTCTTTGTGTTCCCTCTTTTGGTTCTAGCCTTATTTGACCTACATGAAATTTGGTATCAGAGCCGAAATTCCTACACTTTATTGTCATCAAAGAAACTCGAAGCCAAAAGAATCCCAAAAAAAAAAAATCCAAACTTTGCCCCGTCGCTTGTTGCTATATCTCACAGCCCATTGTGGAGCCAAGATCTGAATTCTACATCCCTCACATAATCGCATAGCATCAGCTTTCTGTTTGCACAATTGCCAGCCGCAAGATAATTTGGCACAAGTATAACTAGGTGCAATTATTATCCAAATTCCAAGCCCCTCGTTTGCTCTCCGTTGTGACATCACACAAACTCTTGGAATTTGTTGCTGCCATCGCCTCTCATAGCAAGGTTTCTTGGTCCGGTGCAAATCTTTTGCTTGGTCTTCAAATTGTTGAGCAAGCTAGTCAAACTTGGAATATATTGCCACTTCATCACTCATTGGGGCAACAGATTATTTTTGGTTCCTTTGGCTGGGGAAGGTTAGTCACAAAAAAAAACCCCCTATTTCTCCTACTTTGACTTTGCAGTAGGTGATAACTCCTCTTTAAATTATTAAATCTTTCATCATTAGCTTCACTTATATTTTCTTCTTACGTAGTCAATCCTTTGCTTAGGTCCAAGTTTACAAAAAAAAAGTTTTTGTTTATTACTCTAGTCTTTGCAACTAGTCTCATCAGTAGCATTAAATTTATTTATCTCTTTGATTGTTACATTAATGCTTGTTTAGACGAGTGGAAAACTGCTTTTAAGACCCAAGATGATTTATATGAGTGGTTAGTTATGCCTTTCGGGTTGTCTAATGTACCTAGCACCTTCATAAGGATTATGACACATGTCCTTCAACCATTCCTAGGCAAGTTTCTCGTTGTTTACTTTGATAACATCCTAGTTTACAGCCGGTCTAGACAGGAATATTTTGTTCACTTATGTCAGCTTTTTGATACCCTATGAGAGTCTAAGCTGTATGTGAACCTTAAGAAATGTAGTTTTTTACAGGATAAGGTGATTTTCTTAGGTTTTATAATGGGTGCATAGGGGATTGAAGTAGACCCTAGTAAAGTGAAAGCTGTTAGAGAGTAGCCTGAACCTAGTACAATTTCAGTTGTTCGAAGTTTCTTAGGATTAGCAACTTTTTATAAGTGTTTCATTAAGGGTTTCAACACCATCACTACTCCTATATCAGATTGTCTTAAGAAGGATGAATTTAGGTGGATCTTAGCAACTTCTAAATCATTTCAAGAAACCAAGTTGAGGTTGACTGAAGCCCCCATGCTTCGGCATCCCGACTTCAATAAGGTGTTTAAGGTGTATTGTGATGCCTCCGGGGTAGGGGTAGGAGGTGTCCTTAGTCAAGAGGGTCATCTCGTAGCTTTCTGTAGTGAAAAACTTTCTGAGCCTAAGCAGAAGTAATTCATCTATGACAAGGAATTTTATGCGGTGGTCCAATCCCTTAGGTTTTGGAAATACTACCTTTTATCTCAGGAGTTCATCCTCTACTCTGACCATCAAGCTCTAGGGTACCTTAGTTCTCAAAAGAAGCTTAACTCTTGTCATGCTAAGTGGTGTGTCTTTCTAAGTGAATACAACTTTGTACTTAAGCATAAGTCGGGTGTTGAAAACAAGGTAGCTGATGGGCTTAGCATAATGATTAGCACCCTTCAAGTGCTTAGTGTTAAGGTTCCGTGGGTTGATAGGATGAAGGAGGACTACCAAACATGTGTTGATTTTGGTGAAATCTACCGAGTTGTTAGTGGTGGGGATAGGAGAGAGTATAGTGACTTCCTTATTTGGGATGATTACTTATTCAGGGCTAATAAGTTGTGTGTTCCTCGTACTTCACTTAGAGATTTTCTAATTTGGGAGTTACATGCAGGAGGGTTGGCTGGACATTTTGGTAGGGATAAGACTATTTCACTGGTTGAGGATAGGTTTTATTGGCCTTCATTAAGGAAAGACGTGGAGAGAATTGTGTCTAGATGTTGGACGTGTCAATTAGCTAAGGCTAAAAAGAAGAACACTGGGCTTTATACACCTCTTTCACTGCCACACGCCTTTGGAAAGATTTGAGCATAAATTTTATGTTAGGATTACCTTAGACTGCTCGAGGCCATGACTCCATCTTGGTTATGGTTGATAGATTTTCCAAAATTGCTCATTTCATTCCCTGTAGTAAACAAAATGATGCATCCCATATTGCTACATTGTTCTTTAGGGAGGTAGTTAAGTTACATAGGCTACCAGATTCCATAGTGTCTAATAGAGATATCAAATTTGTGAGCTATTTTTCGAAGACCCATTGGAAATTGTGTGGTACTAACTGGATTTTCTCCTCAGCCTTTCACCCCCAAACTGATGGCCAAATAGAGGTTGTTAATCGTAGTCTTGGAGACATGCTTAGATGTATTATTGATGAAAAACAAAGTACATGGGATTTGTTATTGTCTAATGTCGAGTTTGCCTATAACAATTCTGTCAATATAACAACCGGGTTTAGCCCTTTTGAGTGTGTCTATGGCTACGAGCCTCGCACTCCCCTCGACTTAGTTCCTCGTCCCCCTCACTTCTAGGTTTCTGAACTTGCTGAATCCTTTGCCAAACATATCCATGATTTGCATGCTGAGGTTAAACAAAATATTGATATGAGTAATTTGAACTATAAACTTGTTGCTAATGTGCATCGTAGGGGTAAGGAATTTAATGTTGGTGATGAAGTCATGATTCACATAAGACCTGAGCGACTAGCAAAAACTAATTTTAAAAGTTATATGCTCGAGCCATGGGCCCGTTTTCTGTTTTAAAAAAGCCTGGACTAAATGCATATGTGCTTGATTTGCATGCTGAACTTAATATTAGTCCTGTCTGTAATGGGGAAAATTTATCACCTTATCGAGGCACCTTTGAATCTCCTGTTTTTTCAAGTGGACCTTCTGCAAGAACACCTATCCCAAAGACCCCTCAATTCCCTAAGCCAAAGGATGAGATTGACAACATTCTTGATGATGAGTTCTTGAGTTCTACTATTGGTGGTGGTCATCGTTATCTAGTTCAATGGAAGGGATGCTCACCTTCAGAAGCTACTTGGGTGTTTGAGGAGAACCTTCATGAGATGGACTCAGAGCTCTTAGATTGGTATTTACAGTCACACTCGACGGAGTCGAGTTTCTTTCAACTGGAGGAGAATGAGGAATTGCCTAAAGACTTTAGGCAAATTTATTTTAGGTGTAGAATTAGGGAGCAAATTTTAATTAGGATTCTTTGCTCTCCTATTATTGCTGGATTCATTTGTTTATTTTAATAGTTTATTTATTTCTTTTTCTATTTATTTCCTTTATGCTTCCCCTCCTATAAATAGGGAAAACAAGACCTTTTTGAGACAGTTTTTGATGTTATTGAATTACGAGATTTCCCTTCCCCTAGTTTTCTTCTTCTTCTTCTCTTTTGTGTTCTCTCTTTAGGTTCGAGCCCTATTTGCCCTACATCATATAGTGCTATGGAAAATAAAACAAGGGAAAAGAAAACAGCAGATAAACAAACATATAAGAAAGGCAAAAAGTAATAGCAGATAAAACTCCTAATGGTAGTGATAAGGTACTGGGAGTCTGACAAATACTTGAGAGAACCATTAGCAGTAAAAATCTAGATGAAACCAACAATGAATAACCAACTTCAGCTATTCCAAGCACTACCTGGTAAACAAATTCTCCATCTTGCAGCTTTTGCACACCACTTACCTTGATAAAATTGGATACATTATCCTACAGCAGACAAAGAAGAATTGAACTTTATTTAGTAACTTCTAAAACAAAGTTGAAAAGCCTTTTGGATTCACTGGATTACAATCTTTCACCATATCTCGTTATCTGCAAGACCATAGAGAACAAAGGCAGCATTATGTTGCATTCGTCCATTCATGAAGTCAAGAAGTTTCAACAAAGGTGCAAATCCACTATTATGCACAATAACAGCTTGGTTCCGTGTATCTTAACATTTTTATAATTGTCATTAAGGGAGATAAAACAACAGAATTTTCAATGAGATGTTTGCCAAATACGTATTCAGGAAGCCAATGATTGAAACTCATGCAGGCCTATAAGATATCTAAACTACTAGCAGAAAAATTAGAAGAGAATCTATGAAACACCAAAAATATCAGACTATTTGGCACCTAAATAGAAGCCAACATCAAATACTTTTGATCTGCAGAGATTGCATGACTTTTCACAAAAGCATAAAGAAAATTCAAAATCAAACCATAAAAGAAAAATGCCTTGGTAGAAGCCAGTGGCCCAGTCCAATTACCATAAAACAACCACAACCAGGGAGGAAATGGCCATTTCCTATATTAAAAACATCTATTTCTATCTAGCAAGAGAAAATGGGAAACAAGACAAGATAACAAGAACAACCAATGCCAGCCGCCCTAAAGCAAAAGCAGACATTTCTCTTAGTTGCACATCTAGAGACTGAAGCATCTCAACCAAGGGTCTGACTGCACCTCCCTGGACAATTTTTACCTGCAAGTATCTCAGCTATTAGTTCAAGGCTACAAAAAAGATTAGCTTCAATTAATACATGATAGAGCCAGCACTTATTTCATGCATGTGAATAACATTCAGAACGAAGAAAATTAAAATTAAGCAAAGCTAGTTGCTGATAGTTGATATAATTTTTACCCAACCTTGCAATCAGAATCAACCGCAGCAAATTGGCCAAGTAATAAGGCTGCCTCTGTTTGGCTCTCAGAGCTGCTGGAACTGTTCCAATAAAATATGACCATGAATCAAACAAGAAACTAAAAAAGGAGAAGTTGATAATTATTAAAGCATCCAACTCAAAACCAATTGAGTTATAATTAGAGAGGCTTCACAATCACAAACATGTAAAGCACTAGTAAACCGCATAACTTGATCATCTCAGAGACTCAGACCATACCACTTCACATAGCTCAACACATGCAGGCCAGTGAGACAATAAAAAATGGATCTAGCAAATGGGCAACTACAATAATGGGGCTAACAATTGACAGGCAGACACTAAAGAAAAAATTAGGCCGTAATACCATGTTAAGCATCCAACTTAGGACCAAATTGCCTATGGGTGGACAAACCTCACTTTGATATAAGCACCATAAAACCCTAAACTTGAAAATGTGTGATTAGATACTAAAAAAGAATCTATTCAATTGAATTAGAAAGTGATGCTAGTGTGAGCAAATAAACCAGACACCCATGTCAAACAAAATATCATCAGAACATGCTGACATTGAACTGAATCACACCTAAGCAGACCAATGATTTGTTGTAAAGCCCCAGCTGCAAGAACTTCCCTTTTCATATTTGGGGATGAGTGCACCAAATTTCCAATTACACTAACCTACAATGTACAAAAAGTCCTTTTGATGTCAAATCAGAGAGCATCAAAATATTATCCAACATATGTTTAAAATAAAGTCTATAAATATATGTAGTCCAACAACATTCTACCGCTTCATAATGTATAGCAGCATCCTCTGATCTTAGCATTAGAATGAGAGTTAGAAGGGCATTACATTCAACAATCTGTAAAAATAGCAGTTAGTTTATTTATCACTTGAAGGACAACATGAGATTATAAAAGTATATAATGAGTCAAATCCTACACATAATGCATCTCACCAGATTCTTGTTTTCATCATTCTTAAATGCCAGAGTACGCAATGCACCAGCAGCTGCCCTTTGAACTTTCTTATTTGCAAATTCGAGCACCTCAACAAGTGGTGGAATCCCACATTCCATTCTATTAAACCAGTTAATATGTTATTCAATGAACATGTTGCCGCACACCAAACATGAGAGGGGAAATGTAATCACATAGGCAAACCTGACACAGGTTTTAATACTGTTATTCTCATGAGCCAGATTGATTATAGCATCAGCTGCTCTCCTAACGACACCAACCACAGCATGAGAGGAAGTACTAGCCTTATGTCTCTTTAGCAAATTCACAAGGCATGG
This sequence comes from Aquilaria sinensis, assembly GCA_005392925.1. Taxonomy (NCBI): domain Eukaryota; kingdom Viridiplantae; phylum Streptophyta; class Magnoliopsida; order Malvales; family Thymelaeaceae; genus Aquilaria; species Aquilaria sinensis. Next base: position 75,233 of record SMDT01000350.1, on the reverse strand, counting down.
CAATGCCCCAGAATCAACTATAAGTTGTTGATGCTCTGGCTGTTAAACCAACATGAAGAGTAGGAAGTGATAATCTAAGAGTTCCCTCCACCCTTCAGCCAAAATATGACATGCATGCAAGAAAAGATGATATATCCACATACAGTGTAGAACTTGTAAAAGCACCAACACTGAAACTCAGAGGCCTAAATGACCCAGATTTATTTGCAATTGAGAAAATTTAATGGTATATAACAAAATGCATGAAACCAAATCTCTTTGGAAGCTCGGGCTAAGTGAGTCATCAGGTAAAAGCAAAGCACATCAGTGGCTGCTACCATGCCATGTTACTCATACCATCATATAGTGTTAACTTTAACAACATCTATGGCTATTATTTTAAAATGGCTTCAGGTGTGATCCAATCTTCATATACAAAGGGTTAATTAAGAAATTCAAGAAGGGACTAGCTGGCTGGAAGCATAAATTTATCTTGTAAGGGGGAGGCAAGACATTCATTTATAAAAAGTGCTCACATGGGCCTAAGCCTTTGTTTCCAATTAACTTGGAAAGATTCAGGCCATAGTTTTGTGAAGGTAGAGTAGGTGAAGAGTTAACAGGTCATAGCACCATGAGCATTAAATATTGCCTTTAGCCAAAATGGTTACTGAAATATATATTGTTATCACTGTGAGTGTTTAAATACGGTGACCAATTTTAGTGCCCCAAGCAGTTCATGCCCTATAAGGCAAGCAGAACATGTGCATTATGTTCACCTAAGTGGCCCTTTTGGTCATTATGCAAAGATATGTATATTCTTCCATCCATCACACACATATTCACATACAATTTTATTTAGAAGTAATGATGACAATGAAATTCTTTATTCCTAACCAATATGGAATTTGAGTAAAATTCCCGAGTGCATGTACAATCATACGCACACATGATGCTATTGATGCGTATTTTTTTTTATGTCCAAACTTTCACACCGTGTCCAACTCAAATTCTACCCATGTTATCCTATGCCCTAAAGGTTTTAAACCCTTTAACCTTCATAGTGAAATAGGTTGAGACATTAAATCATCTAAGTTTACAATTATGGACCTTCCACTTAATCAAATAAAAATGAACATATGAACAGTGCTAAGCAAAATCAGCCAATTTTGACAGGCTATAACTCTGGCTACGGAACACCAAATCCAGTGATTCAAAAGCCAAATTATTTCTCTTGAAGTGTTCTAAGTGTTGTCAAAATTTCATAGCCAAATTCTTTATATACAGAAAGTTATGGCAGCTGGAGTACAAGGTACCAAATTTTAGCCACTATTAACCATTATGTCCATACAAAATTTCGTAATATTAACACACGTCATTTCCAGGTGCAAAACCCACTTGGTAATGTCCATACATGTCTTATACACAAGGAAAAACCATTCCCCTAAATTTAGATCACTTCTAACCATCATTCATAAAAATGCCATCAAAACAGCCCACAAACACCATATGGACAGCATTTTATACATACTTCAAACCACACTCTATTGATCCATATATCCTTCTCTCAGTACACATATAACATACTCAGATCATTTACATGCATTTATACACCACATACATGACAATAACTTAATTAATACGTACACTAAGTTTCTTAGAGATCTTCAAAAGCACTAAATACTCCAGAAACTTGAAGGGACCAGCTGCTGCGTAAGGCAGAAAATACTTTTACTAAAAATAGCTAATGTGCTTCAAAAATCATGAAATTTTTCAGTTCATAGCTTAACATATGGAAGTTAATATACCTGAAATTTCACAGAAAAATTTAAATGACAGCTATTATTTTGAATACTCTCTTTTAGGTGCTCCTGAAATGGACAAAAATGGGGTAAGTCTCTTTGAATAAACTTAGTAAGGGCTTATCATTAGAAACTTGAATTCCCAACAGCATCGCTGAAATCCAAAAACATAAAAACACAAAAATAAAGCACATATACGAAAATATAACTATCCAAATGCGCAAACAAACATAAAACAATCAAATGCAATGCTGGCAGCAATACATCATTAGGCTTTGTCCATAAATAATCAAATAAACAATATGCAATCACCATGGTAGCCTTGATCAAGTTAATGCTTGCTCTTAGGAGATCAATTGATCTTAGTTAGTACTAACTTGGACTCTAGAAACCCCTGTAAACACTGCCATCTTAGTGCATAAAAAACAGTAAGCTTGGAACCTTGTTTATGCACTCCCCCTTAACCCATACTTGGTTCCTTGAGCTTTTTTGCTCTCTTCCAAACATGGTCTTAGCTTCATAGATACTTAATCATCATTTTATAATAGTAAACAACTATAAAACACAAAGATAAAACCTTTACTTAAGCTGTGAAGGCTGAAATGTTTAAGAGATATACAATAAACCTGAAAACTAGGATTTTCTCTTTCTTGTTCTTGTTGCATCCGATTGCCTTCCTTTGTGATTTCTTGGGAGAATGAGTTATGGAAGCTTATAGAGGAGCTAAGAAATAGGTTGTGCCTGGTGGGGGACGTAAATGGACAAGAAATCAAGATATTTCACTTTAATTGATTAGTTTAACCTTAACCCTCACTTAGGTCACTATAAGTATGTTTTAAGTAAAGACTTTTTGGCTAATCTTTAGCCCACCTTTTTTACCTTAGAACCTGAAAATAAAGGCTGAGATAATGTTTGAAATAGCCATCTTTGACTCTTATAAAAAATCATTCTATCCTTAATTTATTTTTGTAAACAATTTTCCATCTAATTGTTCTAGGTTCTTGAATAATAGTTTTTGTTTCTTTTATACAATTCAACCTCCAAAAATTGGTTCCATGTCATTAAAATCCTTCCAAAATCTCTCTTTTAAAATTGTATAATTGAGTACCTAAGTCTTGAAATCTTACAATAAGGCCCATAGATTATTTGTAAAATAAGGAATCCTTTAGGGCTTTCCTTAGTACTAAGTAACCATTGTAATCTTTTAAGGAGGTGTAGATTATTCACTTTAACCCTCACATTTCATTCACTATGGTGAAAATTACGCTATATAATGGTTTATAACCATTATGCCTTGACACTGTAGTTTTCCTATTTGTTGAGATGGTAACATTTCTCCCCCCTCCCTAAAAGTTTTGGTCCTCCAAAATTACCCTTAGCTTGGATACTCATCTGAATACCTTTTTAGAATTTCTTTCTCAGTTTCCTAGGTTGGCTATCTTTCAAAATTGTTTGACCATTGTACTTTAACCATGGGAATCAGTTTGTTCTTTAGTCTTTTGGTATCCTTAGCTAAGATAGCTATAGGTTCCTCTTCATATGTTAGATTTGGTTCTAACTGTATGTCTTCCACTACAATAGCATGCTTTGTGTCCAATAGACACTTCCTAAACATACTGATGTTAAAAATATTATGAACACTTAACATGCTTGACGGTAGAGCTAACCTGTATGCTACCTTGTCAACTCTGTCTAAGATCTCATAGGGACCTACATATCTTGAAGCTAATTTGGTTCTTCTGTTAAATCTGACAGTGCCTTTAGTTGGTGCAACTTTCAGCCAAACATTGTCACTAACCTCAAATTCTAAGTCTCTCATTCTTTTGTTCACATAGGTTGTGGTCCTTTCATTGGTTGTCATTAATCTCTCATGAATTTTCTTGATTTTGGCAGTCGTCTCTTCAATAATTACTGTCTGCGAGTTCCACCCAGCATTCAACAGTGGGATATCATGCACATTTTTCCATATGATGCTTCATAAGGTGCCATGCCAATGGTGCTTTGGTAACTATTGTTATATGAGAATCCCAGCAATGACAAGTGTTGATCATATTTATCTTTGAAATCCAACACACAGCTCTAAAGTATGTCTTTCTGTATCTGTATCACCCTTTTAGATTACCCATTTGTCTGATGATGATAAGCAGTACTCAGGTGGCTTTTGGATTTTCACCATACTGAATGAAATGTAGGGGTAAAGTAAATAATCTACACCTACCTAAAAGATTACAGTGGTTACTTTGTACTAAAAGGAGGCCTAAAGGATTCCTTGTTTTACAAGTAATCTATAGTTCTTATTGCAAGATTTCAAGACTTTGATACTCAATTGTACAACTCTAAAAGAGAGATTTTGGAAGGATTTGGAAGGTATGGAGGCAATTTTTGGAGGCTCAATTGCGTAAAGGAAAAAACTATTATTCAAGAACCTAGTACAACTAAATGTATAAATGTTTACAAAAATAACTTAAGAATGAGATGACTTTTGATCAAAGTCAAAGATGGCCATTTCTAGCATTATCCTAACTTTTTATTTTTAGGTCCAAAGGTCAAAAAGGTGGGATAAAGATTAGCCAAAAAGTCTTTCCTTAAGACATACTTATAGTGACCTAAGTGAGTATTAAGGTTAAACTAATCAAGTCAAGAAAAATATTTTGACTTCTTGTCATTTCTTGTCCATTTTCATCCCCCACTAGGCACAACTTGTTCCTTAGAGCCTCTATAATCTTCCATAGCTACCATAGCTCAATCTCCTAAGAGATCACAAAGGAAGGCAATCAGATGCAACAAGAAAAAAAAAACCCTAGTTTTCGGGTTTATTGTGTATCTCTTAAAGATTTCAGCCTTCACTACTTAGGTAAGAGTTTTATCTTTGTGTTTCATTGTTGTTTACTATTCTAAGATGATCAAGCATTCATGAAGCTAAGGGCATGCTTGGAAAAGAGAAAAAAGCTTAAGAAACCAAGTATGGGTTAAGGGGAGTGCATGAACAAGGTTTCAGCTTTACTATTTTTCATGCATTAAGATGACAGTGTTTACAGGGGTTTCTAGAGTCTAAGTTAGTACTAACTAAGACCAATTAACCTCCTAAGACCAAACATTAGCTTGATCAGGGCTGCCATAGTGATTACATGTTTATTTGATTGCTTATCGACTAACCCTAATGATGTATTACTACCAGCATTATATTTGATTGTGTTCTGCTTGTTTGTGCATTTAGATGGCTATATTTTCGTATATGTGCTTTGTTTTTGTATTTTTATGTCTTTGGATTTCAAGTATGTTGCCAGAAATTCAAGTTTTTAAAGATAAGCTCTTACTAAGTTTCTTAAAAGAGCCTTACCTCTTTTCTGTCAATTTCAATAGCACTTGAAAGAGAACATTCAAAATAATAGCTGTCGTTCGAATTTCTCTGTGAAATTTCAAGCATATTAACTTTCATATGTTTGGCTGTGAACTAGAAAGTTTTATGATTTTTCATGCACATTAGCGATTTTTAGTAATGGTACTCTCTACCTTACGCAACAGTTGGTCCCTTCAAGTTTCTAGAGTGTTTAATGCTTTTGAAGTTGTCCAAGAAGCTTAGTATACGTATTAACAAAGTTATTTCCATGTATGTGGTTCATAAATGCATGTAAATAATCTGGGTATGTTGTATATGTAGTGTCAGAAGAATATATGGATCAATGGAGTGTAATTTGAAGTGTGTATACAATGCTGTACATAGGTGTTTATAGGCTGTTTTGATGGCATTTTTATGAATAATGATTAAAAGGGCTCTAAATTTAAGAAAATGATTTTCCAATGTGTATAAAATATATATGGACACTACCAAGTGGGTTTTGCGCCTGGTAATGAAGTGTATGAATATTACGACATTTTTGTATAGGCATAATGGTCGATAGTGGCTAAAATTTGGTATCCTGTACTCCAACTGCCATAATTTTTTGTACATAAAGAAATTGGCTATGAAATTTTGACCACAATTAGAATACTTCAAGAGGAATAACTTGGCTTTTAAGTCATTGAATTTTGTGCCCTGTAGCCAGAGTTATAGCCTGTCAAAATTGGTTGATTTTGCTGAGCGCCATTCATATGGTCATTTTTACCCAATTAACTGTAAAATCCATAATTGTAAACTTAGATAGATTTAATGTCTTAAACTTATTTTCCTATGAAGGTTTAAGGGTACTAAAAGGTTTAAAACCTTTAAGCCACAGGAGAACACAGATAAAATTTGAGTTGGACACGGTGTGAAAGTTTGGACACAAAAAAAAGGCGCACCAATAACATCATGTGTGCATATGATTATACATGCACTAAGAGATTTTACTCAAATTCTATATTGGCTAGGAATAAAGAATTTCATTGTTATCATTACTTCTACATAAAATTGTATATGAATATTTGTGTGATGGTTGGATCAATAAACACATTTTTACATAATGATCAAGAGGGCCACTTGGGTAAACATAATGCACATGTTTTGCTTGGCCTGCAGGACATGGATTGCATGGGGCTTGAGTATCATTTAAGAATTACCTTGAGCACATTGTTAGACAATCAGCTATATGCTAAATTTTCCAAGTGCCAATACTGATTAAAGAAAGTTTCTTTCCTAGGACACCTCATTGATGTACAAGGCCTTAGAGCAGACCCTGAAAAGGTAAGGCTGTGCAAAAGTGGGACAGACCTACGACTGTAAAAGAAATCAGAAGCTTCCTAGGATTACCAGGCTATTATAGGAGATTTATATCAAAATTCTCCATGATTGCCTCAGTCCTTACTCAATTGACCAAGAAGGGTCAAAAGTTTGAGGGGACTGAAAAATATGAAAAGAGGTTTCAGGAGTTAAAGAGCAAGTTGATTCAAGCTCTAGTGTTAATCCTACCAGATCCAAGCAAGTCTTATATCATTTATACAGATGCATCTAGATCTGGTTTAGGTTGTGTGCTTATGCAAGACAGAAATGCCGTTACTTATGGGTCAAGGCAGTTAAGACCCCATGAGCAAAATCATCCTACCCATGACCTAGAATTGGCAACAGTGATTTTTGTTCTTAAGCAATGGAGGCATTACTTGATGGTAGTTCCTTTGTGATCTACACTACCATAACAGTCCCAAGTACTTGTTCACTCAGAAAGAGTTGAACATGAGGCAAACGAGATGGTTAGAGTACATCAAAGACTATGACTGCCGTATAGAGTACATAGAGGGCAAAGGTAATCTAGTAGCAAATGTCTTGAGCAGGAAGTACACAGAACTTTTGAAATAATGATCCATAGCTGATCATGATGAACAGAATAGTCTGCTATGTCATAGGCATAATTTCAAAGATAAATGGGATCAACATTTCAAATTGAGGCAATTCTCATATAACAATAGTTACCAAAGCACCATTGGCAGGGCACCTTATGAAGCATCATATGGAAGAAGGTGCATAACACCCCATTGTTGGGTGGAAGCCTCAGACAGCTTAGAGTTAGGCCCTGAAATTATTGAAGAGACAACTGCCAAAATCAAGAAAATTCAAGAGAAATTAAAGGCAGCAAATGAAAGGACCACAGTCTATGTGAACAAAAGAAGGAAAGACTTAGAATTTGAGGTTGGTGGCAATGTTTGGCTAAAAGTTGCACCAACCAAACGCACTGTTAGATTTGAAAGAAGAACCATGTTAGCTCCAAGATACATAGGTCATTATGAGATCTTGGATAGAGTTGGCAAAGTAGCATACAGGTTAGCTCTACCGTAAAGTATGTTAAGTGTTCGTAATGTTTTTCACATCACTATGCTTAAGAAGTGTCCATTGGACACAAAACATGCTATTGTAGTGGAAGACATACAGTTAGAACCAAATCTAACATATGAAGAGAAACCTATAACTATTTTAGCTAAGGATACCAAAAGGCTAAAGAACAAACTGATTCTCATGATTAAAGTACAATGGTCAAGCCATTCTAAAGAGAGGCAACCTAGGAAACTAAGAAAGAAATTCTAGAAAGACATCCAGATAAGTATCCCAAGCTAAAGGCAATTTTGGAGGACTAAAATTTTTAAGGGGCGGAGAAATGTTACCACCTCAACAGATGGAAAAATTACAGTATAAAGACATAATGGTTATAAACCATTATATAGCATAATTTTCACTATAGTGAATGGAATGTGAGGGTTAAAGTGAATAATCTACACCTCCCTAAAATATTACAATGGCTACTTGGTACTCAAAAAAGCCCTAAAGGATTCCTTGTTTTACAAGTAATTTATTAGTCTTATTACAAGATTTCAAGACTCGGATACTCAATTGTACAATTCTAAAAGAGAGATTTTGGAAGGATTTGAATTATATGGAAGCAAGTTTTGAAGGCTGAATTGCATAAAGGAAACAAAACCTATTATTCAAGAACCTAGGACAACTAGGTGTACAGTTATTCACAAAAATAACTTAAGGATGAGATGATTTTTGACAAGAGTCAAAGGTGGCCATTTTTAGCATTATCCCAGCCTTTTATTTCCAGGTTCTAAGGTAAAAAAGGTGGAGCTAAAGATTAGCCAAAAAAGTCTTTCCTTAAAACATACTTATAGTGACCTAAGTGAGAGTTAATGTTAAACTAATCAAGTCAAGTCAAACATCTTGATTTTTTACCATTTCTTGCCCATTTCCGTCCCACCAAGCACAACATGTTCCTTATCTCCTCCATAAGCATCCATAGCTACTATAGGTCAATCTCCCAACAAATCACAAAGGAAGGCAATTGAATGCAACAAGAAAAAGAAAAACCCTAATTTTCGGGTTTATTGTGTATCTCTTAAAGATTTCAACCTTCACAGCTTAGGTAAAAGTTTTTTTCTTTGTGTTTCATGATTTTTCACTCTTCTAAGATGATGATCAAGCATCCATGAAGCTAAGGTGTTGACAACCAATTTCGGCCGACCCCTTTAAAAAATTTAAAATTTTTTAATTGTTATTGTTATTTTTTAAAGAAAAAAAAAAGAAAAAAAAATTAAGAAAAAAATTAAATTAGATAGCTTATGGGGGCATTTTGTTTTATAGGGTTAGTTAAAAATAATATATATATACCTATATGTATGTATAAAATATAAAAGAAAATTCTAAAAAAAATAACAAAAATGAAAAGTTTGGGGTGAAAATGACAAAATTGAGAAGTTTGGAAAAATCTGACAAAATCTGGGAATTCCAGGAAAATTTGGTAGTTTTTCGTGGCATTTTTGGGCGAAACAGACGGTTTTGGCCCAAATTGACAGAAAAAGACAAATTTGTCTTAATCAGAAATTTCAGGAACATATCAGAAGCAAAGAGACGTAAAGGACTAAAAATGTCATTTACCAAATTAAGATATAAGTCTGTTTTTAATTAAATTTCAAATTATTTTTAATTAAAGGAATCTAATTATCCTTCCCATATAAATAGGGGTCGAAATATGTGAAGAAATCACTAAAAAAATCAATATTAGAGCTCCTAAAAAAAAAAGGCAAAACTGTAGAAATAGTCCCTGGCCTCTCCCCTTCACTCAAAAAATCCTAAACTTCTGTTGAGACCCCCCTCTCTCTCCGTTATTGTTTTCGTTATTCTCTCACTCTCTCCTAACGCCGACGCCCCTCCGTCCCACCGTCGCCCTCCGCTCCAGCTGTCGTCACCCCGTACACCGTCGCCTCCGCCCCGTCGCCTTCCTCCTCCGTGACCGTCGCCTCCGCCCTCCATCATCTCCGCCCCGTCGCCTCCCTCCTCCGTTGCCTCCCTCTTTGCTCTTTCCCCACCGTCGCTTTTTTTTTTTCTCTCCCTCCTCCTCCGGCGCCGCATTCCTCCTCTCTCTCTCTCCTCCTCCGTCGTCCCTCCCTCCTTTCTCTCCCTCCTACTCCATCGCCACCCCCTCCTCTCCCTCTCTCTCCTCCGCCTGCCCTCTTTCTCTCCTCTCTCTTGCTCCGTCTCTCTCCCTCTCCCTTTTCGGCCGCGTGCCAAGCCCACACCGTCGTCGACCCGCCACCGTCGCCACCTCCCCACGCCGTCCCGCCGCCAGTCCTCTCCCCTGCTCACTGTCGCCGTCGCCATCGCCCCTGTTTCCCGTAACAAAGAAATTCAAAATTCTATTTCTCTATAACTAACTATTAACTCTTGTGTATTTATTCATTTATCTATTTATTATTATTATTTTTTTATTATTATTTATTTTTTATGGAAGATTACACCTCCTACTTTTAAGTTGATGGCCAAAAAGCCCAACTTTTCTTTATTTATTTATTTTTTTGCAATTATTTACTTTATGTAATTTTAATTTTTTAAGTGGATGGCCAAAAAGCCCCACTTTTCTTTATTTATTTAATTTCCTGCAATTATTTAATTTATGCATTTTTTATATTTTAAGTGGATGGCCAAAAAGCCCCACTTTTCCTTATTTATTTAATTTCCTACAATTATTTAATTTATGCACTTTTATTTTTTATGGAAGGTTATACCTCCTACTTTTTATTTTTTTAAGTGGATGGCCAAAACGCCCCACTTTTCTTTACTTATTTAATTTCTGCAATTATTTAATTTATGCATTTTTTATATTTTAAGTGGATGGCCAAAAAGCCCTACTTTTCTTTATTTATTTAATTTCAGCAATTATTTAATTTATGCACTTTTTATTTTTTTAAGTGGACGGCCAAAAAGCCCCACTTTTCTTTATTTATTTAATTTCTACAATTATTTAATTTATGCACTTTTTATTTTTTTAAGTGGATGGCCAGAAAGCCCCACTTTTCTTTATCTAATTTCCTGCAATTTTTTAATTTATACACTTTTTTTTAAGTAGACGGCAAAAAGCTTCACTTTTCTTTATTTATTTACTTTTTCTGCAGTTTATTTTTCTTTATGTGAATGATTAATTTTGTTTTACCAATTTACCCTTTTACTTATGATTAGGCAAAAGTCCATCTTAATTCTTTCTTTTTATTACCACCAAGCCCTCATCCTTTATTTTTTTTGTTATTTTAAACATTAATTGGAATATCAAGACTTTATTTTATATTTTATTTCTTTTAAATAACAAAAATTTAATCTTTTGGTTCTTTTATTAAAAAAATAAAAAAAATTATAACCAAACGATCCCATAAATTTTTTTAAAAGTATATTTTTAGACTTATAAATTAGACAATTACTTTTAAAAAAAATCTTTCATCAAACAAAAAAGAAAAGAACAAAAAAAAAGCAAATTTTTTTTTTTAAAATTACTTAACATTAAGATCATTAAAAAATCGAAAATTTCATAAAAATTTATGAAAAAATTAATAATTAAATTAATAAATTAAGAATAAAAAAATTAAATTAAATTGCATGTCCGGGTGATCCAATAGGAAATATGTATAATAATTTTTTATGAAAAAAAATTAACATTAAGATCATTAAAAATCTAAAATTTCATAAAAATTTATGAAAAAATTAATAATTAAATTAATAATTAAATTAATAAATTAAGAATAAAAAATTTAAATTAAATTCCATGTCCGGGTGATCCAATAGGATCCATGGTTTGGAAAAATATAAAATTTTAAAATGAATAAAATTAAGTATCAGGATAAAAATCCATATTCGGATAATTCGGCAGAATTTATGATATGGATTATTAATTAATTAAAATATTTAATTAAAAAAACTAATTTTTTTATTAAACTCCGTATCCAGGTGATTCGATAGAATCCATGGTTCGGAAATATCAAGTTTATAAAATAAATTTTATATAAATTAACTACCAAAATTTTTGAAGTCCATATTAATTTAAAAATCCACATCTAGATGATTCAGTTAAAATTTCTGTTTTGAAAATTAACTGAAATTATTTAAAAGCAAGTAAAACAAAATTGAAATCAACTAGGGTACCAATTTTGGGCGTTAAAATAGAGTTATTTTAACGTAACCGTACTCCCGAATCCTCGAACTCTCGCAGACAATTTTTAGGTGTCCAATCGACTTAGGCGAAACTGATTGGTGGCGACCCCCCAAGAACCCCACATTGCCACAGCTTGGCGACTCCATTGGGGAATCTCGTTAGTGAGTCAAGCCTAAAAGTTGATTCTGTTTTGTTCTGCTTTGCTTATTTTTATGTGGATTTACGTGTTATATTTACTTAGTGTAAACATGCATTATGCATTCATGACATGAAGCTCTATACCCGAGCTTCCTCGAATCGAACACGTTCTTTTAAAACGGAATTGGTGTTGTTGTCCTTGTGAGACCATGGTCTCTAATCTTTCACCGGTTTCAAGTAGTGAAGTAGTGTATTGCCTCCTGAGACGGATAGTCTCTGCATGGGCCCACGAAAAGCTATGACTCGAATTAATCATTTCCTTATATAAACCCTCATGGGTAAGGAATTGGGCTGTCACTATAATTTAGTGATGGGATTCGGGAACTACCCTTGGCCTTTTTGATAAACCATCTTATGCATATAGAACTCCTCACTCTACCATAGAACCAATCAATAAAAACTCATATGTCTTGGTTCCAATCACCATAGGCATGAATTTTTATCCATTTGCTTATATTGCTAGATTTTATGATTTCGTGTATTACTTTTTGCTGACTCTGTTTTTCCTTGTTCATTTTTCCGGCATATTCATATCATTCATTATGATAAGTACTCGGTGAAGGAATCACTATCATGGACATTCTCGAATACCTTCCCACGACTTTTAATGAATCTTGGAATGCCACAATAGTGGAAATTCAGCCAGAAGCTATGGAATTCTCCGAAAACGGCCCAAAAGCTTCATGGAGATTCCCTGACACCACATTCTCATGTACAACTCAAGGATCAAGTATCGGTCCGTATAGATCAAAACAACGTAACTGAACTATTACGAGTATGGAATAGTTGGAGCTCCGTGGATCGGGAAGCATTCACATCGACATATGGCCATGTTGCTCGCCTGCTAAAAATCACCGTTGATACATCACTTATCCGTACACTGATACAGTACTGGGATCCATATTATCGGTGCTTCTACTTCAACAAGATGGATCTTATTCCGACTATAGAGGAATACAATAACCTCCTGGGTTGGCCATCTGATTATCCAATAGAGATGTACCGTCATGATAGGAGAACTGAGCCTCATCGGGCCTTGGTTAAACTGTTGGACATGCCAGCTTCTACTCTTCAATCCAAATTTTCAACAAAGGGGTATCGTAGATTCATCAGTTGGAATGATATAAAGCAATTGGTCCACACTCTCCTACAAAAGGACCAAAGACATAAGGTTTTTGGTTTGGCAATATATGACTTGGTAATCTTTCCTAGAATCATCAGATTCATTGAGGGAGACGTCATCTCACTATTCGAGCAAATCTGCAAGGCTCAAGTAAATCCGACTTCAGCCATTCTTTGTGAAACCATTAGGTCATTGAATTATTGTCACCAAAGCGGGGGCAAATTCATTGGATGTTCTCACCTCCTCGACATATGGATCAAGAGCTACCTTTCTTGTGACAAACAAAATTTCGGGAATCGCTTTTCAAAAGACTTCATTCCAATTAAAGCCTTCTTGAAAAGTGAATCCATTCATCATGACAGTAAGGAAGGATGGATTAACTATTTTAAGAACATCAATGAGTTGCAAATTGAATGGAGAGCCCCCTGGTCCACCTCCACCCGTGTTATCTATCATTGTGGCGATTGCCCATGGGTTCCTCTTCTAGGTATATGGGGAGGAACAAGTTATGCCCCGGCCCAAGTACAGAAGCAATTCGGGTCCATGCAATTTACACCCATGACTCACAATTTAAGTAAATTAGAATTCTCACACGAAGATCCAATGGCGAATAAGTTTGCGATTGGTATTTCAATTGCATGGAAAAGGCTATTTATACTGAAGTTTGGCCCTATTCTTTCTCCCACCGCCTACTATGAATGGAGAAAAAATCGAAAAGAAGGAATAGTGCTGCCCGATGATGCTCCTAGAAAGTTGGCAAAAAAAGAACTCGAGAAAGAATTAGAGGAGGAAAAAAAGAAGAACAAGAAAATGCTTATCGATATACAATAGCTCAGTCATAAAGCACAACACCTCGAAGAAAAAGTTGAATGATCAAAAACAAATCATCTCTCAATTAGTCGAAGAAAATGATCAAAGAGAGATGAGAGCAAGATACTGGGAAGATCAATACAGACTTTCTCAGCATCAAGTCGAAGTGTTTTTGGCTGAAGTCAGGAAAATCACTCAGCAAGCCCAACAAATGGGTGAAAAAGCTAGAGAATTGGAAGAACTGAGCTGCCCTACTTCATCATTAACCGTTCAAAAAATGATGGAGTTCATTACTAAGGCTAGAAAATAATATTGTACTTTGGGCCGTTTCTTTTGAGAGATTTCTATATAATAAAAGCAGTCGAAACAATTGTCTTGAGAATGTAATTAAGAATTTCCACCGTAGTCCTTCTTTCACCGAGTACCTACAACATTCATTGCATGCATGCATTACATCAATCACATACATGTAAAGTCTAATAAAATGAATCTTACTTTAAAAAGGTAAAATTGGACCTCAACACCGATATCCAACTCGGCTCCAAACAAGACTAATGGCAGAGCAAACCGAAGGACGTCTCACAGATATTGAATCCAAGATAGAAAGCATGGCCGAGCAAATGAAACAATTAATGGAGCTAATTAAGGGGAAAGCAACCCAAGTCCCCGTCAAAGAGCCACAAGATCCCACTTATCCTCCGGGATTCACTCCACAACGGATCTCAGTTCAAGAAAATCTTTTTCAGGAGCCAGGTCCGTCAGCTAGCATTCACCTGAAACAAAATACTGCTTATGAAGAGAAGAAGACACTATCAAAGGAAGAAGAGAGAATCTCAAAAGCTCGAGACAATAGAGAGGAGGCTTCGAGCCATTGAAGGGGGCACTATATTTGGATCTCTCTCGGTAGACGATCTCTGCTTAATGCCTGATGTTGTAATCCCCTCAGACTTTAAGGTGCCAGACTTTGTGAAATACGATGGAACAAGTTGCCTCATCACTCATATTACACTGTTTCTAAGAAGAATACAACCACTCACAAAAGACGAGAAGGTGTGGATAGCTCTTTTTCAAGAAAGTCTTATAAAGTCAGCACTACAATGATATCTAAATCAAGGTCCTAGAGACATCAAAACATGGAATGATCTCGCTCAGGCTTTCATCAATAACTATAAACATGTTATGGATTTGGCTCTGAATCGCCAAACTCTCCAGAATATGGAAAAGAAAAAGCAAGAAACCTTCAAGGACTACGCTCAAAGATGGAGGGACTTAGCCGCACAAGTACAGCCACCCATGATGGAGAGAGAAATGGTAACTTTATTTGTCCAGACACTACCCATATTACGACAAACTTATTGGCAATTCGGCAACTAATTTCTCAGACATTGTCATGTCTGGAGAACGAATTGAGCATGGGATTAGGACTGGGAAGATCACCGAATCCTTTAATGATGCCATGAAAAAAGGAGGACCATCCAGGAGAAATGATGAAGAAGTGCAACAAATAGGACGCGGAAGAGGGATTTCCCCTCGTGGGTACTGTAACTACTGGGCCTCGCTTGTCCTATCCTACCAATAGGCCCAACAATTATCCTCCCAACAAGCCTAATCAATTACGGCCACCTGTTCCGACCCTTCCAGTACCCACACAAAGACCAAAAAAAGTTTTTGCGCCAATTCCTATTACTTACACTGAGTTATATCCAAAGCTCATTGAAAGTCAACTTATTCGTCCGATTCCTACAAGGCCAATAGAACCCCCATATCCAAGATGGTATGACCCCAACATAACTTGCCCATATCATGATGGTATTGTGGGCCATGGCCTTGAAAATTGCATAGCTTTGAAACGCATAGTCCAACAACTAATCGAGTCAAAGTGGTTGGACTTTTCTGATGAACCGAATGTCATTCACAACCCGTTGCCGCCTCATCAAGCTAAATCAGTCAATATGATAGAGGAACACCAGCTAATAAAGAAGTCAGTCAACGACATTACAACCCCTCTTAAGCATGTATATTCATGCCTTGTGAGAGAAAGGGTCATTAGTGGAAAGCCTTCTCTTGGACATAAAGAAATCAAAGATGAAGAATGGTGTGATTTTCATAACATTAAGGATCATTCCATTCAGGAATGCTTAGAATTTCATGAGAATCTACAAAGACTCATAGATTCATCCCAACTCAGCATTTTTATGTCAGATAAAGATGTTGATGTAAATGTGATCATTAAAGAGTAAGAAGTCAATGCTATGCCAAGACCACTAGTCATACCAATTCCAAAACCTACTGTCAAGCCTTTAAGGATTCAAGTCCCGACTCCATTCCCTTATAAATCAGATAAGGCTGTTCCATGGAAGTATGATTACACCTCCAACATTATATCAACTCCATTGGAGGTTGGGAGTATGACTAGAAATGGTCGATGTTACTCGCCGAAGCAGATAGATAAGCTCCAACAAGCCAAGAATATCGCAGACCCAACGAGCGGGCCTATTAGCACAAATAAATCAGAAGAGCAAGGCGCGCCTCCAGCAGTAACAGATGAACAAGCTGGTGAATTTCTCAAACTCATAAAGCAAAGTGAGTATAGTATCGTGGAGCAGTTAAACCGATTGCCAGCAAAGATTTCTATACTTTCATTACTCTTAAGCTCTAACGCTCATCGAGAAACCTTCCTTAAAGTCTTGAACAAAGCCTATGTTGAGCAAGATATTTCTGTGAATAATTTTGATCATCTCGTCAACAATATCGCGGCACAAAATCTCATCACATTCACTGATGATGAGATACCAGCAGAAGGAAGAGGTCACTCTAAGGCTCTACATATTTGAACTAAGTATAAAGATCGAATTATGGCTAGAGTACTTATCGACAACGGGTCAGCTCTAAATGTAATGCCACTTAAAACCTTACATAAGCTTGGTATAGACCCATCATACCTCAACAACAGTCACATTATCGTTCGAGCATTTGATGGGACGAGGAGAAACGTTGTTGGAGAAATAGAGCTACCAATAGGGATTGGTGCCTGTCTCTTCCACATCACATTCCAAGTTATGTACATTAATCCATCTTATACCTGTTTGCTGGGAAGACCATGGATCCATATGGCCGGGGCAATTCCCTCTTCATTACATCAAAAACTGAAATTCATCATTGAAGGAAAACTAATAACAGTTTTTGCTGAAGAAGACATTCTGCTATCTAGACCTGTGGATGCTCAGTATGTCGAGGTCAATGAAGATATACCTGACTGCTCTTTCAGGTCTTTTAAAATTGTTAATGCTACCTATGTTGGTGAATATGGAGAAGAACCCGTGCCTAGCATCTCCAAAACAAGTCGCATGGTCGCCAAACTCATGATGAAAGGAGGATACTCACCCGGGTTAGGTTTGGGACAAGATTTACAAGGAATCCCAGAGCCATTGAAAATCTCTGCAAATGAAGGGAAATACGTCCTAGGTTTCACACTGACAAGACTAGACAAAATGAAAACGATAGCTAAAAAGAGAGAAAAGAGGATTGCACGATTAAAAGGGCATCCTTTAGAGGAAAGAAATCTAGATATCACTGACATCACTAAAACATTCATGAGTGGTGGCTTGATTCTGAAAAATGACAATGAAGGCGCGCTGACCATCAACATTAAAAAGTCTTTTGAAAGTCTTTCGATTCAGGCAATAATCAGTGACTCACCCAAAAATGAGGAGCTCGTTCAACCCTGTAGCCCACGGGATGTGCTGAACAATTGGGAGGCGATAGAATTGCCTGTTGTAATCGAGAGCTTTTCAAAGTAATCTAATAGTAAAAACCTCCTAAAGAAAGGTTCAATCAATAGGGTGTAGTATTTGCTTAAGTGAACCTTTTAGTTATTGCTTTTCATTCCAATAAAGTTGTGGTTTATGCACATTATAAATAAAGCATTAGTTTGCATCCATCTCATTCTCGCCATTTTCTCTTCTCTCTTTCCTTTCTAGTTAATGCAGACCTGAAACTCTCTTTGATGACAATGAAAGAATGAACTTTGATAATACTGTAAACACTGTTGACTTGGATGACGTAGATCTTCAAATATCTCCTGAGTTATTAAAAATGAATGAGCAAAATGAAAAAGAAAGAGCAACAAGTCAGGAACCAACTGAGACATTCAACTTGGGAGACAGTCAGGATGTAAAAGAAGTTAAGATTGGCACTCTATTTCCTCCTGAAGAGAAATAAGAACTAATCTACTTATTGAAGGAATATGTGGACGTATTTGCCTGGCTTAAGCTCGGACATAGTGTTACACAAAATATCATTGAAGCCTGGGGCAAAGCCTGTCAGACAGAAACTACGAAGATTAAAACCGGATCTGATCGTAAGAGTAAAAGATGAGATTCGAAAGCTATGGGATGCCGGATTCTTTGGAGTCGCTGAATATACAGAATGGGTTGTCAACATAGTTCCAGTTGAAAAGAAAGAAAGTGGGAAATTAAGAGTTTGTCAAGACTATCGGCCCTTGAACGAGGCCAGCCCTAAAGATAACTTCCCACTTCCTCACATTGATACGCTGGTCGATAATACCGCAGGAAACTCCTACTTTTCCTTCATGGATGGCTTTTCTGGGTACAATCAAATCAAACTTGACCCAGATGATATGATAAAAACTGCTTTTATTACCCTTTGGGGTACCTTCTACTATAAGGTGATGCCTTTTGGGTTAAAGAATGCTGGTGCTACATATTAAAGAGCCATGGTCGCCCTATTCCATGATATGATGCATAAAGAAATTGAAGTATATGTAAATGATATGATCGCCAAAACTTTCATTGCTAGGGGCATCTAAATGTACTAAGAAAACTATTCAATAGACTTCGCAGGTATAAACTAAAATTGAATCCTGCCAAGTGTATTTTTGGAGCCTCTTCAGGAAAGTTATTGGGTTTCATGGTAAGCAAGGATGGGATTCGAGTTGACCCGAGTAAAGTCAAAGTAATACAAGAAATGCAACCCCCGAAGACTCCAAAACAAGTAAGACATTTTTTGGGCAGAATCAACTTCATAGCAAGGTTCATATCACAATTGACATCCAAGTGTGAACCTCTTTTCAGATCACTAAAGAAGAACAACCCGACTTAGTGGAATAATGAATGCCAAGAGGCATTTGAGAAAATCAAGCAATACTTATCAAATCCACCAGTCTTGGTACCACCCTGATCGGGAGAACCGTTGATTCTATACTTGTCAATACATGATTCTTCATTAGGATCCGTATTGGGTCAACACGCTGAGACAGGCAAGAAAGAGCATGCAATTTACTACTTGAGCAAGAAGCTTACCACATATGAAGCAAAATACTCAGTAGTAGAAAAGTCTTGTTGTGCTCTTGCATGGGTAGCAAACCGACTACGACATTATATGCTCAACAATACCACATTGTTAATCTCTAAGACTGATCCAATCAAGTACATCTTTGAGAAACCCGCTTTATCAGGCAGGATCGCAAAATGGCAAATGCTGCTGTCTGAATACGACATACAGTATGTCACCCAGAATGCTGTAAAAGGAAGTGCGATTGCTAAATATATGGCTGATAGAGCATTGGATGATTATAAGCCAATGAAAATGGACTTTCCTGATGGAGATATAATGACGATAGAACAGGAAGTCTATGAAGATGATGAAACATGGAAAATGGCGTTCGATGGAGCATCTAATGCCTTGGGACAAGGGATTGGAGCTATACTCATCTCTCCAAATGGAGAACAGTTCCCTCTCACATCAAAAATCACATTTCCTTATACCAACAATATTGTAGAATATGAGGTAGGGGTGTTCATCCAAACCGTATAACCCGTAAATCCGGCTAATCCGAACCGAAACTAACCGCAAGGGATGAGGGTTCCATGAGGGTTAGGGTCGGGTTGGGTAGTAAAAACATAAACCCGGTGGGTTATGCGGTGCGGGTTGGGTTCTAAAATTGAAACCCGTAAAACCCGCCCCAACTCGCTTAATTGGCAAATGGCCCTACTTTACTCACCGTCTCACCCACGCAGTCACCCAAATCCCAAATCGGCACCAAATCAAAAATCCCTAGCTGCTCTCTGGTCTCTGCATCTGCTGCTACAGTGCTCCAGTCCCCGTGACCTCGTCTGAGTCCGACCTTGTGCTGCTCAGCATCTGCTGCTCGTCCGGCTGCTGAAGTGAATCCGACCTCCGACATCTGCTGCGCTGCATTGCTCCAGCTATACTGCTTCTACTTTCTTGTGCTTTTGCTTCTGCTGTTTTTTATGCTTACGTGAATCCGGTGGCCTCTTCCTCCATCGCTCTGGCTGTGCTGCTCTGCTGCTGTCTGCTGCCGTGAATCTCGGCGATAAGAACCAGCAATTTGACGTGAATCCCGGCGTCGTCCCTGTCAACAATCAACAGTCCTAGCGAATGCTACCTCGCTCTGCTGCTGAAGTGAATCCGGTGGCTTTCTTCCTCCATCGTTCAGGCTATGCTGCTTCTGGTGCTTCTGCTTCTACTGTTTCTACTCTGCTACTTCTCCTGCTGATGTGAATCCCACCCCGATGTCGTCCCTGTCAACAATCCGGTGGCCTTCTTCCTCTCGGTGAGTTCAATAATCAATATCTCCTTTTCTACTCTACCAGTCATTCTTTTTTCTTAGGTAGTCAAAGACCAAAATTTGGAGATTAAAATTAATGCTTTCGCTAACATTCAATGTGATGAAGAGTATCCACTTATCGTACTAAATATTCATATTATTTAGATCATTTAATGGCTACTCTGCTCTAATTTTGCTTAGTATTTCGTTTCTGTTTTCCCAAAAAAAAAAAAGAAAGAAAAGGCTACATTGCTCTAATTTTGCAACTCTAGTGACATATTTACTCAAGCCTGGCCAACAGCAACATGAGCAGCATATTAGCACAAAAAACAAAAACATTAGTTGTTGATACACTCCCACTCTTAGCTTTAGTGGAAATTTTATTATCCCTCCCAATATAAGTTCATACACACATCGAAAGTACTTCATTTTATTCTTTTGTTCTTTGTATAGAACATATATGACACTAAAACTTGTAAATAGTAATAATGGACACAACTGCCAGAGTAATGAAACTAATCATTTGGCAGATAAACATTTATTTTGACATTCAAGTTCCTACAAATATATTTGTGTCCTGTGATGTTTCGCTTGCTATTTTGACATTTAATTTCCTACCAATTTTCTAGTGGTCCAAAGAATCACTTCCTAATTCAGTTACCCAATCTAGACCAATTTGGATGAGATTGAAATGATGAATTTGGTATTACGGGGCTTAAAAACATTATGAATTAAAACCATCATGGTAGTTAACTTCTGTAGTTCATTCGCCGAAATTATTGGATTAATGATCAATCAATCTAGTGTATATTTAATGATGGATTGACTTTGACTAACTTATTAAATGTTGCAGATGGCTGATTCAAGAGGAGCACAAAACAATTCCACTCAAAAGGATTCAAACGGAGATCATGAAAGTCCATCGCTGGAACAAGAGGCAAATATTGCAGCTAACATTTCAAGTTCAACTCAAGCCTCCAATATTACTGGTAAAAGGAAAGGTAGTAGAAATCCATCAATAGTTTGGGAATACTTTGAAAACTTGCCTTGTGAGAAAAAAGATGATCAAGTTGCTAGGTGCCTCAAGTGTGGTGATGAGTTGAAATGTCCTCCTAGAAATGGTACAACATCGTTAAGAAATCATGTTGATAGGTGTTACAAAAATTGGTTTGATTCAAGAGATGATAAAAATCAACAATCTCTATCTTTCAAGAAACAAATTGGTGGGGATAGTTCTGGTGGTATTGTGAATTGGAAATTTGATCAAGAATCATGTATGAAGGCTTTGATTCGCATGATCATTGTTGATGAACTTCCATTCAAAATGGTTGAACGTGACGGTTTTCGTCATTTCATGAGTGTTGGTCAACCCAAATTTCAAGTGCCTTCCCGTATTACTATGGCTAGGGATTGTCTTAAGCTATACTTGCAAGAAAAGGCAAGCATAAGGAAGTTCTTAAACAAAAAGGCTTATAGGGTATGTCTTACGACTGATACATGGACATCAATCCAAAATCTTAGCTACATGTGCTTAACTGTTCATTTCATTGATGAAGAATGGAATTTGCATAAAAGAATTTTAAATTTCCGTCCTATTCATAGTCATAAAGGTGAAGAAGTTGGTAAGATAATTGAAAAATTTCTACAAGCTTGGGGGATTGACAAGGTTTTTACCATAACTATTGACAATGCATCTTCTAATGATGTTAGTCTTTCGTACTTGAAAAGGAAAATGAAATATGGAAGTGTTTTAAATGGAGAGTATCTTCACATGCGGTGTTGTGCACACATTATTAACCTAGTTGTGAAAAATGGTTTAAAAGAGATTGATGATTCGATTGTTCGCATTCGAGGTGCTGTGAGATATATAAGGTCTTCTCCTTCTAGGTCAAGAAAATTTACGGACAGTGTAGCTGCTGTAAAAATTGATTGTAAGAGCCTCTTTTGCCTAGATGTTGAGACTAGGTGGAATTCAACTTTCTTGATGCTAGATACAGCTTGTAAGTTTCAAAAGGCATTTGATAACTTACGAGATCATGATCTTCAGTATAAATTTGATCTTATGGATAAGGATGGTGTTCCTACTGATGAGGATTGGGCACATGCTATGATAATGGTGCACTTCTTGCAACATTTTTATGAAACAACAACTCGTGTTTCTGATTCCTTGTCTGTGACTGCAAATAATTTTTTTTCATGAAATTTATGGGATTGAGGCAGCGTTGAATGAGATTAAAGACAGTGATGATGCTCACTTGAAATACATGGCTGAGAAAATGAAAGGCAAATATGAAAAGTATTGGGGAAATGTCAAAAATATGAATGTCATGCTCTTTATTGCTGTAATTCTTGATCCTCGATACAAGTTTGATTATGTGAAATAGAATTTTGAGAATTCTTATAGAGTTGAAAAGGGTGCTGAAATGACTAAGTTAGTGGAGTGTAAATTGTTTGCAATGTTTGAAGAATATAGCGCAAATTTACATCCTCAATGGGGCAAACAAGCATGGTTGTTGATGTTGGTGAGGAACAAAAGAAAAACACTACATTACTTCTTTCTGGCACCAATTCCTATAAGATACAGAAATTGTATAAGAAGCACAAATTTCAAGAAAAGGGTTCTAATGTTAAATCTGAGTTGGAGAGATATCTTACTGAAAACTTTGATGATGATGATGATGATGATGATGTTGCATTTGACATATTGAATTGGTGGAGAGTCAATAGTGTCAGATATCGGGTTCTTTCAACGATGGCGAAAGATGTTTTAGTTGTACCAATTTCTACTATTGCTTCTGAGTCGGCATTTAGTACCGGAGGGAGAGTACTTGATACTTTCCGTAGCTCTTTGACCCCTTTGACTGTAGAAGCTTTAATTTGTGCATAAGATTGGTTTAGAGCTGCACCACTTTTATCCGAAGTTGAGGAAAGAATTAATGAGCTTGAACTAATTGAATCAGGTAAAATGGTTTTTTTTTTTTGCTTATGGTTAGTATATTGTATTATATGTGCATAAAATAATGATGCATATCATTTATTTTACAACTTAAATTTTACAGAATTTTCTGGGGCATCAAAACAAACATCGGTTAATGTTGATTGTGAAGCAAGAGGCAGTTATGAAGGACAAGCATGGTATCATAATAGTAAGTTCTTATTAACTTCAATACATAATTTGAAATAGGAATTTCCTGTTAATATCAATTAATGCTGATTATATAAGTATTTACTATTTACTACAGCCATTTCCATTGTCAGTATGAGTGTTTGTTGCACGGGTTCATTGTTTCAAATGCAAGATGAAAAATGGGATGTGGAAGATATGAAGGACAAGCTGGATGTTTCTTATTGATCTTTTGGAACTACTCTTCTGATTTTTCTTTTCACTGTTATTGTTGTGTCTTTGCTATTCCTTGTTTTGTTATTACTTGTTCGGTTGTTCCTCGGATTATTGCTTGTTAGCGACATGAATTTTATTTAGATCAACAAACTTTTTTTAGAAATTACATTTTGAAGTTATTGTATGTTGTCATAATTATTTTGGATAAAAATTATTGTCTTACAGGTGAATGTAAAAAACCGTTCATACCGAACCGACCCTAACCGGTTTTCATGAGGGTCAGTTTTTTATATAATTTTGAAGTATACGGGTATGGTCGGGTAGTGAAATGTAAAATCTGGTCAATGATGCAGGTAGGGTCGGGTTGAGCATGAACCCGGTCCTACCCGCCCCGCGAACACCCCTAATATGAGGCATGTGCTATGGGACTCCAAATGGCACTGGGACTGAAGGTACGAAATCTCCAAGTTTATGGGGATTCCGCATTGGTCATATATCAAATACATGGAGAATGGGAGACAAGGGATTCAAAATTGATCCCTTACCAAAAGCTCATACTAGACTTGGCAGGAAAATTTAACAGTATAAGCTTCCATCATCTTCCAAGGGAAGATAATCAAATTCCGGACGCTTTAGCTACTCTAGCTGCCATGTACAAGATAAGCGACCCTGAGCATACTCCTGTTTTCGAAATGAAAATACTAGATTTCCCGGCTTATTGCATGAGCGTTGAGGAAGAATTGGATGGGAAACCTTCGTATTATAATATTAAGAAATACCTCCAAGAACTAGTATATCCACCAGAAGCATCAGAAAATGACAAGAAATTTTTACGAAGATTGTCAATGGGTTTTCTTTTAAACCTAGACATACTCTATAAGAAAACCCCGGATTCGATGCTACTTCGCTGTGTAGATGCTCATGAAGCACGAAAGATCATGGAAGAAGTTCATGCTGGAATGTGTGGAGCACACACTAGTGGTCATACCATGGCAAGACAAATAATGAGGGCTGGCTACTATTGGCTCACATTAGAAAGTGATTGCATCAATCACTTGAGAAAATGTCATAAGTGCCAAATATATGCCAATAAGATCCAGGCTCCACCTGCTCCTCTTAATGTCACAACAATACCTTGGCCTTTCGCTATATGGGGGATCGATGTCATTGGAGCAATCACCCCCAATGCTTCTAATGGTCACAAATTCATTCTAGTGGCAATAGACTACTTCACCAAATGGGTAGAAGCTGTGTCATATGCAAGTGTAACACAAAAAGTGGTATGCCGATTCATTAAGAGAAAAATCATTTGTCGCTATGGGTTACCAGAGTGTATCATCTCAGACAATGCCACGAACTTCAATAATGCAATGATGCAGACTTTATGCCGACAGTTCAAGATAAAGCACCTCAACTCAGCACCTTATCGACCGATGATGAACGGCGCAGTAGAAGCAGCCAATAAAAATATCAAGAGAATTATTGAAAAGATGATTGTCACTTATAAGGACTGGCATGAGATGTTACCTTTCGCATTACAGGCTTACAGAACTTCTATTCGTACTTCTACTGAAGCAACTCCTTTTTCTCTGGTATATGGTATGGAGGCCGTACTGCCCATTGAAGTTGAGATTCCTTCATTAAGGGTGCTAATGGATACCCAATTGAAAGAAGCAGAATGGGTCAGGGCTATATATGAGCAATTAAACCTAATTGATGAAAGAAGAATGACCGCTCTCTGCCATGGGCAACTTTATCAAAGGAGGATGATTCCCGCTTACAATAAAAAGGTTCGCCCACGGCAATTTCATGAAGGTGACATAGTGCTCAAGAAAATTCTACCCATTCAGCACGATTCTATGGGAAAATGGACACCAAACTATGATGGACCATATGTGGTAAAGAAAGCCTTTTCAGGAGGGGCTCTAATTCTAACAGAAATAGATGGACAAGAGCTACCAAAACCAGTAAACTCAGATTCAGTGAAGAAATACTTTGCATAATAATGAAGTTTTCGGACAGAAGGGAAGAAGTGGATACAGGGTTGCCAGAGCTTATTTGATCGAAGTTGTCAAAGAGAGTGTTCTTCTCTCAGATCTTCATTGTTCTTCATTTGTACCCAAGACTTTTATATTCTCTTACTCATAAATGAAAAGCCAATTCTCCCTAGCTCTTTTTCTTTAAATCTCACATTCTTGCTGGCCTCTAGTGTGCAATAAATTGTGACTTTATAGGAAGGGTAGCAATAATTAAAACGTAGAAAAAGCAAAGACCGTAGATTACTTTGATAAGCTTTATGAATTAAAACAGGTAAGATCGAGGTCCTGCTTTGCGAATGGCACAAAACATTGGCTAATAGGTAAAAAGGAGTAACAAATCTTCGGGAGATGGCCTTGATGGTTGCCTGGATGATTGCTTCAAAAGTCTTACAATTGAAAATAAGAACATGATTATATCAACAAGAAGGAAGCATACTCATGAATATTTCAACAGGGATGATTATCCAAAAGAAGCATAAAAGTATGACGCAAGAAAACGTTAAAGAAGTTGAAACCAAAATTCAGGAACAAGTCAAGAAAAACTTCTTTGAATGAGCTTTCGAAAAAAAAAATTGAGCTTTTGAGGCAATGGACAAGAGCTGGGAATGCATAAAGAGATTCAATGGTAGTTCAAGAAGGCAATCACAAAGAGGATCCAGTAAAGCAAAGACACGAAAAACTAGATCCATGCAAAAAAAAAAAAAAAGGGAGAGAGTCATCAGTTACACATGCTCTGCGTTCAAGCATTTCACATCATGCATGCATGGCTTTTACATAACATGGATCAAATGGAAAGCATATCCGCGGCATGATTACAGCAGTATAAGCTGAGACTTCAACGTCGTCAGCTCATTCCAGTTTATCACTGGATGCACAGCTAATACGCTGGAGCAAATTGCGTCAAGGATTCAACATTATGGTCAAGGATGAGGTAAACATAAAAAAAAATATATATATATATTGTCATTGACAATTTGTCAAAAGCTGTCAGTAGATTCGATAATCGAGGCTGCACCCGTAAGGACGGGATTGATGTCAGCTCAATAGAGTATCCAAGATAAGAGATATCTATAAGTCAAGGATAAGGTAGACATAAAAAATATTGTCGTTGACAATTTGTCAAAAGCTGGCGATGGATTCGATAATCGATGCTTCACCCATAAGAACAAGATCGATAGAATATCAAAGATAAGAGATATCTATGACATCAAAATATTGTCAAAAAAAAAAGTAGGCTCCATTTTTCCGATTAAGTGTCGGATACGGTACTCCATGACTTTCAAGTCGGTTGTCTCAGTTGCCCATAATAACTGATTCCTTCCTCCCTTCTTTTTTTCATTTCCTTCTAGAAAATGGATCCTACTCTTTCTGCCTTACGAAAATACTTTCCTTCTCTCCCAATAAACATTCTTAAAAAGATTTACTGAGTTCGCTGTGAATGATTAAGAATTTTGATGCACAAAGGAATCCCTGAAGATGTGCGATGGTTAATTGAAGCTAAGGTTCGTCTGGTAGGTGAATTCCCAGATGCATTTGTGTTTCACATGCCTGGCATAGGCAAAAGCTCTTATGCCAAAAAGCGAAGAGCGAAAAAGTTATAAGTCTGTCATAAATGTGGTCGATGGACTTGTAATACTAAATGTCGTTCTTTAGGAATGATCTTCGATAATCGGGAAGATAAAATACGATTCATCAAGAATGGCCTGAGTAAGGATTCGTTGGATGATATCTGATTGACTCTTAAGACGCATTCTTGTGGATCAGTGCAACGCGAACTTCTTGGTTTATGGAGTATTTTTCACGAAGAATAAGAGCGTTATAGTCCCGGGAATCTGACTTTAAAAGACTCTGTTTGCCAGTTTGTAAGAAAACTGAATGAGAAGCAAATCCCCGACTCATAGAAGGCGTTCAAGCCGTTACTGGACGTAAAACCAGTGGAAGATGTGAGCCACAGTCACAATTACTGTACATATAAGCTGTCATTTTGGAAAATACGATTCATCAAGAATGGCCTGAGTAAGGATTCGTTGGATGATATCTGATTGACTCTTAAGACGCATTCTTGTGGATCAGTGCAATGCGAACTTCTTGGTTTATGGAGTATTTTTCACGAAGAACAAGAGCGTTATAGTCCCGGGAATCTGACTTTAAAAGACTCTGTTTGCCAGTTTGTAAGAAAACTGAATGAGAAGCAAATCCCCGACTCATAGAAGGCGTTCAAGCCGTTACTGGACGTAAAACCAGTGAAAGATGTGAGCCACAGTCACAATTACTGTACATATAAGCTGTCATTTTGGAAAATTTACCTTTTCTTTTGACAATAATGTACTTACTTCTGTAAGCGTAATAAACACGTTATCCTTTCATCGCTATAAATGCGTGTTCTTCTTTCTGGTTAAGTAACGGATACGGTACTCCGTGACTCTCAAAGTCAGTTATTTCCGTTTCCTACAATAACCAATTTCTTCCTTTCTTCTCTCAAATTCCTTCTTCATCAAAGGAGTCTTCTCTTTCCGCCCTGCGAAAATATTTTCCTTCCCTCCCAACAAATGTTCTTAAAAAGATTTACCAAGCTAGATGTGAAAGAATCATAGTATTTATGCACAAAGGCATTCCTGATAATGTGCGGTGGTTAATTGAAACTAAGGTCCGTTCAGCTGGTGAAGTTTCAAATGCATTCATGCCCCGTATGCCGGGCCTAGGTAAAAGCGTTTATGCCAAAAAGCGAAGAGCAAAGAGGCTAGGCGTCTGTCATAAATGCGAACGATGGAATTGCGATACTAAATGTCGTTCTTCAGGGATGATCACCAGAAATCGTGAAGATAGAAGAAAATTCATCAAGAATGGCCTGCGTAAGGAATCTTTGGATGATATCCTATTGACTATTGAAACGCACTCTTGTGGAATGGTGCAATTTGAAATTGTCGGTTTATGGATGACTTTCCAAAAAGAACGAGATCGTTACAGTCTTGAGAATTTGACTTTAAAGGACCCTGTGTGCCAGTTTGCAAGAAAACTGGAGGGGAATCAAATCCCCGATTCATAAAAGGCATTGAAGCCGTTAAACCAGTGGAAGGAATGAACCAAAGTCACGACTACTGTACATACTAGCTGTCATTTTGGAAATTTTCCTTCTTTTCTGACAATAATGTACTTACTCCTGACGTGAGCCACAGTCATGACTACTGTTTATGCTAGCTGCCACTTTTGAAAATTTTCTTCCTCTTCCGACAATAGTGCACCTACTCTTTAAATGTAATTATTGCATTATCTTTTCACCTCTATAAATACATCCTCTTTTCTTCATCTCTCACAAGATAGGAATGGAGAAAACTTCAACTCGTAAATCCCGAAGTATTTGTGTATTTTCTGGGGCTTTTCCTGAAAAAGATGAAGAGTACTTAAAAGCAGCCAACCATTTGGGTAGAGTATTAGCTAAGCGAAAAATACATTTAGTTTATGGAGGAGGTAGTGTCGGATTAATGGGAGGCGTAGCATCAGCAGCATCTTTAGGAGGAAGTCAAGTTCTGGGCATTATCCCTGGACCTTTGAAGTTTGTTTCTGGGGGCACGATCGAAGAAGAGCTAGTGGTTAAAAATTTGCAAAAGCATTTTTTACAAATGCTTTTTAATGCTTATGCTTTTATCGCTCTACCAGGTGGTTTTGGTACATTGGGAGAAGTCTTCCAAATTGCTTCCATGGCCCAACTTAATTTGCATAAGAAACCTATTGGGTTGTTGAATGTTAACAATTTCTTTACAGGTCTGATAGCTTTTGTGGATTACGCTATGCAGAAGAATTTTATATCAAGAGTAGCACGACGAATCCTAATATCCGCAATAACTGCTGAAGAATTACTAGATAAAATGCAAGCTTTTGTTCCTGAACCAGATCCAGCGATGATTCAGATAGACTGGACATGACAGTCTTTCCCGACCAGTTCCGTTCCATAATTGTCCTTTACCCGGCCTGTTGAAGCATTGTGGAAGAAGAAGCGATCCGATCTGTTATTCTTGTCCTTTAGTTTTATTATCAGCATTTTTCTTTCGTGTTTCGGTTTTTCTTTTCAGGGAATTTCTTTCTTTTTTATCTTGTAGAATAGTTTTGTTCATGCTGATATTAAAACCATAGGACAAAGCCTTTAGTCTGAAATGGCTGAGTAATGAGTAATTTTTTTACTCTTGAGACGCATCCTATTCATGACATATCTCACAAGGAAATCTATATTTTCTGAAGAAAATATTAGATGAAACCTTGGGTATTGATTCCAAACATCCGTACCCTTACATAATTTGTCTGTTTTATTTCACATCATCAAGATTCACTCATCTCATGGAAGTTTAAATTTTTGCACTCACCTATTATGAAAATTCACACTTCCAAAGAAATCATTCCAACTTCGATTGCCTTCATTCAAATTTTGCTTGAGATACTCAAAAAGGAGAAAAGAGTTTTTCTTCACAATCAATCAATTTTTCTTCAAAATCAATCAATCAACTTTTCTTCAAATGATAGGAGCCTTTCTATCGTAGAGGTTCTAAGGTAGGACCCTTAACCTCAAAATCAACCAATCAATTTTTCTTCAAACGATAGGAGTCCTCCTATCGCAGAGGTTCTAAGGTAGGACCCTTAACCTCAAAATCAACCAATCAATTTTTCTTCAAACGATAGGAGTCCTCCTATTGTAGAGGTTCTAAGGTAGGACCCTTAACCTCAAAATCAACCAATCAACTTTTCTTCAAATGATAGGAGCCTTCCTATCACAGAGGTTCTAAGGTAGGACCCTTAACCTCAAAATCAATCAATCAATTTTTTTTCAAAGATAGAAGAGTTCCTATCGCAGAGGTTCTAAAGTAGGACCCTTAACCTCAAAATCAATCAATCAATTTTTCTTCAACAATTGAAAGGTTCCTATCGTAGAGGTTGCAAGGAAAGTTTCTTAACCTCAAAAAGAAGGAGAAAAAGGTTTTTCTCCTCAGGGTTTAGGCGACGAGAATGTTCTCAATGCCTAGCTAGGTTAAACGAAATTTGGTAACGACTTTGCATGCATTATGTTCCATGAGGCATGCAATGGGGGGCAGCTGTTGACACCCAATTTCGTCCGATTCCTTTAAAATTTTTTTATTAAAAAAAATAAAATTAATTAAAATTAAAATTAATTAGTAAAAAAAAAAAAAAGGGACTCGTTTTCCACGAGGGAGCCGCCCCGGACAAAAATTCATTTTCCTCAGCTCACCTGCTCCCTCCCTGGACGGAAAAACACAACAACTCTCTTGACTTCGAGGCTCTAGCCTCAATCAAACTGGATCTCTCTCACCTGCTCTCACCTGCTCTCACCTCATTCTCCCTCCGGCCTTCTTATCTACCTCACACACTGCTCTCTCTCGGAACGCTCTCTAGCTCCCTTCTCTCAACTCTTCTCTCTTCTCTCTCCCGACTCCCAGCTTTCGCTCTCTCCCCTCTCCCTCGAACCTCCCAGCTCTCTCTCTCTCTCTTTCCCTCACCTCCCGGAGTGCCGACGTCGTCCCGTCCACCGTTTTAGCTTCCCTGCTACATCACCTTCGCTGCGTGCAAGCACATCGCCACCGTCGCCATCTCCCACGCCGTCGCGCCGCCTCACCACCGTCGCTTTTTCGCCAGTCCGGTGCACCTCCGACTCCGATCCCTGGCCTGCCCAGCTCGCCACCCCACGCCATCGTCGCCGCCGACGCCCTGCTCTTGGCGACGCCGCTCCAGCCATCCCTCCTCCCCTGCGGCGCTGTCGCCACTCCCCTTTTCCCGGCCGCTGTTCCGTGTGCCTTCACCGCTCAGCCCTCCACCGCCGTCGTCCCTCCCCTCCGGCGTTTCGGGAAAACAGAGAAGAAAAGAAGACAGACTCTGTTTTTTTTCGCAAAAATTGAAAAATTTAATTTTTATTGGTAAAAACCCTCGTTTAATTCTCCATCTTCTTATTTTATTTCATTCAAGTCACTAACTTTATTTTCTTTGCAGATTGAGCATTGACAGCAAGTTTTTTTTCGTTTTTATTTTGTTTTTCTTTGTTTCTTTCTTATTTGTTTGTTTTGGTCACTCATTAAATGCAGCCATTAAATCTTCATAAAAATATAACCTAGTGTGTTTGTTTATTTTATTTTTTTTTCTTAAATTACTTTAGTTATTATTTTTTATTTCTATTAACTAACTTTAGGATTATGCAATTTTTTTTCTCTAATTAGGATTTCATAATGTGTCTTAAAAAATGATTAGTTGATTAATCGTTCAGATTTTTTTTTATTATCCAGATATTAGCAAGAAATCAAATGAAGACATTTTTTTTTCCTTTTAGTATTTGACATTTATTTTTTCAAAATATCCGTTCTTAGTGGTTTGATAAAATCTTGAGAGGGATTATTTGTTCCATATTCAGGTGATCCGATAGGATCCATGGTTTGGAAAAATATCAAATTTAAAATAAATAAATAAATAAAAATTAAATACCAAGATAAAAATTCATATTCGGATAATTCGATAGAATTTATGATATGGATTAAATAATTAATTAAAAGATACAATAAAAAAATTAAACTAAATTTCATGGAATTCCGTATTCGGGTGATTCGGTAGAATCCACGGTTCGGAAATATCGAGTTTATTATTAAAAAAATTTATACAAATTAATTACCGAGATTTTGAAATCCATATTAATTTAAAAACCCATATCTTGATGATTTAGTTAAAATTTCTGGTTTTGAAAATTAACTGAAATTATTTAAAAGCAAGCAAAATAAAACTAAAATCAACTAAGGTACCAATTTTGGGCGTTAAAATAGAGTTATTTTAACGTAACCGTACTCCCGAACCCTCGAACTCTCGTAGACCATTTTTAGGTGTCCAATCGACCTAGGTAAACTGATTGGTGGTGACTCCATAAAACCCACGTTGCTACACAACAGAAAACTCCAAGGGACGACACCTCTGGTTTGCATAACTTTGTTGCCTTTCTTGAGCCGCTAGCAATCTTTGTTTGATTATTTTGACCTTATCTGAAGTTTATTGTACCAAATCTGGTCCTAATAAAGGCCTGTCGCCCACTTCTTCCCAACACACCGGAGTACGACAACTACATCCATACAAAGCCTCATATGGGGCCATCTGAATGCTGGAGTGATAGTTATTATTATAAGCAAACTCCACTAGTGGCAGGTCATTATCCCAGGAGTTCTTGTAATCTAGTGCACAAGCTTTAAGCATATCCTCAATAGTTTGTATAGTCCTCTCCGACTGCCCATCTATCTGTGGATGATAAGCGGTGCTCATTAATGTCACAGTGCCCAACTGTTCTTGTAAAGCTTGCCAAAACTGTGATGTGAATCGTGGATCCCTATCAGAAACAATGCTCCTCGGTACTCCATGAAGATGAAATATCTCAGATATGTATAATTCAGCTAATCTAGTTACAGGGCAAGTCTTTTGGATTGTCAAAAAGTGGGCTGACTTGGTTAACCGATCAACTATAACCCATATTGCATCATGTCAACGACGAGTAGCAGGTAGCCCAACTATGAAATCCATTACAATGTCATCCCACTTCCATTGAGGAATCTCTAATGGCTGTAGTAGTTCTCCAGGTCTCTGATGTTCTACTTTGACCTTCTGACAAATCAGACATCCAGATACAAACTCTGCAATATCCTTCTTCATGCCACTCCACCAAAAGCTTTTCTTCAAATCATGGTACATCTTGGTGGCCCCCGGGTGGATGGTCAACCGAGATGCATGTGCTGCCGATAAAACATCATACTTCACCTCACTACCTTGGGGAACAACAATTCTGTTTTGAAATTTTAGGGTACCATCCACATCCACACTGAATCCTTTTTGCCCTAGAACTGACCATTCTCGGCATTGTGGATCCTCTTTTTGCGCCTCTTTGACCCTTGCCACAAGTGTAGGCTTCATATGCAAACTGGCCATGAGAACTTGGGGTCCCTTCACTTGAACACCTAAGCTCATATGACTAAACTCCTTTAGTAGTTTCCACTCAGAAACCACTATAGCATTCAGTTTAGCACCCCGTTTTTCTACTCGAAGCATTAGCCACTAGGTTAGCCTTACTTGAGTGATACTGAATAGTGTAATTATAACCAGAGAGATACTCAACCCAATGACGCAGTCGATTATTGAGCTCCCTTTGTGACAATAAATACTATAGGCTTTTACTTTTAGAGAAGTCTTTAAACCCCTCTCCATACAAATAATGTTGCCAAAGCTTTAATGCATGTTTGACATGTGCCAACTCCAGATCATGAGTTGGGTAATTTACCTCATAAGGCTTCAACTACCTAGATCCATAAACAATCACCTTCCCTGCTCGCATTAATACATAGCCAATCCCCCAATGCGATGCATTTATATAAACTGCAAAGTGTTTTCGCCTATTAAGAAGAGTAAGAATATGTACACAGATTAACCGCTTCTCTAAGTCCTAGAAACTATTTTCATGCTACTTGGTCCACTGGAATGGTTAACTTTTTTTTTTCAGTTAAGTTAAGGGACGTAATAACTTTGGGTAACCTTATACAAAATGTCTATAATAGTCCTCCAAGCCTAAGAAACTCTGAATCTCAGACACAGTCTTCAGTCATTGCCAGTTCATCACAGCTTAAACCTTGCTAGGATCCATCGAAATTCCATCCTTAATTAGCACGTGACCCGGAAAGGCGACACTGTCCAACCAAAACTCGCACTTCCTTAGCTTAGCATACGGCTAATGCTTCTTTAATGTTTGAAGCAAAAATTTTAAACATTCTTTATGAATTTTAGCATTTGGTGAATAAGTTAGAGTATCTTCTATGAGAATAATGACAAACTAATCTAGGTATGGTTGGAGCACCCTATTCATAAAATCTATGAAACCTTTTGCATGTGTTTGTTAGCCCAAAGAGTAGGATGCTCATGTAAGTCCATAACCTAAAAAGAAGAAGGTTTAGTCTAGAGTAGGAAAACAATTTTGGAAGTAACTTTTAACTTATAACACTAGGTGAGGCTCTAGGTAACTCTTATCTCATTTTAGATGTTAAATTAATTGGTATATTGTTTTACGAGTCTCCCTATTGAAGGCCAAGTTGTTAACTTTTGTTTTTAACCTTGCCAGTATATTATGCTCAATTATGGAAACTATCCAAAATCTACCAAAGGTCCTTAACTTAGCAAACAAACAAGAAGCATACTTACTGAGTGAGGTCGCTGCCTTCCTCGAATCTGGCTCTGATACCAAACTGTAACGCCCCCAATTTTATAAACCTTAATTTTAAAAGATATCTTAAATTCCCAGAATTATAAAGCATTTAATTAAAATAATTTAAGAAATGTGAGGTAAAACATTTTATTTTAAATTATTTTCCAAACAATAAGAGTATTAAACGAAATCAGAGTAGTTAAGTGACAATCCCAGGAAAACTAATATGCGGATAAGGTGCCAATTTAAACAAACCATATGTTTCTTTAGAAATCAAATAACACAAAGTTA
Source organism: Aquilaria sinensis (assembly GCA_005392925.1). Taxonomy (NCBI): domain Eukaryota; kingdom Viridiplantae; phylum Streptophyta; class Magnoliopsida; order Malvales; family Thymelaeaceae; genus Aquilaria; species Aquilaria sinensis. The sequence continues at coordinate 39,964 of SMDT01000350.1, read as the reverse complement.
AAACCCAGTCCCAGCCAGTTCTACTTTCGAGGGGCTACAGCGTACCCTCACTCAGTCTGCTCCACATCTTGAACCTCATTATATGGTTCAGTGTACTCTGTCTCCTCATAGTACTCACCTAAGAAAAACATGTTAAGAGGAGGGGTGAGCACAACTTGCTCAGTAAGGGGGAAGTATCAGGCCCATCACGTGGGTCCTAATATTCCCGTAACAAACAACAACGAATAATAAACTTTAAGCTGTAGCAATTTAATTAAAGAACAATTCCATACAACATCATAACAACAAAATCAAAGTCCTACTAGCATGCTTGAACTACCATGCATATGCATAATTCTTTTTACCGATTAAATAATATCTTCTTGATCGATCACTTAATCCAATACTTAATTGCCGTCGGACGAACCTAGGGTGGTGAGTGTGTACATCACCCACTCTCGGGATAACTCTTAGGCAGTGCCACTAGGGATGCCACCAAGCCAGAGCCTCTCGGGATACCTACGCCGAGGTAGAGCCTCTCGTGATAACAGCCATAAGCATGGTCCCTCGCCAGCTATGGTCTGACAGCGCACAAATCATATCTCCATACTCCGTGTCAATATCGGGTCATGACTAGGGACGGTCCGCCGCCACCCTAACATGCCTCTCGGGTTCGAATCGTCCGTTCCGAACCTCTCGTCTAAATTTACGGCTTGTTAGGTCATGTAGATATGGTTCGTCACCAACCTTGCATGCCTCGTATTTTATCTTACTCTTCAAATCTTTTACTTAATGCAATCTTGTGTATGACAAACATCAATCATATGCAACAACCAATTGATGCATGACCGTAGCTCATTTTATTTTAGCTCTTTTTAGTAGAATGCCATGATTCTAGTGCATCCTATTTCTTTTATCATGTTATCTTAGTTTAGTGTTACATGATGTCATGACAATCAATGATATCTTTTAAGTGTATTTGTGATAAATGTTCATCTCATTTCTCGTGAATTCTTTCTAAATTGGTCATTTAGTATTTACGCTCCTAATCCTTTATCTATCGGCTTATAATAATTTATTACGGCCCTAACATGCCACTAACGGTTCCTTCCAATCTCATCATGTTGCTAATGAGCTTGTCGGCCCTAAACATGGTACTAGCGGTGTTTGTCTCGCCGGCCCTAAACATGCTACTAGCGGTGTTTATTTAGGCGGTCCTAACATATTTCTAATTTAATTCTTGTTATAAGCGGTCCTAGTATGATACTAGCGCCAAACATACATCATACATCACATCATTACAACCATACAACCAACCAACCAAAATTACATCTCAAAGGAAGAGAACTAAAATAAAATAAAATAAAATAAAATTCTAGAAAAACTAATTAATTACCCTACCCATGTTGCCCACGCGTTTAAAGATTTTGTTTAGCCCAATTGTTTACTTAAAATTTATTATTCGGGTTGATGCTTATTTTGGGCCTAAGAGGGCCCACGAGAACTAACCCGCTCTTCCCCCTTACCTAGTTCAGAAAAATACGGTGAAAGGAGGCGATTTCCTAGGACGGTCCTACAAAATGTTAGTAAGGTAGAAAAATTAGAAAAATATACTAACAATTGGAAATTTCCTAAATGGTACTTGGAAGGTTCATGTTTTTGGCATCTAGGCCGAAATTTTACCTAGTGGGCAAAAAGGGTCTCGGGGTGTCTTCGGTGGCCTCGTGCCTATTCGGGATCGTGCCGGGAGCCTTCTTGATATTGATCCTAAAAATTACAGCGGCCATACACTAACTTATAAGCTCATTTAATGGCTGTAAAAATTGATCTTGGAAGGAAAAAAATTTTATTTCGGTTACCGATGTGTTTTCGGGATCTCTGACGCTCCGGGAGTCCAACGAAGCGCCAAACCTTCAAGTAAGGATTTTCTAACCCTTTATAACAACATGGACAGCAAAGATAAGATAATTGTTAGGGCTGTAAGATTTGAAATTGACAGCCGAAAGAATTTTAAAAAGACTACGGTGGCTTACCGGGGTTTAGGAGCAAGTATGGACCCGATTGCACTGGAAACGAGTACAAAACCTAAAAGTTGGATTAACGATAACCTACCAAAAATTTACAGCAAAGATATAAGGCCTTTAGGTGCTGGAAAAAAAAATTAAAAGAGTAATACCGAAGAATTTTGGCTCACACAAATGAATTCGGGATCGTCGGTACGCGTAGGATCGATTTTGGTGTCCGGATGAGATTTCTCTTCAACCTAATGAACCTAAGCAATAATAGGAAATTAAATAGAATTCAAATATTCCAGAATAAAAAAGAAGTAATCACCCAAAGGGCTGAACTTACACCGTTTCGACAAAGAACGCAGTTGAGATGAATAACCGGCGTGTTGAGGACCAAAGGATGGTGTGATGATGATTCTTCTAGTGCAATGACTACTCCTTTCCAAAGAGCAGAACCAGCAATATTGGATCAATTAAATGGCTATGTAGATGGAGTAAGAAGAATTTCGGAGAGAAATATAGTAAAGAATATTATAAACTAATTCGTTTGGCAAGAGTAGGATTAATGGCCATGGCGTTGGCCTTGGGTGGTGCGGCTTGGCGGCTGGAGAGGAAAAAGAAATAGTTGAAGGAAAGAATGAATATGCCTAGGTTTTGTTTTTTAAAGAGAAGGTTTCGGATCCTGAATTAGCTATAGTTACGGGGAGAAGGGAAGAAATAAAAAAAGTAAGGTTAATGGGATAATTAGTCAAATAAGAAAAAGGTAAGTAGATTAAATCGGTTTAAATTTAATATATATATATATATATATTCTAGTCAATCATGAGGAAGTTATATTTAGGGAAGAAAAAGGGTTAAGTAAGAAATTATCTCATACAACAAAAGCACGAACCCGGTTTAAACCCTACACGTGTGTAGGCTAAATTTTTGGAAACCTAAGCAAACGAATTCAGAATTGAGTGAGGTAAATTTCTCTTGACTCATTTTTTCGAGAAGAATCCAATGGTGCTCCCAGATTTTTCATCTGATGCTCGGTTGTAAATGACAAAAATGCCCCTAGCTTAAAGAAAATGACTTTGAGCTTCCGGTTTGGAATTTGATTTAATAACCACTAAAGGAATTATCTAAGGCTCAAGATTCTTAATTTTATATTGATTTTCTATTATTGGTATTAAAATTAAAAAAATATTTTTTTGTTAATTAATTAATTTTTTTTATTTATTTAGGGTAATTTAGTAATTTTATTTTCCTTAATTTCTAGGGTTATTACAGTTAGTACTGTTACTTAACCAACAATTAACCCAAGTAGACTAAAATCATAAATATTCTCAAGCATAGTACCTACAGACAAACAAACTACCACGACAACCCTCAGTGGTTATACGGCCCAACAACATCAATATCTGCACATTATAACTAGGAAGTGAGAATTCAGATATTCTCAGTAAGAGCCTTCACTTTACCTACAGGAAAAGTTACTAAGGACTCCACATATATGAATATATGTAACCTACTATGAGCTCATACGTTCTGAGGCTAGACTTATGTGCATAATCTTAATCCCTTAGGACTTTTCCTCAACTTAGTCCTTGAACTACAAGGCATTGCCTTGTCCTTTAGGAAGCTTAGCTTGCCAACCTAACTAGTGATAAATCACCAGTTGAAACTCTCCTTTATGTTGTACAGGGGCACTATGGTGGGACTATTGTAGCTTAGGCCATTGTTGACACCCAATTTCGTCCGGCTTTTTTTTAAAATTTTAAAAATTTTATTAAAAAAAACTAATTAAAAAATTATTATTATTATTATTATTATTGCTAAAAAATTTTAATTAAGTTAATTAGTTTAAAATATATTTTTATTTTGAGAAGATTTGATTTAAAATAATATATGTGTGAATATGTATGTGTTTGAAATAAAAATAAAATTTCAGAAAAAAATGACAAAAAATTAAAAGTTTGAGGTAAAAATGACAAAATTGAGAAGTTTCGGACAAAATTGACAAATTCTGAAAGTTTCAGGAGCTTTGGGTAATTTTTCGCGTCAATTTTGGGCCTAAACGGACGTTTCTGGCCCAAATTGACAGAAAACGTTAAAATTGTCAAAATCAGAAGCTTCTGAAGCTTATCCAGAGCTGGAGTAACGTAAAGGACTGAAACTGTTATTTTACCAATTTAAAAGATAAGTTTGAATTTTTTTATTAATTTATCCGTCCACAGTTCAGCCAAATTTCTTCTATAAATAGACCTCCAAATTCATTTTTGAAGACATAAAAAAATATATAAAAAGTTCAGAGCTCCATTTTAAAAAAGAGAAAATACAAGCCTTAGTCCTAGCCTCTCCTCTCTCTGCTAAAACAGTCCCAAAATTATTTTTTATTACGTTTCGACTACCTTCTTCCTCCGTTTTCTCTTTCTTTCTTTTGCTGTCGCCGTCCTATCCCGCTGCCGTCGCCCTGCCGCCGCCGTCCCGCCGTCCCGCCGTCGTCCTGTCACCGCCGCCCCTCATCTTCGTCGCCGTGCCCCGTCACCCGCCGCCGTCCGAGTTCCTTTTCTTCTCCTTATTTTCCTCCGCCTCCGCCGTGCTCGCGCCGCCGTCACCCCGCCGTCGCCCCGCCGTCCCGCCCCACGGACGCCGCCGTCCCCACTGCCCCTGGCCGCGCCGCCACCGTGCCCAGCCAGCCCCCCCCTTGCCGTCGCTCGCGATTTCACGTTTCCTGTTAACAGGAAATTCAAATTCAAAATAAAAAGGTACAACTCTCGTTTAATCCTTCATCTTTTAAATGTATTTCACTTTGGTCACTAACCTTTTTATTTTGTTTTTGCAGAAAACTTTACTAACTTTTTGTTTATTTATTTGTTTATTATTGTTATTATTACTAACCCCTTTTTTTTATTGTTGTTATTAACAACTAATTAATCTAACTTTACTAACTTTTTTTATTGTTATTAACAACTAACCATATTAACTGTGCTAACTTTTATTATTATTGTGTTATTAAAGTGGATGGCCAAAAAGCCCCACTTTATTATTATTAATTTTTTTTTGATGATTAAAAAAAAAAAGGGAATTTTATGTGAATAATTTTTAAAGGCTAATAAAAATCACTAATAAAAAAAGAAAGCCAACTATCTTTTATTATTTTGAGACATAACTTTTATTCCTTTTAATAAACAAACATAATGAAATAATGAAAAATAAATAAATAAATAAATGAATACAAATCATTTTTTTCAAATATATCTTTAAAAGTAATGATTTTTAATTAATAATTAATTAAAATTAATTAAATAAAAAAATTTTAAAAATTAAATTCCATGTCCAAATGATCCGCCAGGATCCATGGCTTGGAAAAATATTTTTAAATAAAGTATATAAATAAATTTTTCTTTATTAAAAATAAAAACTTTGGACTAATATATTAATTATTTATTAAAATAATAACATATAACTTTTTTTTAGTTTTATTTATTAATAAAAAGAATAAAAGAGTAAAAAAAAATTTTTGGGCTAATATTTTATTCAGTAATATTTTACTTATTTCTTTTAAAATAATGAAAAGATATAACTTTTTGTTTCCTTTATAAAAATCTTAGTCAAATGATTTCAAAAATAATACAAAAATAAATAAAAAAAAGTGAATTGAATTTCTCTTAAATATTTTAGACTTATTAATTAGATATATTTTCAGAGATATAAATTAAAATTATCTTTCATCAAACAAAAAGAATATAAAAATAACAAATAAATATCAAGATTTTTAAATTTTTTATCAAAAAATAAAACAAATAAATATACAAAACTTTTCCTTTAAAATATACATAAAATTTTTAGTTTCTTTTCTTAAATGATCACTTTTGGTTAAATTTCTATCAAAAACAAAACAAATAAATATCAAAACTTTTATATACATAAAATTTTAGTTTCTTTTCTTAAATAATCACTTTTGGTTAAAAAATCAAAAAAAAATAAATGTTAAGACTTTATTTTTTTTAAAATATACATATAAATTTTAGTTTCCTTATTAAATAATCATTTTTGCTTAATTTTTATCAAAAATAAAACAAATAAGTGTTAAGGTTTTTTTATTTTTTAAAATATACATAAAAGTTTTTTTGAATAAATAAGATCTTGATTAAATGATTTCTTTTTGGTTCATTTTCTATTAAATATTAAAGAATAAACATAACACAAAATATAAATTTTTCTTTTTAAATCCATAATTTAAGTAAGATCTTGATTAAATAATCTCTTTTTTTGGATTATCTTTTATTAAATAAAAGAGAATAAACATAACATAAAATAAAAATCTTTCTTTTAATAAAACCTTGATTAATTTCTTTTTTTGGAATAAACATAAAATAAATATCGAGATTTTTTTAACTCTTTAAAGTAACTTTTTTTATTTAAATAATAAATATCCTTCATTAAACAAGAAAAATCAAAAAAAAAAAAAACTAAAAGATAAGAAAAGAAAAGAAAAGATAAATATAAGAAAAGAAAAGAAAGATAAGAAAAAAAACTAAAAAATAAGAAAAGAAAAAAAAAAGAAAATATAAGAAAAGAAAAGAAAGATAAGAAAAAAAAAAAAGATAAAAGATAAGAAAAGGAAAAAAAAAAAAAGAAAAGAAAAGAAAAAAAAGAAAAGAAAGAAAAGAAAAAAAGAAAATAAAAGAAAAAAGAAGATAAAGAAAAGAAAAAAAAGATAAGAAAAAAGAAAAAAAAGAATAAAAAAAAGAAAAGAAAAGAAAATAAAAGAAAGATAAAAAAAAAAAAAGAAAAAGAAAAGAAAAGAAAAATTGAAGAATTTTTTTAAACATTAAAAGATCATTAACAAATCTAAAATTTTCATAAACAAAAAGACTTATAAATTAGTAATTAAACTAATAATTAATTCCATAATAATAAGAATAATAATTAAATTAAAATAATTTCCATATCCGGATGATCTGGCAGGATCTACGGTTTGGAAAATATCAACCTTTTCTTTAACTAAATAAATTAATAAATATAAAGATAAAAATCCATATTTACGATATGGATTAAATTAATTAAAATTTCATCAAATTCCGTGTCCAAATGACTCGGCAGAGTCCATGGTTCGGAATCCAAATCTTCCGTGTCCAAATGACTCGGCAGAGTCCATGGTTCGGAAGTATAAGATTCTATACAAATTAACTTAAAAATCCACATTTTAACTGATTCAGTTAAAATTTCTAAATTAACTGAAAATTATTTAAAAGCAAAGTAAAACAAAATTAAAATCAACTAAGGTGCCAATTTTGGGCGCTATAACAATATTGTTTTAGCGTAACCGTACTCCCGATCCCCGAACTCTCGCAGACCAATTTTAAGGTGACCAATCGACCTAAGAAAACTGATTGGTGGCGACTCCAGAAAACCCGATGTTGCTACAGCCATAAAAGACCTTATAGACTAGGTGCACTAAGGTTTGACCTTGCAACCTCGTGGCTAACTACAAGGCTAGCTCGCCAAGGTTACTAAACCTTTCACCCAAACTAGTGATACTCAGTTGTGATCCTTTGAAAAGTAATTTCCTTGCTTATGGTGGAAGTAACCATAATATTGCATAAAATCCAAGAAAACTTCTAAGCCTCGGAGGAGTTTTGTAAGACTCAGAATACCCCTGGAATGCTTAGACCCTAAAGTGCCCTAAGAACTCCCTTAGGCCTCCCCTCAACCTTCTTAACAAAATTTGAAATTTTCAACTACCATGCCTATTGGCGACGGGTCATCACAGTTGGTAACATGCTGCAAAATTTCGTGGTAATGGCGACACATCGCGGGTACTGGCGACGATTGGTGACATATCGCCAATACCTGTGACAACCTAAAAAATTCCAGTTTTTGCTGCTATGAACTTTGGACACTTACCAAACATACCAAACATGCTTGGTTAGCCTCCAAACTTCACATACATGTAAAACATGTTGCATAGATCACAACAAACTATTACAAGCCAACCTATGATGCATTTAAATATCATTCCAATCATCACAAACCTCATAGTCCACCATTAACCAACTTTGCCCATTAACTAATGTTATTGCTAGAACTACTTAAATGCATCAAGCAAACTCATTCCAATAGCATCAATTAAGCTTGAAAACATAACTCCCTTACCTTAGCTTTACCTCCTAAGCAAGAAACAAGCAACCTTTGCTCACAAATCCAAGTTCCACAAAGTTCTACTTAGTTCCAAGCAAACAAATGCACAAAACACATTAAAACTAACTTCTAACCAAAACCCAAGCTCCCAAGCTTCTAATAAACAAGAATCTACCAAGAACATAAGTGTCACCTCGTATCAAAAACAGGGAATGGTGAAAAACTCGGTTCCAAGCTTCAAAAACTTGAAATTATGCTTGAAACAAGCCCTCCATAGCATACATACCCTTGGTGGCTTCCATTTTCATCAAAATCTCTTAGTTTTGAGCTTGAATTGATGGAAAATTGGTAGGGTGAAGGGTGAGCTCGGGTTTAAGGATGAAAATGGCAGCCTCCCCTCCACTTTACCAATTTTATATGCCACTTAACCAAGAAGCCATCCAAGAATTTAAAAAGTTTCAAATAAGTCCCCTCCTTTAGGTAGCCTTAGTCAAATTTGGTCAAATTTTGTTATTCGAACTAAACTTAAGTTAAAAAGTAGCAGTTAGGTTTTACAAACTTATTTTTAACACTCGGGACCCGACCTGATTATTCAGGCTGTAAAATTACCATTTTACCCCCAAACCTCATTTAGTACCTTAACTTTCTTGGTACTTAGTGAACTTTGCCAAATTTACCTATTCTTACTATGTGAATTTGAATTAAGATTTTAAACTAAGTCTCAAACACTTTACTTTCCTCAAGCAAGCTTCTAGCTTTGAGAGCCATAACATTAATAGTGACAACTAGCCTCCTACAAGTTCTCATCCATCCTTCATCGCTACAGTTTACGTTTGAATGGTTTTCTACTGCCTTGCGGAAAAAGAATAGTTCTTTTTCTAAAGCGGCCTCAGCTGCCTTCATATGATGAGCCACCTTAAAATTTTAAGTCTCTTAATCCCAATATCAACTGATAAAAATTAAAAATATGAATGCATTCAATACATGCATTGAAATGCACATATATATGCTTAATCGATTCCTAACTTAATTTCCCCGAATCCTAATATTCAGATCCGAATTGAAAATGGCCACATGCAAAGGTAAAATATGTATCTTACTATAGTTCTATTAATTTTTTAAAGCAATATTATATCTCGCAAGTCTGAATGTGAAGTTTCATATTCTAAAAGAATAATTAATTCCAAATCACCATTCATATTCCTAAAGGATTTGCAATTGCCACGGAAAAAAAATATATTTCACAATCAAATAAGCCATTAATACATCACCCTTTTAAGGAGAATAGGAGAAAATATACTGCTATGGCCACAAAGTTTAAGATTTGGTCACAATTCACAAATACTCCAGATCTACCATTTTCATGGCTCAGGGAGAAAACACCTAAATCAAACTTTATAGCGAGACAAGTAACCAGGTGATTAAAGCTTTTTTGTTAGTATTTGGTTGCTACAAATGGGGCAAAAAGATGAAAATCAAATAATAGATCAGAGAAGTAAAGTGTGTTTGAAAAAACCGAGAAGGAATTTTTTGTTGAAAAAATAAATGGCCACCTAATCCAGTTAGAGACGGATACAAATGTGCAAAACTATCAGAAATGGATCTTCATGGCATTTTATACGTCAACGATGTTATCACAGGTAGTATAAAATCTTCAAAGTATAACATGCAAAATATTTGGTTCAAGTTGCTCTAAGCTAGGAAAATTGAAAGAACACTAGATCTTCTAATTTTAATCTCCGTAAGTCAAAACATATATCTGATTTTTCCAGACTAAACTCATACAAGAGTTTAAATTGAAGATTAAATGTCTCAATCTATATAACAGAACAAAATGACATAGAAACGTAAAAACAATTATTGATGTATAATATGAAAACTTATTAGATCAACGAAATGAGTCCTTGAAAAGCCTAAACGACACCAAATCTACAATTTAAGTTCTTGGCTAATAAAAAAGACATTGAATTTTAGCAAATTTGGCTGGTCGAGCATTAGATCACTAAAAGAGTACCAAAAAATTAACATAAAAGCCAGTCAAAAGATAACAAAAAAAGATCATGCAATATTGAAAGACAAGTATTTTTCAAAATGTATAAAAACAAAAACCAAACAAAGGAAATGGCAAATGCCTTATCATTTGCGTGTATAACCAAAAGTGCCAGAAACGGCTCCAAGCGGTGACACTGACACCCAATTGAATTTTGACGCATAGAAGCCCAATTTATGTTTTTAATCATGGGTCAATTGCACTTCTAGCCCTGGTATTCTTTTTTTTTTTTTCTTGCCGATAGTCCCTCATTTTTTCGCTTGAGTTGCAAATAAGCCATCACCATGGAGCAGAAGGTGAGGAGGAGGTTGTCGGCGACAAGGATACAGAGAGTGGAAGAAGAAGGAAGTTAATCGGAAGAACTGAGGCTAGAGGTGGGGCGGCGGCAATTTTGGCAATTTCGGAAAAGCAGAGCTTGTCTGTTCTTTGATCTGTTTTTCAATGAATTTTTTTCAATTATGCTTTCATGTCTAATTTTTGTCCCTATTCCTGGTAATAAGTTTTTTCTTTGATGAAAAAACAGTTTTCCGGTCATAATTGAAGTTATTGTGTTTTACTTTTGGAGAGGTTGGTTACAAATATTGATGATTTTTAATTCATTCAGATATGTTTTGTAATGAGTTTGACTTTGTAGTGTGATTTTGACTTTTATAGACTATTAGTATGTTTTTAGATATTTAGACTTTCAATTAATTTCTTGTGCGTGTTGTTTATATAAAGTAGGACGTTCTTTTTGTTTGATAGACTCATCATAAGGGGCATATTATTCATTTTTTTTAATGAAAGTTCTTTTTTCATTAACAGTAGGTTATACGACATCTATTAATAAGATCTAAATGCTAAATTCTATAGAGACAAGTAAATTCAACTTATATCGTTCATAGCGTCCCCACAATACTGTACTATAAAAAAATTATAGAGAAAACATAAGTATACTTGGAATTAAACCTACAAAGAAACAAAAGAAAAAAAGCCTCAAAATTAAGGGATACAAACCTAGCATAATGCTTGGACTAACAAATATTTACTACCAATCCACTACGGGAGACCAAATTAGCTGACCTCATCGAGTAAAACTCTCTATCGTCACCTCTTCAGTCTGCAACTCCTTCGTCTCATCTATTAAAGGGAAGAAAACTAAATCTAACAACAGCAATGAGAAAACTCCACTAATAAAGTTGATTATTTGAAGAAATGATATAAAAATTTAAGAGGGATAGCCAAATCTGGCTGGAAAACTGGCTGGATCTAGCCAATTAATCCAAGGTTGGAGGGGCTTTTTGAGAGAAGGGGAGAACGATGGCAGGGCGGCTAAGGGTGAATTAAGTTCCTATTTTTTGTCTTCTTTACCTTACTAAAATTGGTATTCGTGACATTTGTATCAAAAGTGCTTTCAAGTTAAGAGCAGTTTGCTTATCTAATATGATTAATTATATAAATTAAATTAATAAATTTGAAAACTTTTTGTGCGCAGCAAATTGTAGGTAATGGGTTTGAAACAAAATTCTTCATTGGCATTATGCCTATAAACAATCTAAGCATTCTAACATTTGTAGATTGTATTTTAAATGCATGATGTAAATTAAAATGATTGGGTAGGGAGGCGGTTTCTTAAGCCTTGGTCTCAAGAACTAAAATATGTGAAAAAAATATTTTCAAACTTCAAATTTTGGCCTAGATAAGCATGCTAAAGTTCCAACACTACCGTTAAAAAGGTTGATCTAGCAAAGTCATCAGCTGAAAGTTGACTGCTGTTTTAGCTTATTTCCAAGTTATCACATGTACTCATATTAGCGTTTAGAGTATATCAATATTTTCTTATATATAAAAGCCTTATATGTATAATCCATTATAGTTATTAAAATTCTCAGTTTCAATCATTGGGTTAAGGAAGTCAACATAATAAAAATGCTTTTCACATAAAATGGAGTCAAATCTTCAGCATCCTAAACAATGTTGCTGCCCTAGGTTAGAATCTCATACTGTATGTGTCTAAAATCACAATTAATTTTTAATTATATTGTTATTAATGTCATGTTAAGATTGAACTTAATTAATTCTATATTTTACATATATAATGGACCATATTTCTATAGTACTAGAAGTTGCAGCACAATTATTAACCTGTCATGACATGCTGACTCACTGAATAAATTATTATCATAGCAATCTCGATGTGTGGTGTAACATGACTATTATAAATTTATCATCCATATTTACATGACCAATTTTTTTTCAAGAAACCTAATATTTTTTAGTGTTTTAGTAGCAAGGAACCACATAATCATCTAATAACTTCTGTCATAAATCTTTCATTGTCACATGATGAATTGATTGAGTCCTCGTAAAGGTTCAAAACTCTTTACCAAAAAAAAAAAAGTTCACTGCCTATTTTCAGAAATTTTATTAGATGTTTATGATGCATTCCTCTATATGAATAATTATTGTAATGCATTAATTCAAATATAAATAAGAGAAATACATTCAAATGATGATGATATATCTAACTGAATTTTTTATTATTTAAAACATAAAGGTTTGATAAAACAAATAAATTGTGTTGGTGATACTATATTGAAATATTTTATCATAATATTTTTGAATTGTTGGTTTTATTGTAATATATTTTATACTAATATGTCTGAAATATTCAAATATTTATACACTTCAGGAACTTAGCACAACTTGGAATTCTGTAGCAATGCTGGATATATATGTTAGTTCACAATAGTAAAAAGAAAGCAGAATAAACCATCAAATATATAGCTCTAACATGCTTTACCTTAAATTACATTGTATATCCTTAACTTTTCCCAAGTAATAAGAAAATTTTATAAACAAAGTACACCAAGGAACTAGCCCAAGTATAGAGGAATGCCTCTAGTTACTCTAGAACCGGAAAAGAAAACTAAGCAAATAGGCTAAAGACCTCAAAATCCTGACCCATAAACTCTCTCTCTTTCTACTAAAGCTAGGAACAAAATCACTAATTTGTTCTGCAGCTTAGCTTGGGCAGCAACCTAGTTCAATTATATGCTATCAGAAATAGATAAACGACTATGTTTCACTATTGTTGAGCTCTTTGAATTTGCAATTTGCTTATATCGAAAGATGGGCCATTTGCCCAAGGTGGAAAAATTTGTTTGTTTATTTGCAATTTTAATGTAAAACCTTGTACTTTCTATTATATTTCTAGCAAGCATGTATAAAAGCTTTACAAAGCACAATCTCCTAGCAGTTCAAATTACTTTATGAATAAATTTTGCTATCGATAGAGAAAACTTGGGAACTAAAAATATGAATAAATTTACTGCACCAAGGAAGCGCAATGAAGAGGCAAGAGAATTACTTTATTCTCATGTTGATCAAACCGGCTGTTGGCAGGCCTTTTTTGGAAACCCATCTAATAAGTGTCCGAGACCCAAAAGCAAGGTTGTTCGAGGCCCAAAATGTGGTTTCCTACACAAAATTTCTGGAAATCACAATAAGAAAGGAAGAAGAAAACGTAGCAGTTGTTCCAAAAAGACAACTTTTTTCAAATACTGGAAAGAAAAGCTCGGTTAATGTTGAGAACTTGGATAACTTAATCAACAGTAAAAATCATGAGATCATCAAGAAGAACATACAACCAGTTTCTAGAGGAGATGAAGCGGTGCAATATGAGGCAGAAAGGACATGGGAATTGGGGGAAAAAGCTTGGGCTGGAAGGAAATGGTTCTGAGCAGGAAATGGTAAATGCACTCACAAACAGCGCTGGGGGAGTAAAACTAGAAGTTCAGAAGGGTACGAATGTGTTGGATCAGAATAAGATGCAGGAATTTATTCTGCTCTCCAATGAAGATTCTTATTTTTAATATCAGAGGGATAGAAAGAAGTGGGAAAGAACTAGAAATACGAGCTTTGGTTAAGAAAGAGTAGATAGATTTTCTTTGTTTCCAGGAGGCACAATATTCAAACATTTCCAGAGGAGTTGCTAGAGCACTGTGGACCAGTTCGATTTTGTTTCAAAGAACTCATAAAGTAAATCTGGGGGGCCCTCGTAAATATGTGGGACACCAGTTCGATTTAAGCCACCATCGTTAAATTAAAGCAAGGCAAAATTTAACCACTACTAAAATAATTTTATTTACCAACGGCATTTGTTTGTAATTTTAAAATTATCAATATAAAATTGTTGCTAATAGGTCGTTGGTAACCAGTATGTTAGAAATTTCTATATCAATAGTTAAATGTTGAATTGTTGGTAATTTCCAACATTTGTACATTGATAAAATCGGACACTTGTACCTACAGTCATATTTTTACTAATAGCTTAAACAGTTGGTAAATTATCAATGGTCTTGGACATTTGTGGTTATCAATGTATTTGACTATTGGTAAAATTACCAAAAAATTTCATAGTATCAAAAAATTAAAGCAATTTCCAACATGTTTGCTTAGGAAATTGCTATTTTTTCCAAAACAAATAGCTTTTATTTATGAAAAAAAAAATCTTTTGAAAAGAAACGATTAAAAAGGTTTCTTGGCAAACATTACAGGAATTTGAAGCAAATGTGAAATAACTTAAAATTACTAAAACGTAAAAGAGAGTACCTAAATATTGCCAGAAAAAATAAAAACAAATCTGTAAAATAAAATTACTGACAAAATGCAATAACCTAAAATTATTCTTTTCAAAATAAAAATTAAAAAATAATTTAAATTACCTAAATTATATATAATAAAAGATAACCTAAAATAAAATTAAAGATAATGAAATTACAATATAACAATAAAATGTCCCTCGACCTTGCTTCAACTTGCTTAGCAAGTCCAACCATGTGCAATGCAATGACATTTGTCTTTATTGTCTGTTAAAGTATTATCGGTTACAAGTTCCAACATGCTCATTTTATAAATAAAAAAAACAACATTTTTAGTTCATAAACAACAGGAAACTTTTCCGCAAAGAAAAACAACAAGAAACTCAAAATATCTATGAAAGAAATAACAAAACACTTAAAATATCAATTAAATCAACAAAAATGGCAGACATGAAGGCAGGAAACTCAAACTCATCCATGCCGACACTTGGCCTGTGGCTCCCACGCTCTGGTGGATGGCTCAGTAGCCACCGATGACCAACCTTTGTTTGGCACACAATGAACCCACCAACAATAAACTCAAAAGGGAACATACAATAAAAAAATAAACTACTCAAACTCAGAAATCAAAAAAATTACCAACGGGTTTTAAAACTTTCAAACTTGATGTAAAAAAATCAGTTACTCCCTTCATCTCAAAAGTTTTACATTATTTATTGTTTGTAATTAATTAAAGATTTTTTATTTTTAATATTTTAATATATAAATAAAAAAAATTTTGTATATGAACAATAATTCAAGATATATAGTTTCTAAATATATATTTTTTTAATTTTTTTTATAACAAACAATAATATGAATAAAATTAAGTCAAAATACAACAAAAAATCAAATATATCAAAACTTTTAGAATGGAAGGGGTATATTTTTTTAAGAAACATCTTTAAAGAAGTTAAATAGGAGAACAAAAGAATCAAAACTATATAAACAAAACAAAATTTTGAGAAAGAAAAAAATTTAACCTGAAATTTTGAAGCCATATACACAAAAAATAGTTACCTTTTTTTTTAAGTGACTTTAGACAAAGTTAAAGATGAGGGAACAAGTAATCTAAACCTATAAACAAAAAGAAAATCTGGAAAACCAAATTACCAGAAAATTCATCATTGCGGCGGTGATGCCACTATTTTTTGAAAGTCGGTGGTGGGCAAATGAAATTGGAGAAGGAGTACAAGAGAAAATAGAAGGAGAGGAAAAATGAGTGAGAATGGAAAAATTAATTCGAAATGAGCTTTTATACTATAAATGTAGGAGGAAATTACACTTTAGTCCCTTAACATCTATAATTCTTTTAAATTAGTCCATAAATTCAAATTTGCAACAGTTTAGGCCATTCGAAAATTATTAATGGTTTTGACTATTGATAACTACCAATTGAATTGATATTTACTGACTGCTTGACAATTGGTAATGTGTAGTTGGAAAATAGCTAGATTTTAGTAGTGAACCTAAGTGAAGAAAATTATCATAAGATAGAGGGTTGAAAGTGACTTGAATTGATCTTTCCATGCATAAGAGAACCAGCATCTACGATAGGGGTGATAAAGAGTTCCTGTTGGGAAAAATTTTCCAATTGCCTATCATGCACAATGGAACAATAAACATGATCAAACAAACACACACAAATTTAATATAGTTTGGCTTTTAACTAACCTACATTTATGGATAAGAAAAATCCATTCGGACAAAATACAAAAATTGTAATGGAGATATGCCTTTAGTACTCACACTAGCTCATGGATCCCCTATACACTACCGATAACCTCACATAATTATAAAATATAATAATCACAAAAGGCTTCTCTTCTTATTCCTCTCCCCTTTCGAACCTTTCCCCTTTTTTAAGAATTTTCACTCCTTGTCTCTTTACAACATTAGCTTTTCTCTCGTACTTAAAACTCTAACATTAGAAGCCTTTATAAAGGCCACGCATAAACCTAAACCACATCAAAATAGGAAAACTAAATCCCAAACCAATAGGAAACTAAAGCCAAATCTTAAACAAAATCAAAATCCTTAAGCTTCTTGAATTTGAGCTAATAAACCCAATAATCTCCTCCTTGACTCAAATTCTTCACTACGAACATGAACATCATAAACACATGATCACGATCACTAATTACAATAAAAAACATAAATACCACAAATATTCCCAAAACACGAACACAACAACAAATGTAAATGACTACGAACAACATGAATATGAATCCAAAGAACAACATCATAAATATTAAAACACATGAACACAAGCTCTACCATTCCAAGAATGCACCATAAGCTCTACCATGCCAAGACCAAACTACATGCTCTGATACTACTTGTTAGGAAAAATTCTCCAATTACCCATCACATGCAGCGGAACAATAAACACGATCAAACAAATACACATAAAATTTAATGTAATTCAACTCTTAACTAGCCGACATCTAAGTATGAAAAAAAAATTCACTCGACCAAAATATATAGACTACAGTAGAGGTCTACCCTTATTGCTCACGCTGGCCTATGAATCCCTACACACTACTAATGACATCAATAATCTTATCCACACACAATTACAAAAAATGAGAATTACAAAAGGCTTTCTGTCCTACTCCTCTCCCTTTCGAGCCTTTCTTCCTTTTAAGAATTCTCAAATATTGGCTTTTCACCACATTGGCTTGTCTTTCATACTAAAAACCCTAATACAAGAAGCCCTTTTATAAGCCACACACAAACCCAAACTACATCAAAAAAAGAAAAACTAAACCCCAAATAAATAGGAAACCAAAACTGAATCTTAAGCAAAATCAAAATCTTTAAACCTCTTAAATTTGAGCCAACAAACCCAACAGCTCCTTTGCAAATTAAGCAAACAAAATCTACTCCTGCTAGGAAAGACTTCTTCAGAAGGTTTTTTCTTCTTTTTTTTTTCTTTCTCAAAAGATTTTGTATTAGTCATTAAATATTTTTTGGCAAACTAAAAGATGTTTATCAAAGACTAAGAAAATTATGAAATTGTCTTATTGAAGTAAAGAAAGAAAAAAGGAAATGAAAATAAAATAGAGAGAAATTTTGACTAGGCACCTATTCCCATAAAAAAATTCTAGCTTAGTGTACAATTTACAATCAATTTATTATTTGACAAAATGTTTTTTACTAACATGAGAGAAAGATAAAATTGTACTTTTAGTTCAAGTTTCATCCTTCCTTCAATTACCAGGAGAAGCAGGATTCCTCAATAACAGGTTTTAAATGCACAACTGACAACTATGGAATAAACGAAGAAGAAATTGGACAGGGTGGAGGATAACACCAAAAAGATTAAATTGGTAACTGTAGAGGCTAAGATTATGTATAGCCAAATCATGAAAAGGAGTGGGGAGATTTCCATCAGGTTGCTTCAGTAGTGACCTTGCTAACAGATCAAGCAAAAGACAAAATGTGAAGTGATTAATGGTCCGATTCCATTGATCAAATTTTCCAACAGGGTCATGGAACGTTTGCACAATTCATGGAGATTAACAATTATTGGAAACTTTTTAGGTCAAACAATAAACTACAATGTTCTCTATGCAAGAGAATGAGGGCAATGTGCAACTTGCAACAAGATTTTGAAGCAGTTGATCTTGGGCAAGGCGTTTAGCGTTTTATATATAATTCCTAGGAAAATTACATGAACATCTTAATATGAGGTCCTTGGCTGATTATGGGGCATTACTTGATAATGCAACAATGGAAAATGGATTTTTAGCTATCCATGGCATCATTTGAGTCAATGATTTACTTGGGTGAGGTTCCTAGAATTACCTCTGGACTACTTCAAAGATAAGGCATTATTTCATATTGCCAAGATGGTGGGCAATCCAACTAAGGTTGATCAGGTGACAGCCTAGAAATCATGGCGGAATTTTGTAAGGGTATGTGTGGTGCTTAATTTAAAGAAACCTTTGGTGTCAACTATAACATTAATAGAGTCTCACAAAATGTTGTGTATGAAGGGTTATATATAGTTGGCTTTAGATGTGGAACATTTGGTCACTATATTGAGGAATGCTTAGTTAAGGAAGTAAAGATGGTAAATATGAACAATGTTGGTGAGCAGGCAATGGGTGTAGTGCAAGATTATGTAGCTAATAAAGTGGGAGATCAAGGGTTGTAGGTAGAGTAGTCTTTTAGCCAATGGAATTTGGTGTTTAGGCATAGTAGGCACCTAATACATTTAGCACTTATTATGGGATACTCACCCTATAAAGCGTGAAAATAGATTTACGGTTTTAGCGCAAGACTCCAATATAAAGCTTGGGGAAAAGGCTCTAGAATATAGCATAGGAAAGGAGAATTTCAACCTAAATGCTGGGGCACAAAAAAAGACCTAACAAGAAAATAGACATATGAAGGAAAGCTACCTTTGGGTCATACAGCTAGAAATAAGCCCAAAAGTTTTTGTGGTAAGCATCATCAAAGTAATGCTCATTTGGTAAAGGAGAGGCAATAGAGGTCACAAAGTGTAAGAACTTACCAAAGAGAGACAGGGGATGAAGATGTGGCGGATTGTAACTATGTTATGCAGAATGTAATAAAGCATGTAAAATTTTATCAAGCATGAGAGCAAGCTGTAAAACAGAAGCAATGAGCTTTGCATTTTGTGTAAAGGTACAGGAGATTGTTTGACCACAAAATTGATTGATGGGTCAATTCCAGTATTGCAGTTGACCTTATCCGTAGCAAGGAATGATGGACCAGTGGAGCAGGATGTAGCCGTGAAATGAATTGTTTTAGATATAGAGATAGAGAATGAGGAGTCGATTGTTTAATATGGCCAATTATTTTTCTTTCTTTTCCTCCATAATGAGTAAATTCATTTCTAGGAAATTCAGAGATGTTGGCAATGAAATTTTCTGCAATTTGTAAATAGCTAATTGGTCAACAGTAACTGAATGTTCTTTGTCTTAAGGAAACAAAATCAATGGACAGTGCCTTATTGAACTTAAAAGGAAAGTTGGGTTTTGGTTGTGATTTTGTGGCGGACGCAAACAATTATGTTGGTGGCATTTGGCTACTGAGGAACAACTTGTAGTTAACTCTGACAGTTGAAGAAGTTAATGAACAATTTGTTAGAGCTATTTGCATGATTCAAGATAAGGAGGTGGGTTGTTTCTTTTCATATGTTTGGCACTGTTGTTAAATGAAGAATTTTTTCTAGAATGCACTAAAAGCTTGGGCAGTTTTTTTTAAATCGGCCATGGCTAATCATAGGGGATCTAAATGAATTTTTCTCAATTGAAGAATACTAGGGTGAAACTGCAAATGTTGATGGAAAAATTTAGAAAATTTACCAACAGGTTAATAGTTGTGGTTTATTAAATGTGTAGGATCTGGGGCCAGGTATACTTGGGTTAGGAATGTGAATGGGCGAGTTAAGGTATAGGAGCATATTGACAAAGTTTTGTTGAACGACCTATGGTAAAGCTCTTCATTTTACCAAGAATGCATTCAAATCATAACTTATCATTCTTAATTTTGGTTGTCCATTGCTTCCATGGAGAGAGTTGTAGCTCTTTTCACGTCAAATGACATGGCTAAAGCATAAGGAGTTTCAGTATTCTTTCAGTAGCTTCTAGCAAGATGAGTATGCCCCGTTGTCTTTGGTGATTGAGGATTTTAGGTAGAAAACTGGGAAGTAAAACTCAAAGATCTCTGGTAATATTTTTGTTCGTAAGCTTAAAATCCTAAGGAGATCGCTAGGTATCCAAAACTCGCTACAATATGAGTCTTATCAATATTTACAACAATTAGAGGAGGAATTAAAAGGGGAGTTGAAAAAAGTCCTCTTAGATGAAGAGATTATGTGGTTTCAAAAATTGAGAACTACCTAGATTAATTTGGGTGATCATAATGCCCACTATTGTCATGTTACAACTATGAGGAGAAAAGGTATGAAAAAGGATGTAGCATTGAAAATTAACCAAGAGTAAATGTTGGGTCAAGATAGATTGAAAGAGCATGCGGTGGCTTTTTTTCAAGATCTGTTTGAAAAGAACCCTCTATGCCAATTGAACAATATGAGTAAGTATGTGCATCTTTCAGTTCATAATGAAGATAAGTTGTGCTTAGTGAGTTAGATTACTATGGAAGTTATGAAAACAAACCTTTTTTAGTATAAAGGGGTCAAAAGCTCATGCCATGGATGGTGTTCATATGGTTTTTCAGAAGTTTTGGCCAATAGATCAATTCCACTTGCGGAGATTCATCTAGTAGGCTTTTCAGCCTAATAATTTTCTAGTAGAGTTGGTGTAGCGTTTGATTATTCTTTTACCTAAGAATCGGGGCCCTGGGGCAATTAAAGATTTGCATCCTATAACCTTCCTAAATACTTGTTATAAATTATTGACAAAAGTTATTGTGAGTAGAATTTAGCCTTTACTGATATATTTGACGGGTCTTTTTCAGAATAGCTTGGTTTCAGGTTAAAGTAGTCAAGACAAGATTCTTATTGTTCAGGAGATTGTGCATTCCATAAAGCATTTGTGAGGGAAAAATAGTGTTGTGGTGATAAAAGTGGACTTATATAAAGCATACAATAGTATCAATTGAGATTTTTTATGGTAGGTGCTAGTTGATTTTGAGTTCCCTTCAGTGCTTGTCAATTTGATTATGTTTTGCATCTCATTGGTGGAGTTAGTAGTGGTTTGGAATGGGGAAAGCCAAAAAATTTTCTGGGCTAGGCGAGGACTCGGTCAAGGGGATCCTCTTTCACCTTACCTTTTTCTCTTTGTGCATGGAAATGTTATCTATTATGATTTAGTAAATAATGGTAGCAGGTGCTTGCCATCCGTTTAAGTTTAGGTGAGATGGGCTGGAAGTGTGTCACCTTTTCTTTGTTGATGATCTGATGTTGTTCGGAATGGTGTTAGATGGATTCTATCAAGAGGCGATCAATGTGTTAAAGGATTTTGCTATGGACTCTAGTTGTGACGGCTCTCCTAGTTGATTAATCAAGTAAGTGTTTATTTTACTTTGATTAAGTGTTTATTAAATTAAGTACCTCAAGTTAGCACTTTGATAAGCAAGTAAGGTAAGCTTAATTAAGTAAGTGAGTTCCTAAATGTGATTTGGCATAGTTGAATCAAGACCATTAGTTGTCCTAGTTATTAGAACCATCTTTGAAAGTATTGAGAAGCTTGTAGCACCCTTTAGAGCAAAGAAATGTTGGTTTTGAGTGAGGGTTTGGTGACCTATTTGAAGCTTTTTAGAGCTTGTGGACTTAAGTGCAAGAGAGGGAAAAGTTGCCTTAAACACATATATAAGTTAAGTCAGCTTCTCCCTTAACCATTTGCCTCAAACTTCAAATTTCGTAGCTCCATCTCCTCTCCCAAAATCGCAGCCCAAACTTTCATTTTCTTGCATTTCTTCATCAATTTGTGGAAGCCCAAGGTATGGGTAGGAATCATCAAGCTTCTTTGTTGGTGTTCTAGCTCCAATTTGCTTTTTTGTGCTAGTTTGGACTCAAAATTCGTGGGTAAGCTTGTTGGGTTCATTTGGATTGGTTCTAAGTTGTTTCCATAGCTAGAAATGGTCTTAGTTTGATTGGATTGGGTGCCAAATTGCATTGGTTTTAGGTGTGGAACTCAAGGAAGCTTGTTGAGCTAAGGAGGCTTGTGTTTCAATGCTTGCTTGTGTGGCTAAATTGAGGTAAGGGTTCAAGTTAATTAAGCTCAAATAATGCATAGAAATGTAGTGTTTTGTGTGGGAATGAGTTAGAAACAAGACCCAAGTGATTTGAGTTTGGGATGAGAAAGTTTGAGCAGTTTTCGTGCAAGGTCGCACGCTGTCGCGCAACGCTGGAAAGCGTTGGCGACGCGTCGCCAGTGTCGACGCCATATTGGCGACGCGTCTCCGGTGGCGACGCGAGTTGGCGACGCGTCGCCGAGAAACGAAAATGTTCTCCGAACACTGATGCCTGTGGCGACGCGTCGCCAACGGCGCCGCCAAGGCATTTTGCCCCCAAGCTCCGGGCATCCTAAGAGTGTCTCAAACTCTCGGTTTTCATCCCTAGGCTAAGTTAAGACATTCCATAGCCTCGGTTGGGTCTAGAACTCCTTCCTAAGCTGGGAATTATGCATTATTTAAGTGGTAGTTAAGTTGTGTGGTTAAGAAAGAGTATGACTTGGTGGTTAAGAAAATCAAGGTGTTTAAGCTTCTAAATGAGCACTAAGGGGATTAAGTGGGTTTTTAGACTCTTTGTTGGCCGAGGAGAACGTCAATTACCTATGGTCAATGAGGAGAAAAACCTAAGTCGATCCCGACCGAACCATTTGGTTTGGTAAGTAAGCCACTATGAGTGCTCTAAGTTAAACCTTAAGGGTTTGGCTAGTTAAACCACATAGGAAGACTACCCTGTACAATAAGTTAAGGGTAAAGGCGGGTAAGTTTGAGATAGGTGACGACCTACTCTAGAACCCGTAAGTGGGACTTAAGTGAGGTAAAGTATCCGGGATACGAGGGCCAGTATCTCAAGTACCTCCGCCGTTTGAGCTCACGGCAAAGTTTTAAGGCACCTAGAGTGCAGAAAGTCCCAAGTGCATATATTGTGTGCATTTCATACCATACATCCATACATTGCATATCTTATATTTTGTTGATTGATTGTTTGAGTTGAATTGCTTGTTTGGTTGCTTGGTTATCATATTTGCATAGTGTTGTTGATTTTTCCTTGCAGGTATTCAAGGGATCCTTACTGAGTACTTTCAAGTTGCTTGCTTGGTTGAATTGCTTGGTTGCTTGGTTGTCATATTTGCATAGTTTGCTGCATTTTTCCTTGCAGGTATTCAAGGGATCCTTACTGAGTACTTTCAAGTACTCATTCCCTTAAGTCTTATTGTGCAGGTTCTAACTCCGGGCCTAATCACTAGGTGATAGCTAAGGCCTAAGCTTTCTGTTTTGCAGGTATTTCTCTTGAGAATCCTAGTGATTCTAAGTTACTTGTGGTATAAGTTATGTGCTAACCAAGTTGTGCCTTTACAGTGTAGAGGCTAAGAGTACACAAGAACAAGATCTAGTGAAGGGTTTACACTTGGAGCTTGGTATAGCTCAAGGTGGGACTCAAGTAGTTGATCTTAGTTAGTAGTTTTTGTCTCTTGTACATAGTACTTTGTGTACTAAGTAAGTTGCCTCTAATAGGTTACATTGTGATGTAAATCCATTTTGTTACTTTTGGGTGCATGCTAGAGGTGTAATGTATGCACAAACTGTTACTTGTAGTTAAAGCAACCAGTATTTTCAAGGTCTTGGCACGTTTTATATATGTTTTAGTGAAATGCTCGAGCAATGTTTTTAATCCACGACTTATAAAATTCGTTTGCATTGCCAGGACAGAAGCATGCATAACTTAAACTGAGTAGGCTAAGAAACTAGTTGCATATAAATTGTTTAATTTATATTGACAAGTAATAGTTAGCCAATAGTAACTAGTGGGATTCATAATCCCTAAGGGCCTACAAGATTAGGGGCACTGGGGCCCCGTTCCGCGACACTAGTCTTATGGTTAGTAAGTATAAATAAAAATTATTTGTCTCTCTAAATGTGCAAACACAAACTAGAAGTTTGTGAAGTGGCTTGGCTAAGGTACTTGTTACTGATGACTTAGGGATATATTTGGGTGTCCCAGTTTTGCATGGTAGGAAGACAATGTTGTAAAGCAGATGGAAAATAAATTAGAAGGGTCAAAGAAAAGGTTATTGAGTTTGGCGGGTTGCAATCGGTGATCTAATATACCCTAATTTATGTTATGCAAACTGTGAGTCTTTCAACTAGCATCTGTGATTTGCTTGGACCAAATCTCCAAAAAGTTCTTTTGGGGAAGCTCAACTGATAAGCATATAATGTCTTTAGTAGGATGACAGCAGGTATGTCGGTCAAAGTGTTTTGGTGGGCTTAGGTTAAGATAGGCGGAGGATTTTAATTTGGCTATTTTAGCCAAATTAGGTTGGCGCCTCTTACAAAACATGGATTGTTTTTTGTGCAAAATATTTCTATGTAAATATTTGGGCTCAAGTGGTTTGCTTCAAGCTTAGTGTAAACCTTCATATTCTAATACTTGGCATGACATTCTTTCTACAAAAAGTATAATTTGGGAAGGTTTGTTATGAAGGATTGGCAATGGTGAAAATGTTAGTTATTAGGATGACCCTTGGTTGGATGCACAATTTTTTTGATCGAGATGCTTACAGGTTGTTGTCTGGGAGTTTTCACAGCAGCGAGAAGCAAAGTTCATTACTACTTCAAAAAAATGAGATATGGACAAAGTTGAGCATTTCTTGTCTGACGGTGATTGTGCATAGATCAGGAAAAATGCCAATTCCTTCTCGAGATAGAGTTAAGGACACGATCATTTGGAATGAAGAACTAGATGGCTCATTTTCTATGAGGTTGGTGTACATAATTCACTTGGACTTAGTGATAGATAATTGTAATCATTTTGAATATGATTGCATTTGGTCGATTGAAACTTTTGCGAAGGTGAAGTGCTATCTTTGGCTGGTAGCTAAGGATAGATTAACTACCAATTGCATGTTACGACATAGAAGAGTGGCAGTAGATATAGCATGTAAACACTGTGATTATGGCGTTGAAGATCTAAACCATTTCTTTTGTCATTGTCTAATAGCAATGGAGACATAGGCTTTATTGTTGCTAGTTAATAGGTTGGTGAGGTTCATATTAGAACCATTTGAAGGCACTACTTGAAAAAGGCTATTTAGAAATGGCCGTTGCCAACAGTTGCGCATTGGTAAAAATTTCCAATGCTTAGATATTGATAAAAAAACAATTGGAAATTACAAATGGTCTAATTTAAATAACATCTACCAATAGTTTAACTTTTACCTATGTGCTAAACAGTTGGTATCTACCAACACATTTAACCATTGGTAAATTACCAATGGTCTTAGCCATTGGTAAATATTTTGATATTTTAAAAACATTAAAGGAATTTCCAATATGAAACTGGTGGAAACTGTCATTTTTTTTTTAAAAAAAAAAAATTAAACCGATTCGTTTGAAAACAATAGTTTGAAAAAATATATGCAACTCTTGATAATATATTTTATATATTACTAAATTATATTTTATATTTACTAAAAACATATTTTATATTTATATTCATAAAAATTAAATTTACTCAAATTCATTAAAAATATATTACTAAAATTAAAATTTACATTTTTAAAACTAAATTCAGTAACAATAATATTTTTTATATTACTAAAATTAAATTTACTAAATTTTAGTAAAAGATATAGAGCTTATAATAATTCATTGAAATTTACTAAAAATTTAATCAAAATTTACCAAAATTCACTAGAAAAATTTACAAAAATTCACAAAAAAAATCAAAATCAAGCGCAAATTCACAAAATCAATATCAGATCTAGAATCCAACAAAATTTCACAAATGAGTACTAGATCTACAAAACCAAACACCAAATCTACAAAATCATAGCTACAAATCAAACACCAAATCATACAACAAAATCACTTAATAAAAAAAATCAAGGACAAAATCATACACAAAATAAAAAATGAAATATAAGACAAAATCTACAGCCAGACCTACAAAACCATATCTGAAATAAAAACCGAAATACAAAAAGAACGGCAAACGAGCTACGAATAGTGAACAAGCGGTGGATGAGCGGCGGATGGCTAACAAGCACTAAACAAGTGGCTGTGTAGGGATGGTGAATGTCTAGTGAGATGAGCGATTGGTGAATGGCAGATGGCATCAACTGTGAAGGCAATGACGAAAGATGAGAGGAAAAGAGGAAGATGAGAGGGAGAGACGGGGAAAGGTGGATGAAAGGGTCAGAGACGAGAGGAGAAGAGGCAGATGAGAAGGAAAAGAGATATTAAAGTATTTATAATTAGAGTTAGGTTGGGTCTGGACTAGGTTGGCCCATTGCGTTTTTTTTCACGGGCTGGGTTAAGATTTATATATATGTGTGTGTATAAATATAAATATTATTGAAATATAATATATTATAGAGATTTAATCTCACTAAATATATTAAAACCATAATTTTTAATGTACTAGGGATATATAAAAATATTTATATAATAATAATAATATAATATAATACACACACACACACACATACATACACATATATTTATGATATAAATTGTTATCATTTAATTTTTATTTATTGATATTATTTTTTCCAAATTGTATAATTATTTTTTTATAAAATGTAAGTAATATTTTATCAATTTTTATTTTTGTGTTTAGTAAATTAAAAAATTCATAAAAAAATTAGGTATTTAATAAAATAATTATACAAGCGATGATTGTATATATAGCATTAACGTTAAAATAACAGGCAATAATGCATTATTATTAAAGTGAAATGGATTGATTCTAAATTTTTAGGTCCAACTCATTCCCCATCAATAATAATGTAATTTTTGAAATAAAATATAAAAAAATTCAATTTAAATTAATTGATTAATTTTTAAACCGTGTGAAACAAAAAAAACTCAATCTACTAAATAATTTTATTTAGCATTTTTTGTAAAAATATACCACTACTTTCTAATAATAATATAATAATAATAATAATAATAATAATAATAATAATAATAATAATAATAATAATAATATAATAATAATAATATGATTATTATTATATCATAAATAATTATTTTGTAATTACTATAATATATATGATGATGATGATGATGATTATTATTATTATTATTATTATTATTATTATTATTATATATTATTATGATATATATGGTACGTTATATATATATATATATATATATATATATGATTTTTGTGATTGAAATAGAGGAAAATTTCTACTTTAGTCCCTAGGTTTTCATGATTGTTTCAAAATGATCCAACCTTTTCACTTTCTAACGACTTATCCCTAATCAACTATTATTTGCATTGGTAATTACCAACTGTTTAAGTCATTGGAAAGTTATTAATGGCTTCATCGTTGGTAACCATCACCAACAATCTAATACATTGATAATTACCAATGACTTCACTATTGGTAACCATCACCAACAATCTAACACGTTAATAATTATTAATGGTCTGACCGTTGGTAATTTATCCATTAGAAAATAGGCAAATTTTAGTAGTGAGGCTGGTTTTGGAACAATACTATTTTGAAACAGTTCGAAGGCTGGTTTCGGAGCAACACAGTGATTGTGTCAACCTTGTGCAATTTATGGAAATTGAGGAATAGACTTGTATTTGATCATAAGGCATAAATTAGTATGGAGATTATGTAGATGGCATTGAAAGAGAAAAGCGAGATGCACAAAGTGAATCAGTTGCAGAAGTCTGGTGCTCTCATAGTGCCTAGGCTAGTTCGGTGGGTTTCACCAAATCTAGGAAGGTACAAGCTTAATACAGTTGCATCAGTGGCTAAGGAGAGAGCAGCAACAACAAGTGGTCTTGTTTGAGATGAAGCAGGTATGTGAGTGAATGGTTTGAAGTTCCTCAAGCATGTTACAGACAAAGTTGCTAGGGCTCCAAATGGGGCTGATGTTGCTTCGGCAGCTACGAGTAGATAATGTTAAGGTGGAGGTGGATAACTTGGAGATGGTTCAACTTTGCACTTGCGCTCCCTCCAATCATCCCCTTCGAAATGTTATTAAAGATTGTCATTTTCTGTTGTAGCAATTGCATGTGGTAGCTACAAACAGATGGGCAGACCTTTTTGTGAACATGGCACATCACCCCCCCCCCCCCCCCCCCCCCCCCCCCCCCCCCCCCCCCCCCCCCCCCCCCGCCGGGGATTGCATCTAGCGATGTTAGCTAACATGCATGACATTTCTTTTGTTCGAGATTAGTTACTCTTATTTCCTTTTTTTTTTTTTCTCTTTCTTGGTGAAAAAAACAAAGAACAAAACAAAACAAAATCGTACTCTCGCACAAGGATGGGGAAGCTACATCGCGTGCCGCTCTTTTTCTTTTTCTTTTTTTTCTTCATAAGCACCCATCAATATTTGTCAACATGCCCGCTGGATAGGCAAAATGTACATCTTCTTTGATATTTATATTTGTAAACGTATAGTGTTCTTTTGCATCAAGGGAGATATATTATATTTATATATTCCTTCCGTCCTAAAAGTTTTGTTCAATTTTTTTTAATAATTAATCTAAGATTTTTTATTTTTAATATTTTAATATATAAATAAAAAATATTTATATATAAATGATAATTTGATATATATAGTTTTGAAATATATATTTTTTCATTTTTTCTAACAAACAATAATATGAATAAAATTAAGTCAAAATATAAAAAAAAAGTCAAATGTATCAAAACTTCTAGAACGGAGGGAATATATGTTAGGGGGTTTTTTTTTCTTTTTCTTTTTCAAAGATGTTATGAAAACTATAGTGTTGACTAAAAAATTAAAGAAAGATTAATATTTAAATATAAAAAAACGAGTCACTTTTTTCTCTCTTTAGACAATAGTTTATTGACGAACTTCCCTTTTCGCTGCAAAATTACACTTTTATAATTCTCCCCACCTAAATTATGAACTCTTTTCACCACTCTCGTTTCTCTTCCAACAAATGAAAAGGCCAAAAGGGTGACAGTCCACTTGGGTATAAGAAAATGTTAGGACGTCAAATGCATGGAAAAATGCAAGTTTAGGGACTACAATAGACTTTTCGGTTTCCTACTCCATGCATCTCTCTCCATCTCTATCTCGAGAATCCCTGATTTTCTAAATCGCTTTGCAATCATTTGATAAAGGCAAAATAAATAGACCCAAAGAAACTTTTCTTTATAACCATTGCACAGATAAAGTTGATTTTCGATTAAGAATTCATTTGGAGTGACCGGCCTTTTGCGGCCAAACTGACATTCAGGCAACTAAAAAAGTTGGCAGCAAAATGGTGGTTAAAAATTTGCTTGTCAAGGGATGGTCATCGTCCGGTGACTAAATTAAAAACCAAAATAAATGATCACCTAAACAGTTGCTTTAGGTGACTGATAGCAACAGTCACAAAGCTGCAACCTCCAGGAGACCAAATTCAAATTGAAATTTAAAAAATTATTTTATATTAAAATTTAAATTCAAATTCAAATTCAAAATTTAAATTTACTCATCAATTCAAATATACAATTTAAATTTACTCATTAATATTGAAACTTATTTTGTGTTTTTAGAGGTTGTTCTACGATTTAGAGGTTATTATGTTCTTATGCCATCAACGGGTAGTAGTGCCTACCGGAGGAGCCTCTGCCACTCCCCTTCGTGAACAACTTTGTCCAAAGGACCATACCCAGAAAATCAATCTAAAACCAAAAAACATAAAAGAAATTGTTAGAAGAATGAATTTTAACTCAAGATATATAAAAGCAGAAAAGGAATTTGAAGACTTTTCTTTAGCAAGAGCTGAAGAGAAGCAAAATCATAGTCAAACCATATAATCACCTACTTAAGGGCCGCCATGGCGACAGTGGCCGGAAATCATTCTAGTTAGGCTATCATCGGTGCATCTGTTGCCACTGAGGGAGGGCATCAACTTCTTTCCACCTCGTAAACAACTTTATATTAAGGATCAACCCAGAAAACCAACCTATAACCTAAAAACGTAAAAGAAATGGTTAGGACAGTAAACTTTAACTCAAGATATAGCAAAATTTACACAGAACTTTGTTGACACCCAATTTCGTCCGGCCTTTTTTTTTTTTTTAAAAAAAAAAATTTTAAAAATTTTATTAAAAAAAATAAAAAAAAACTAATTAAAAAAATTATTATTATTGTTATTATTATTGCTAAAAAATTTTAATTATGTTAATTAGTTTAAAATATATTTTTATTTTGAGAAGATTTGATTTAAAATAATATATGTGTGAATATGTATGTGTTTGAAATAAAAATAAAATTTCAGAAAAAAATGACAAAAAAATTAAAAGTTTGAAGTAAAATTGACAAAATTGAGAAGTTTCGGACAAAATTGACAAATTCTGAAAGTTTCAGGAGCTTTGGGTAATTTTTCGCGTCAATTTTGGGCCTAAACGGACGTTTCTGGCCCAAATTGACAGAAAACGTTAAAATTGTCAAAATCAGAAGCTTCTGAGCTTATCCAGAGCTGGAGTAACGTAAAGGACTGAAACTGTCATTTTACCAATTTAAAAGATAAGTTTGATATTTTTTATTAATTTATTCGTCCACAGTTCAGCCAAGCTCCTTCTATAAATACCCCCCAAAATTCAGTGCTGAACACATAGAAAATCAGAGAAAAAAGTTCAGAGCTCCGTTTTACAAAAGAGAAAATAGAAGCCTTAGTCCTAGCCTCTCCTCCCTCTGCCAAAACAGTCCCAGAATTATTTTTTATTACGTTTCGACTACCTTCTTCCTCCGTTTTCTCTTTCTTTCTTTTGCTGTCGCCGTCGCTTCCCCCGCCGTCACCGTCGCCGTCGCCGCCGTCGTGCCGCCCCGTTGCCTGCCGCCGCCGTCTCGCCGTCGCCGTCGCCGCCCGCGCCGTTGCCATTCCGCCGCCCGCCGCCCCAGCTGTTCCTGCCGCGCGCAGTTCGTCCCGCCCGTCTCGCCGTCCGCCGCGTCCATCCGTTCCGCCGCCGTCGTCCCGCCGTCGCCGCCGCCGTATGTCCCCCGCCGTCGCCGCCCCGCCGCCCTCGCCCCGCCGCCCTCGTCGCCTGGCCCGCCGTCGCCCCCAGCAGCCCTCCCCTGCCGTCGCGATTTCACGTTTCCTGTTAACAGGAAATTCAAATTCAAAATTTAAAAAGGGTAAAACTCTTGTTTAATCCTTCATCTTTTCAATTTCTTTCAATTTGGTCACTAACGTTTTATTTTGTTCTTGCAGAATTAATTACTAACCTTTTTAATTTTTACTTGTTTGTTTATTATTGTTATTATTACTAACCCTTTTTTTATTGTTGTTATTAACAACTAACAACTAACAACTAATTAATCTAACTTTACTAACTTTTATTTTATTGTTATTAACAACTAATCTACTAACTTTACTAACTTTTATTAACTTTTATTGTTATTAACAACTAATCTAACTTTACTAACTTTTCTTTTTATTGTTATTAACAACTAACCATATTAACTATGCTAACTTTTATTATTATTGTGTTATTAAAGTGGATGGCCAAAAAGCCCCACTTTATTATTATTAATTTTTTTTTATGATTGAAAAAATAAAAAGGGAATTTTATGTGAATAATTTTTAAAGGCTAACAAAAATCACTAATAAAAAAAAACCAACTATCTTTTATCATTTTGAGACATAACTTTTATTCCTTTTAATAAACAAACATAATGAAATAATGAAAAATAAATAAATAAATAAATGAATATAAATCTCTTTTTTCAATGAAATAATTTAAAAAATAAAAATTTTTAATAAATAAATAATTAAATACAAATCATTTTTCAAATATATCTTTAAATGTAATGATGATCCGCCAATAATTAATGGCTAATGGAAAAAATAAAATAAAAATAGAACTCCATGTAAATGATCCGCCATTTTTTTTTAAATAAAGTATATAAATAAATTTTTCCTTTATTATTAAAAAATAAAAACTTTGGACTAATATTTTTACTTATCTCTTTATCCAGAAAAATAATAAAATATAACTTTTTAGTTTCTTTATTAATAAAAAGAATAAAAGAGTAAAAAAAAATTTTTGGGCTAATATTTTACTTTTTTTTACTTATTTCTTTCAAAATAATAAAAATATACAACTTTTTGTTTCCTTTATTAAATAAAATTTTATCCAAATGATTTCAAATAAAGGTAATAATAAAAAAATTAAATCTCTTTACTTATTAATTAGAGGTATTTATAAATTAAAAAATTAAAAAAAATCTTTTAACAAACAAAAAGAACATAAAAAAAATCATATAAATATCAAAAATTTTTCTTTATATACATATAAATCTTTGATTTCTTTAATCTTTTTTTAAAATAAATTATATAAATATCAAAACTTTACCTTTATTTTTTTAAAATATACATATAAATTTTTGTTTCCTTATTAAATAATCATTTTTGCTTAATTTTTTATATAAAAAAATAAAACAAATAAATATTAAGACTTTTCTTTTTGAAATATACATATAAATTTTTGGTTTCATCATTAAATAAATAAATTTTTGTTTACTTTTTGATTCACCTTTTTCAAATAAAATATTAAGACTTTACTTTTATTTTAAAAAAAATATACATATAAATCTTTAGTTTTCTTCATTAAATAAATAAAACCTTGATTAAATAATTACTTTCTTGGTTCATCTTTTATCAAATTAAAAAAAATAAGCTTAAAAATAAATATGTATAAATATCAAGACTTTTTATATAAATCTTTTCTTGAATAATTAATTTTGGTTTATCTTTTATCAAACAACAAAAATCAATCAAATACATGAATATCAAGATTTTTTTTAACTCTTTTGTTTTCTTTGGTAAATAAAATCCTGGTATTAAATAAAAAAAATAAAATAAAATAAAATAAAAAAAAGAAGAAAACCTCCACTTTATTTATTGTTATTTAATTTTTCTTTATTTTATGGTTAAACTCATTTCATTTTATAGAAATTAGCCATAAAAAATATGTAAAATAAATCTGAACCATGTCGTTAAGTCAAAAAAAAAAATTTTAGTTCATGGTATATTGGCTGGAAACTGTCTCGTGCCCGCTTTTGAGCTGCTTCACCTGGTGAAGAGGGTCTGGCTGAGTAACAACGCCCCGTACCATGATCAAAGATTTTTTTTATTTTTAAACTCTTTGATTCCTTTAAATTAACTTCTTATTAAATAAAAAAAATTAATTATTTTTTTAATTCTTTTATAAATTGAGTAATTCTTTAAATAATAAATATCCTTCATTAAACAAGAAAAATCAGATAAGAAAAAAAAGAAAGATAAGAGAAAGATAAAAATCAAAAAGACAAAGAGAAGAAAAGAAAAGAAAGAAAAGAATAATAAGATATAAAAAAGAAAGATTTTTTTTTTAAATCATTAACAAATTTAATAAAAAAGGACTTATAAGTTAAACTAATAATTAATTCCATAAAATAATAATTAAATAATTAACTCTAAATAATTTCCATATCCGCATGATCCGGCAGGATCTACGGTTTGGAAAATATTGACTTTTTTAAAAAATTAAATAAATAAAAAGGTAAAAATCCATATTTACAATATGGATTAAATTGATTAAAATTTCATCAAATTCCGTGTCCAAATGACTCGGCAGAGTCCATGGTTCGGAATCCAAATCTTCCGTGTCCAAATGACTCGGCAGAGTCCATGGTTCGGAAGTATAAAATTCTATACAAATTAACTTAAAAATCCACATTTTAACTGATTCAGTTAAAATTTCTAAATTAACTGAAAATTATTTAAAAGCAAAGTAAAACAAAATTAAAATCAACTAAGGTGCCAATTTTGGGCGCTCTAACAATACTGTTTTAGCGTAACCGTACTCCCGATCCCCGAACTCTCGCAGACCAATTTTAAGGTGACCAATCGACCTAGGTAAACGGATTGGTGGCGACTCCAGAAAACCCGACGTTGCCACAGCTTGGCGACTCCACTGGGGAGTCGACGTTAGTGAGTCGAACCTAAAGTTGATTTGTTTTGATTTACTTTGCTTATTATGTGGATTTTTATATGCTATATTTACTTAGCGAAAACATGCATTATGCATTCACAATATGAAGCTGTAGCAACGTCGGGTTTTCTGGAGTCGCCACCAATCAGTTTTCTTAGGTCGATTGGTCACCTTAAAATTGGTTTGCGAGAGTTCGGGGGTTCGGGAGTACGGTTACGCTAAAACAACTTTGTTATAGCGCCCAAAATTGGCACCTTAGTTGATTTTAATTTTGTTTTACTTTGCTTTTTAACAACTTCAGTTAATTTTCAAAATTAGAAATTTTAACTGGATTAGTCAGATGTGGATTTTTGATAATTAATTTGTATGAAATTTGATATTTCCGAACCATGGACTCTGCCGAGTCATTCGGACACGGAATTTGATGAAATTTTAATTAAATATTTTAATTAATTAACAATCCATATCATGAATCCCGGAGGATTATCATAATATGGATTTTTGGTACTTAATTTTATTCATTTAAAATTTGATAATAAAAATTTATGAAAAATCTTTAATTTATTATTCATTATTTAATTAATTATTAATTTTTTTGTCAAATTTTGGAAAAATGTTGTCTAAAATTTTATTTTTCATTCTTTCTTTTTGAAAGACTTTTAAAATAATTATCTAATCTTTGGGTCTAAAAATATACTTAAAAAAAATAATTGATTTTTGTGGAATCGTTTGGTTATGATTTTTTTATAAAAAGAAAAAAAAAAGGTTAAATTTTTGTTATTTTTTTTTTAGGAAATAAAAAGGATACGTTTTACTATTCCAATTAATATTTAAAAATATGAAAGAAAACAAAGGATGGGAGCTTGGTAATAAAAATGGATTCTTGATTAGTCCTAAAATAAAGTTAATTATTCACACAAAAAAAAAACTCCTTCTTATTGTTTTGTTATTATTTATTTTGTATAGCTAAAAGTGAAATAAGTTTAATCAACTATGTAAAACAAACAATTACATACAAGTAAATAAAGGCCAATAAATAAAGAATAAAGTGGGGCTTTTTGGCCATCCACTTAAAAAATTACACAAATTAAATAACATATGCAAATATATAAAAACACATAAAGTAAATAAAAGAAAATTAAAGGTCAATAAACAAGAAACAAATAAATAAAGTGGGGCTTTTTGGCCATCCACTTTAATAACACAATACTAATAACAACAATAATAAAAATTAGCAAAATTAGTAAAGTTAGTTGTTAATAACAATAAAAATAAAAGTTAGTTGTGTTGGTTGAATTAATTATTAACAATAATAACAGCAATAATAATAAAAGTTAGTAAAGTTAGTAAGTTAGTAAGTTAGTAACAATAAAAATAAAAGTTAGTAAAGTTAGATTAGTTGTTAATAACAATAAAAAAAAAAGTTAGTAAAGTTAGATTAATTAGTTGTTAATAACAATAAAAAAAAGTTAGTAAAGTTAGATTAATTAGTGAGTTAATAACAATAAAAAAAAGGGTTAGTAATAATAACAATAATAAACAAATAAATAAACAAGTAAAAAAAAATTAAAAGAGTTAGTAATTAATTCTGCAAGAACAAAATAAAAGGTTAGTGACCAAAGTGAAAGAAATTGAAAAGATGAAGGATTAAATGAGAGTTGTACCCTTTAAAATTAAAATGAATTCCCAGGAAAGACTGATGAAACGAAACAGGGACGACGGCGGGAAGCGGGCGAGCGGCAGCACGGCGACGTGCAGGGGAGGTGACGGCGTGGCCAGAAGAAGGGGCGGCGAGGCGACGGCGGCGGGGCAGGGCGACGGCGGTGCGGGAGCACGGCGGAGGCGGCAGGAGGAGGAAGGAAAAAAAAGGAGGAAGGGAGGACGCGGCGGCGGTGCGGCGTGGGCGACGGTGGCACGGCGTGGGCGGCGGCGTCACGGCGTGGGCGACGGTGGTGGCTGGACGACGGTGACGGCGGCGTGGTGGCAGCGTGACGGAGGCAAAAAGAAAGAAAACGGAATCGGTGAAAGGGGGAGTTAAACGGCAGACAGGAGAAATTTCTGGTGTTATGGGAATAAGTAAGAGAGGCTAGCGATTAAGGCTGTAATATTTTCTTTTTTTCAAAACGGAGCTCTAAGCTTTCTTTCTATTTTTTTATGTGTTCAGCACTGAATTTGGAGGCCTATTTATAGAGAAAGTTTGGCTGAACTGTTCCTAATTAAATAATAAAAATAATCAAAACTTATCTCTTAAGTTGGTAAAATGACAATTTCAGTCCTTCACGTTACTCCAGCTCTGGATAAGCTCAGAAGCTTCTGATTTTGACAATTTTAACGTTTTCTGTCAATTTGGGCCAGAAACGTCCGTTTCGGCCCAAAATTGACGCGAAAAATTACCCAAAGCTCCTGAAACTTTCAGAATTTGTCAATTTTTCCCGAAACTTCTCAATTTTGTCATTTTTACCTCAAACTTTTAATTTTTTGTCATTTTTTCATGAAATTTTCTTTTCTTTCAAACCTACACATATTCACACATATATCATTTTAAATCAAATCTTTACAAAACAAAAATATATTTTAAACTAATTAAAAAAGGGGGGAGTAATAATAATAATAATAATAATAATAATTTTATTTAATTTTTTTAATTTTTTTTTTAAAAAAATTTAAAAAAAAAAAACGGACGAAATTGGGTGTCAACAGCTGCCCCCCTTTGCATGCTTCATGGGACATGATGTATGCAAAGTCGTTACCAAATTTCGTCCGGCTTAGCTAGGCATTGAGAACCTTCTCGCCGCCTAAATCATGAGGTTAAAGAATTCTCTTTGAACCTCTGCGATAGGAGCAGTCCTACCGTTGAATGAAAATTTATTTTGAGGCTAAGGAGCAGTCCTACCGTTGAATGAAAATTGATTGATTTTGAGGCTAAAGAGCAGTCCTTAGGACCTCGGCGATAGGAGCAGTCCTACCGTTGAATGAAAATTGATTGATTTTGAGGCTAAGGAGCAATCCTTAGGACCTCGGCGATAGGAGCAGTCCTACCGTTGAATGAAAATTGATTGATTTTGAGGCTAAGGAGCAGTCCTTAGGACCTCGGCGATAGGAGCAGTCCTACCGTTGAATGAAAATTGATTGATTTTGAGGCTAAGGAGCAGTCCTTAGGACCTCGGCGATAGGAGCAGTCCTACCGTTGAATGAAAATTGATTGATTTTGAGGCTAAGGAGCCGTCCTTAGGACCTCGGCGATAGGAGCAGTCCTACCGTTGAATGAAAATTGATTGATTTTGAGGCTAAGGAGCAGTCCTTAGGACCTCGGCGATAGGAGCAGTCCTACCGTTGAATGAAAATTGATTGATTTTGAGGCTAAGGAGCAGTCCTTAGGACCTCGGCGATAGGAGCAGTCCTACCGTTGAATGAAAATTGATTGATTTTGAGGCTAAGGAGCAGTCCTTAGGACCTCGGCGATAGGAGCAGTCCTACCGTTGAATGAAAATTGATTGATTTTGAGGCTAAGGAGCAGTCCTTAGGACCTCGGCGATAGGAGCAGTCCTACCGTTGAATGAAAATTGATTGATTTTGAGGCTAAGGAGCTTTCCTTAGGACCTCGGCGATAGGAGCTGTCCTATCGTTGAAGGAAAATTGATTGATTTTGAGGCTAAGGAGCTTTCCTTAGGACCTCAGCGATAGGAGCTGTCCTATCGTTGAAGGAAAATTGATTGATTTTGAGGCTAAGGAGCTTTCCTTAGGACCTCGGCGATAGGAGCTGTCCTATCGTTGAAGGAAAATTGATTGATTTTGAGGCTAAGGAGCTTTCCTTAGGACCTCGGCGATAGGAGCAG
This sequence comes from Aquilaria sinensis, assembly GCA_005392925.1. Taxonomy (NCBI): domain Eukaryota; kingdom Viridiplantae; phylum Streptophyta; class Magnoliopsida; order Malvales; family Thymelaeaceae; genus Aquilaria; species Aquilaria sinensis. The sequence goes on along the minus strand of SMDT01000350.1, from coordinate 1,708 downwards.
TCCTACCGTTGAAGGAAAATTGATTGATTTTGAGGCTAAGGAGCAGTCCGTCCTTAGGACCTCGACGATAGGAGCAGTCCTACCGTTGAATGAAAATTGATTTTGATTTTGAGGCTAAGGAGCCATCCTTAGGACCCCGACGATAGGAGCTGTCCTAGGCACAGTTCCATAGTTGAAGGAAAATTGATTGATTTTTTGAGGCTAAGGAGCTTTCCTTAGGACCTCGGCGATAGGAGCAGTCCTACCGTTGAAGGAAAATTGATTGATTTTTTGAGGCTAAGGTCCTTAAGAGCAAGAGGAGCAATCCTTAGGACCTCGGCGATAGGAGCAGTCCTACCGTTGAATGAAAATTGATTGATTTTGAGGCTAAGGAGCAGTCCTTAGGACCTCGGCGATAGGAGCAGTCCTACCGTTGAATGAAAATTGATTGATTTTGAGGTTTATGGAACTTTCCTTAAACCTCGAGCGAAATTTATACAAAAGGAATTAAAATCGGAATATTTTTCTTCGAAAGTGTGAATTTTCATAATGGACAAGTGCAAAAATTTAGACTTCGATAAGATGAGTGAATCTTGATGATGACAATATCGCTAACAAATTATGTAAAGGGAACGGATATTTGGAATCAATATCCAAGGTTCATCTAATATTTTCTTCAGTAAATATAGATTCGCTTGAGAGATATGTCATCCATATAAGGTTGAAGCTTAACTACCCCAAAATGTTATGCCTAGTAAACCTAATAGGATGCGTCTCAAGAGCAATAAAAATTACTCTTTACTCAGCCATTCCAACCTAAAGGCATTGTCCTATGGTTTTAATATCAGCATGGACGAGACTATCTTATAAGATAAAAAAAAGAAATTCCCTGAAAAGAAAAACTAAAACACGAAAGAAAATGCTGATAATAAAACTAAAGGACAAGCAAAACGGATCGGATCACTTCTTCTTCCACAATATTTCAACAGGGTTAGTAGAGGACTATTATGGGATCGAACTGTTCGGGAAAGACTGTCGCGTCCAGTCTATCTGAATCATTGCTGGATCTGGTTCAGGAACAAAAGCTTGCATTTTATCAAGTAATTCTTCAGCAGTTTTTGCAGATATTAGGATTCGTCATGCTACTCTTGATATAAAATTCTTCTGCACTGCATAATCCACAAAAGATATTAGACCTGTAAAGAGATCGTTAACATTCAAAAGCCCAATAGGTTTCTTGTGCAAATTAAGTTGGGCCATGGAAGCAATTTGGAAGACTTCTCCCAATGTACCAAAACCACCTGGTAGAGCGATAAAAGCATCAGCATTAAGAAGCATTTGTAACACACGCTCTTGCAAATTTTTAACCACTAATTCTTCTCCAATCGTGCCCCCAGAAACAAATTTCAGAGGTCCAGGGATGATGCCTAGAACTTGGCTTCCTCCTAGAGATGCTGCTGATGCTACACCTCCCATTAATCCGACACTACCTCCTCCATAAACTAAGTGTATTTTTCGCTCAGCTAATACACTACCTAAATGGTTGGCTGCCTTTAAGTACTCTTCATCTTTTCCAGGAAAAGCTCCAGAAAATACACAAATAGTTCGGGATTTACGAGTTGAAGTTTTCTCCATTCCTATCCTTACATTTGTGAGAAAGAGGATATATTTATAGAGGTAAAGCAATAGCTGCGACCATGTCCAAGAATGGAGACATTATTGCCAGCTA
>SMDT01000349.1:0-178844 GCA_005392925.1 Aquilaria sinensis | reverse complement strand
ATGGCTAGGTCGCCAAGGGTTCTAAACCTCTCACCCAAGCTAGTGATACTTAGTTATGATCTTTTAAAACTAGTTTCCTTGCTTATGGTAAAAGAAACTATAAAACTCAATGAAGCTCATAAGTTTCAAAGGAATTTTGGAAGACTCAGAGTACCCCGGAAGGCTTGGACCCCAAGGTACCCAAAGAACCACCTGAGGTCTTCCCACAACCTCTCCAGCAAAAAATGGAAAATTTTAGTCATTATGCCTGTGGTGATGTGTCACCACAGTTGGTAACCTGGCAATTTTCATGGTAACGGCAACATGTCACGGGTACTAGCAGCGATTGGTAATGTGTCATGGGCACTGGCAACGACTGGTGACGCGTTGCCAATACTTGCAACAACCCAGAAAATTTTTAATTTCACTGCTATGAACTTTGGACACTTTCAAACACATCAAACATGCATGGATAGCCTCCAGACTTGACATACATGTAAAACATGTTGTATAGATCCAAACCAACTATCCTCAGCCAACCTATGATGCACTATAACATCATTCTAATCACCATAAACCTCATAGTCAGCCATAATTCAACCTTGCCCACTAACTAAGGCTATTGCTAGAACTACTTGAATTCATCAAGCAAACGCATTCCAATAGCATCAATTGAACTTAAAAGCAAAACTCTTTTACCTTAACTTTACTTCACAAGCAAGAAACAACCAACTCTTCCTCAAGAACTCAAGTTCTACAAAGCTGCACCTAGTTCCAAGCAACCAAATGCACAAATTACATAATTTCTACCTTTTAACTAAAACCCAAGTTTCCAAACATCTAATAAACAACAATTCACCAAGAACTCAAGTGTTACCTTGCATCAAAAGTTGGGGATAGTGGAAAACTCAGTTCTAAGCTTCAAGAACTTGAAATCATGCTTGAAACAAGCCTTTCATAGCTTGTATATCCTTGGTGGCTTCGATTTTTATAAAAAAAACTCTTGGTTTTGGGTTTGGAATCACATAAAATTGGTATAGAGAAGGGTGAGCTCGGGTTTGAAGGTGAAAATGGCAGCCCTTTCCTCCTTAATAACTTTTATACACCATTTAACCATGAAGCCATCCAAGAATTTAAAAAGTTATAAATAAGTCTCCTTCTTTAGGTAACCTTACTCAAACTTGGTCAAATCTTTTTTATTTTAACTAACTTTAGGTTAAAGTTAAAAGTTAGGTTATAAAAACTCATTTTCAATGGTCGAGACCTAGCCCGACTATTCAAGATGCAGAATTACCATTTGATCCCCAAACCTTATTAAGAGCTTAATCTCCTCAGAACTTAGTGTGAACATGAATTAAGGTTTCAAACTTGATGTAAAGCACTTTAGCTTCTTCAAACAAGCCTTCAGCTAGGAAAGCCATAACATTCTCCCCTCCTTCTGAAATTTGGTCCTCCAAAGTCTGTTGTAACTCTGGAAAAACACTAGGATATCTTTTCAACATATCTTGCTCCATTTCCCATGTAGCTTTTTCTTCACTATGGTTAGACCAATGGATCATAACCATTAGAATCAAATTAGTTCGGGGTTTATTGACTTGCCTATCAAGTATCTAAATGATTTTTCTTCATAAGTCAAGTCTTCCGAGATGTGTACCACTAAAGGATTAATTACTTGTCCCAGATCCACTGTGCATTTTCTTAGAAGACTAACATGAAACACGTTATGCACTTAGGATAGGTTAGGTGGCAACACCAACTGATAATCAACCTTTCTTATCTTCCCCAAAACTTCATAGGGTCCAATGTACCTAGGGCTAACTTACCGCTCTACCCAAAATGGGTAACATCTTTCATGGGCGACACTTTGAGAAGTACTTTGCGCTCAACTTCAAAACTTAAATCTCTTTTTCTCAAATTGGCATATTTAGTCTACTGGTCATTGGCAGCTTTAATTCATTTTTAGCTCAATTTAACCTTAGCTGTGGTATAAGCTATGATTTTAGGTCCAATAATGATTCTATCTGAAGGGTCTACCCAACAATGGGGTGTCATGCACCATCTTCCATATAAAGCTTCGTATGGTGCCATACCAATAATAGTTTGATGACTGTTATAATAAGCAAACTCAATGAATGGTAAATACTGATCCGAGTCACCTCTGAAATCAACAGCACGCATACATAACTTATCCTCCAAAGTTTGGATCACTCTTTTAGATTGTCCATTAGTTTAAGGATGAGAAGTGGTACTGAGACTAAGCTTGCTTCTTAATGCCTCCTAAAAAGCATTCAAAAACCATGACACAAACCTAGGATCTCTATCATATATAATCTGATTCGATATACCATGGAGTCTCACAATCTCCTTGAGATACAACTGAGCCAATCTCCCCCATGTATAAGTGATCATGATAGGGATAAAATGTGCCTACTTCATCAGCCGATCAACCACTACCCATATAGCATCATGCTAACTCTAGGTATTTGGCAATCTTACTAGGAAATAAATAGTAATGGACCCTAACTTCCTCACTAGAAGTGGTAAACTATAAAGTGTGCCTGGTGGTTTCTGATGTTCAGCTTTAACCATTTAGCATATCAAACAGTTTTCCACATGTCCTACTACATCCCTTTTGGACCTTAGCCACCAGAAATGTGTTTTTAGGTTATGATACATTTTACTAATGCCATGGTGAACATTTAGAGTGTTAGTGTTGTGCCCAAAAGCCAATCATGAGATGATTGTATTTTCTCACATTGAGTCATTATATTTTATTAAGGCATTAATCCAGCAATTATGGTTTGTTGTTTTGTTTCTGCGTAACGTAACAAACATAATTGTAACCCTAGAATAATGATATTCTTAAACGTCCCTGGTCTAGTATTATTGTGGAGCGGGTTGCAATAATACATAACGACTAGCATATGTGGAGACTAATATGAGATATGTAGTCTACATATGGGTACAAGTTGGAGAACTTGTGTACTGGACCGACCCACCATGAGAACACTACATGGATCGTTATATGAGTGTCATAAGTGATTCTCATAGTGATCATGGTATATGTAGTCCTTCGACCTAAGATCATCATGGTTCCCTACATGTGAGTCACATACTTTGATACTTTCCTTTGTTGCTCGTAACTGAGTGAACTTGAAGGAGGTCATTGGGTATGTCACATATCATGTGGAGGGATTTGTATGATCAAGATGGGATTTGTCCCTCCTATGTAACGGGAGTGATATCTTCGGGCCCCTTGATAGAGTGAGACTTAGAAAATGCATGGCCATGCTTGGATGAGTTGATATACGATATCAATGTCATCAGTTTAAGTTGGTCTACTCGGTAATCAAGAAACCAAAGATTGGGCTATACGAGAGTGACACATTCCATGTCTCGTGCTTAGTCTTGATATCTTGGACAAAGGGACAGTGGCATATATAGGTGATGATCATAAAGGTTTAGTCGAATCATCGACAATCTTGTCACTTGGGTAGCAATGATGTGTTGCTAGACACCGCTCATTGCTTATGATCATAAATGTGATTCATGATCATTGCCAACGTGGCAAGAGCCTATTGGGTCGCACACATAGAGCTATTTGGATCACTAGAGTGCATGGGCTAATTATTTGGGTTATAGTTTCACTTTAATTTCGTATTAATAATGGGCCCAAGAGTTGAGCCATTATTAAGCCCGAAATTAAATCCTAATTGGATTAGGGCTTTGAAACCCATTAGGCCTGGAAGTTGAGTCTCACTATAAATACAACTTTTAGTGAGAAATTCGCAGGTCTCCTTGCCCTAGCCTCCCAAAAGGACAGCCACACTCTTCTCTTGCAATTCCTTAGAGGACGCAAGCTAGCACTGCGAGCGCAAGAGAAACGCATCTGCCGGGACGTGGTGGAAGCGTGGTGATCCCGAGAGGCTCGTGTGGATACCATAGAGAGCCTGAACATGTCAACTGTTCAGGTTTTGTGATTCGACTCTACAGTTGAGTGAGAGATCTCAACTGAAAATTAGGTATGAAAATTTTCGAACACCCGGTTTACCCCGTTTCACTTGGATCCTAGAGGGTTTCGGTTAAATTCCACTGCGCTGTTTGGCTCCCGAAACCCATCAGTGGTATCAGAGCTACTGGTGAAACCCTAAATCGGGATTGAGTGTTGAATCGCATGATGTTATGTGTTCGGTTGCTTTTCGGCCATGATTAATTAGATTGATTCATGATGCATGAAACCGGAACTTGTAATGAACATATGACATATATGAAGAAACGACACTAATTGGTTAATGAGATTAACCCGAAATTGAATGGTATGAGATACCTATATGGATTAGGATTCTTGCAATAGTTGCAAAAACCCTAGCTTTGTTCGGATTCGGCCTGTTCTGGCACCGAAAGTAAGGTATTTTTGGTGGCTCGAATGGAGGAGTCTCGGGTGCCTACTTGCTCGAAATAGAAGATTTCGGGCTAAGCAATTGTAAGAAAATTTTTTGCGCTAGGGGGCGCTGCCCCCCACAACCCCCGCAAAGGCGGCTCCCCTTGACCCCATCAACTAACTGGTCAGCAGAACCACCGCCCGCTGACCGGCCAGCGGGACCGCCGTATGCGAAGGGTGGCTCACATAAACCTCGTAACCGGCTCCCCTTAACCACCATCTACTGACAGGCCGATCAGTGGAACCGTCACGCGCTGACCGGCCAGCGGGACTGCCGTATGCGAAGCACCACTTAAATAAAAACTGGTTGATCAACACGCATCAATTGGCATGCATTTTTGTTGAATGAGATTTGACATGATATGCTGATTGGTGTTTGAAGCATGGTGCATGGTTATAGCCCTTGATTGGTTGTACTTGTAAATACGGCCTGCGAGTCGTGCCTTTTCTTATCACTCTCATTGTACATTCTCTTCTCACCTTACTCCCCTCGAATGTAACTCGAGGTTTCTATTATTGATGTAATGGTACATTATGGGATCATCCAAGGTGGTATGTCCAAGGATCATCCAAGGTGGTATGTCCAAGGAGGTGACAACAAAAGGGCAACCAAGAAAGGAAGAGAATGAGCTTGTGAAGACCCTTTTCTTTTCTTAGGCTTTTATGATATTCTCATTGGCTTGAGAATATCGCATAGTTTGGGCTATAACCATGTCACGTTTACTTTCTTGTACGCATGAGATGCATGTTTTATATTTGTATGTGATGCATGTATAAGACAACCGGAGATAACAAATTGGTGAGATCAAACAAAAAAAAATCCCTCAAACAAATATTAAGTCATTAAATGTGATGCCTTCCAAATGTTGGCACTCGTCAAGACTTTGATCAACATTAGGTGGGTTTGCCAAAGCAAAGCACCTATGTTCATCTTGGTAAGGCGCGATGGGATAATAGTGATATCCAAATTGCTAACTTTGGGTCCGACTTAACTAAGTCATCCTAATAGGATTAGGGACTTAGAGGCATAGAGTTGGGCTTAAGCTCATGAGATGAGCTTGGACAAGTGTTGTTCACCCAACTATCCAAGAGTTGCATAAGATGCAATTGGCAAGGAGTTGCCTACCTAAATAGCTGTAACTTGAGAGAAAAGCCAAAGCTGACTCAGGTTGTGGTCAAATATGGATCTTGGCCCACTAGAATACCTTATTGCCGAGGTGTTCCGAAATAATATCGAGGGTTATTATTTTGAGGAAAATAGTGGGAGTATCGTTTAATAAAAGTCCTTATTAAATGAATTAAAATACATGACTCTTACACTGCATATTTACTGTTGTAGATAACCATGGCACAAAACACATCGACACTTTCGTTGCGATCGGTCCTTGAGAAGGAAAAACTGAATGGGACCAACTTTCTCAAATGGTACCGAAACTTGAGGATAGTCCTCAAACAAGAGAGAAAGGCTTATGTCCTAGAGCAGCCCATTCCGAATGAGCCTGCTGCCACTGCTCCAAGAGCTGAAAGGGATGCTCACAAGAGGCATTCTGATGATGCTTTGGATGTTGAATGCCTCATGCTTATTACCATGGAATCTGAGCTTCAGAAGCAACATGAGAACATGGGGGCGTTCGATATGATTGAACATCTCAAAATGCTTTTCCAAGAGCAAGCTAGGCATGAGAGGTTTGGGACCTCTAAGGCATTGTTTCAGTGCAAGATGTCTGAGGGAAGTCCCGTGGGTCCTCATGTGCTCAAGATGATTGGGTACATTGAGAATCTTGAGAATTTAGGATTTGCTCTTCAGAAAGAGTTGGCTATTCATGTAGTCTTGCAATCGTTGCCTGAAAGCTACGGTCAGTTTGTCATGAACTATAACATGAATGACTTTGACAAGTCCCTTCCTGAATTGCTCAACATGTTAAGAACTGCTGAGCAAAACCTTAAGAAGGCTAAGCCCATTTTGATGGTTCAAAAGGGCAAGGGAAAGGGAAAAGCCAACAAGAAGAAGGATAAAGCTAATGGAAAGTCCAATGCTAATTCTTCTTCAACTGCACTGAAACCAAATGGTGGTGTGGCAAAGGAAAGGGAGTGCTTCCATTGTAAGCAACCTGGGCACTGGAAGCGCAACTGCAAGCTCTATCTTAAAGAACTTGCTAAGAAAAAGGGAAGTAAGACTTCCACTTCAGTTATTTTTGTTATAGAGGCTAACTTTTCTACTTCCTCATCTTGGGTATTGGATACTGGATGTGGATCTTACATTTGTGCAAATGTGCAGGATCTAAGTAGAAGTAGAAGATTGGCCCGAGGTGAAGTGGACCTACGTGTTGGAAATGGAGCAAGGGTTGCTGCCTTAGCCGTAGGGACTTATGTTCTCACTTTACCTAGTGGATTAGTTTTAGAATTAGACAACTGCTACTTTGTGCCTACTATTAGTAGAAATTTGATTTCTGTTTCTTGTTTGGACAAGAAAGGTTTTTCATTTATAATAAAGGACAAATGTTGTTTTATTTATTTGAATGAAATCTTTTATGGTAGTGCTCAACTTAGCAATGGGTTGTATGTTCTAGACCTCGAAGATCCAATCTATAATGTGAATACCAAGAAGGTCAGATTAAATGATTCAAACCCGACCTATCTCTGGCACTGTCGCTTGGGCCATATAAATGAGACCCGCATATCCAAGCTCCATAAGGATGGACTCTTGGACTCATTTGATTTTGAATCATATGAGACATGTGAGTCATGTTTGTTAGGCAAGATGACCAAAGCCTCATTCATAGGGCAAAGTGAAAGGGCTAATGACTTACTAGGACTCATACATAGTGATGTATGTGGCCCTATGTCTACACAAGCTAGAGGAGGTTTCCAATACTTCATTACTTTCACTGATGACTTCAGCAGATATGGCTATGTGTATCTTATGAGACACAAGTCAGAATCCTTTGAAAAGTTCAAAGAATGCAAGAATGAAGTAGAGAATCAACTCAGAAAGAGTATCAAAGTGCTTCAATCAGATCGAGGTGGAGAGTACTTGGATCGAGAATTCCTTGACTATCTGATGGAGTGTGGTATAGTATCACAACTCACTCCACCAGGTACACCTCAATGGAATGGTGTATCTGAAAGGAGAAATCGAACTCTGTTAGACATGGTTCGCTCTATGATGAGTCAAGCTGACCTTCCAAACTCCTTTTGGGGACATGCTCTAGAGACAGCCGCTTTTACACTAAACCGAGTTCCATCTAAATCGGTTCAAAAGACACCATATGAGATATGGAGTGGGAGGCGTCCCAATTTGTCTTTTATGAAGATTTGGGGCTGTGACGCTTATGTGAAACGTCAATCCTCTAACAAACTAGGGCCCAAATCTAAAAAATGCCTTTTTGTTGGGTATCCCAAAGAAACAAAGGGTTACTATTTCTACAATCCTTCTGAGCAAAAAGTGTTTGTTGCTCGAACTGGTGTCTTTTTAGAGAAAGAGTTTATCTCTAAAGAAACTAGTGGGAGGAAAGTAGAACTTGAAGAAATTCAAGAACAACAAGGAGACATCGAACCTGAAATGGAACCTGAACAGACACCACAAGATGTTGTGGTTCAAGAGTCTGTTCCTGTAGCACAGAGCCCACGTAGGTCTGGTAGGATTCGGCGTGAGCCTGAGAGATATGGATTTCTCATGACTCACACTGGTGATGTGATGCTCATGGATCAGGATGAGCCCACAACCTACCAACAAGCTATGTCGGGGCCTGACTCTGAGAAGTGGCTAGTGGCCATGAAATCCGAGATGGAATCCATGTATGAAAACCAAGTATGGACTTTGGTTGACCCACCTGAAGGGGTAAAACCCATAGGGTGCAAATGGGTTTTCAAGAAGAAAACTGACATGGATGGTAATGTGATTACCTTTAAGGGACGATTGGTTGCAAAAGGTTTCAAGCAAAATTCATGGTATTGACTATGATGAAACTTTTTCACCAGTTGCTATGCTTAAATCCATCCGAATTTTGTTTGCTATTGCTGCACACTATGATTATGAGATATGGCAAATGGATGTCAAAACTGCATTCCTAAATGGAAAGCTACTTGAGGATGTGTACATGACACAACCTGAGGGTTTTGTCACTCCTGAGAATGCCAATAAAGTGTGCAAGTTGCAAAGGTCCATTTATGGACTGAAGCAAGCTTCTCGAAGTTGGAATCTTCATTTTGATGATGCAATCAAAGAGTTTGGTTTTATCAAAAATGAAGATGAACCTTGTGTCTACAAGAAGGTTAGTGGGAGCGCTATTGTCTTCTTGGTGTTGTATGTAGATGACATACTACTCATCGGGAATGACATTCCTGAGCTACAGTCTGTGAAGACTTGGCTAGGGAAATGTTTCTCTATGAAGGACTTGGGTGAAGCAGCCTATGTGTTAGGCATCAGGATCTATAGAGATAGATCTAGAAAGCTTCTTGGCCTAAGTCAAAGTACATATATTGACAAGGTGCTAAAGAGGTTTAGCGTGCAAGATTCCAAGAAAGGATTCTTGCCCATGTCACATGGTACCACTCTTTCTAGATCTCAGTGTCCGAGTACACCTGAGGAGAGAGAGCGCATGAGTAAGATTCCATATGCCTCAGCAATTGGATCTATCATGTATGCCATGATATGTACTCGTCCCAATGTCTCATATGCTTTGAGCATGACGAGTAGGTACCAATCAAACCCCGGTGAGAGTCACTAGACAGCTGTTAAGAACATCCTTAAGTACTTACGAAGGACTAAGGATGCATTCTTGGTCTTTGGAGGTGAAGATGAGCTCGTTGTAAGGGGTTACACCGATGCAAGCTTCCAATCCGATAAGGATGATTTTAGATCGCAATCTGGTTATGTGTTTTGTATTGGTGGTGGTGCTGTGAGCTGGAAGAGTTCAAAGCAAGAGACAGTAGCTGACTCTACAACAGAATCTGAGTACATTGCCGCCTCTGATGCTACGAAGGAGGCAGTTTGGATCAAGAAGTTCATCACTGAACTTGGAGTGGTTCCAAGCATTGCCGACCCGATAGAGCTCTATTGTGACAACAATGGAGCAATCGCACAGGCTAAGGAACCTCGATCTCACCAGCAATCCAAACACATACTCCGACGCTATCATCTCATCAGGGAGATCATCAAGAGGGGTGATGTAAGGATATGCAGGACTTCGACAGATAGCAACATTGCTGATCCGCTGACAAAGCCCCTTACGCAGCAAAAGCATGATAGCCATTCTAGGTCCATCGGTATTAGATACATGGATGATTGGCTTTAGTGCAAGTGGGAGATTGTTAGTGTTGTGCCCAAAAAGCCAATCATGAGATGATTGTATTTTTGCACATTGAGTCATGATATTTTATTAAGGCATTAATCCAGCAATTATGTTTGTTGTTTTGTTTCTACGTAACTTAACAAACATAATTGTAACCCTAGAATAATGATATTCTTAAACGTCCCTGGTCTAGTATTATTGTGGAGCGGGTTGCAATAATACATAACGACTAGCATATGTGGAGACTAATATGAGATATGTAGTCTACATATGGGTACAAGTTGGAGAACTTGTGTACTGGACCGACCCACCATGAGAACACTACATGGATCATTATATGAGTGTCATAAGTGATTCTCATAGTGATCATGGTATATGTAGTCCTTCGACCTAAGATCATCAAGGTTCCCTACATGTGAGTCACATACTTTGATACTTTCCTTTGTTGCTCGTAACTGAGTGAACTTGAAGGAGGTCATTGGGTATGTCACATATCATGCGGAGGGATTTGTATGATCAAGATGGGATTTGTCCCTCCTATGTAACGGGAGTGATATCTTCGGGCCCCTTGATAGAGTGAGACTTAGAAAATGCATGGCCATGCTCGGATGAGTTGATATACGATATCAATGTCATCAGCTTAAGTTAGTCTACTCGGTAATCAAGAAACCAAAGATTGGGCTATACGAGAGTGACACATTCCATGTCTCGTGCTTAGTCTTGATATCTTGGACAAAGGGACAATGGCAAATATCAATGATGATCATAAAGGTTTAGTCGAATCATCGACAATCTTGTCACTTGGGTAGGAATATGTGTTGCTAGACACCGCTCATTGATTACGATCATAAATGTGATTTATGATCATTGCCAACATGGCAAGAGCCTATTGGGTCGCACATATAGAGCTATTTGGATCATTAGAGTGCATGGGCTAATTATTTGGTTTATGGTTTCACTTTAATTTCGTATTAATAATGGGCCAAAGAGTTTAGCCATTATTAAGCCCGAAATTAAATCCTAATTGGTTTAGGGCTTTGAAACCCATTAGGCCTGGAAGTTGAGTCTCACTATAAATACAACTTTTAAGTGAGAAATTCACAGGTCTCCTTGCCCTAGCCTCCAAAAGGGCAGCCACACTCTTCTCTTGCAATTCCTTAGAGGACGCAAGCTAGCACTGTGAGCGCAAGAGAAACGCATCTGCCGGGACGTGGTGGAAGCGTGGTGATCCTGAGAGGCTCGTGTGGATACCATAGAGAGCCTGAACATGTCAACTATTCAGGTTTTGTGATTTGACTCTACAGTTGAGTGAGAGATCTCAACCGAAAATTAGGTATGAAAATTTTTGAACACCCGGTTTACCCCGTTTCACTTGGATCCTGGAGGGTTTCGGTTAAATTCCGCTGCGCTGTTTGGCTCCCGAAACCCAACATAAAGTACTACTATGCCGCTCATGTAGGACTTGCTACCTAAGTCCTTCCACATTTACTACATAGAGATGATCTCTGTGGTCTAACATTCCACCCTTGTACTGGAATTCCTTCTCTATAGTACAAAGCTTCACTTGTCCTAAAATTTTCTTCAACAATGGATCTTTGATTTGAGCATCTTTAACTATGACTAACCAAGCTAATTGTATTTCCAGAATGTAGGCTAGGGATTTCTCTTGGTTTTGCCAACATTCATACAAAGCCAAGAAACAATCCCCCAAAGATCCTTTTGAGGAATTAGTAGCCTGATCCTTAGATAGGATCACTCCTATGCATTTCCAGCTTAACGCATCTACTACAATGTTCCCTTTTGCAGCACAATACTTAATTGAACAATCATAATCTTTTATGTATTCAATCCAGTGACGTTGCCTCATGTTTAAATCCTTCTGTGTGAATAAGTATTTCAAACTCTTATGATCAATGAAGATCCTGAATGGCCTCCCCATCAAGTAATGCCTACTCACTTTGGTAAGGGTTTTCTTACTCTCATGGATTGTTTACTGTATCTTCAAGCATCCATGGAGCTAGGGCTAATCTTGGAAAAGAGCCATGAGCTTGATGAACCAAGCTTAGTGAAGGGAATGTTCTTATTAAAGGTTTTGTGACCTAGTGTGAAGTGCACAGTGATCGCAGTGAATTGAAGGGATTCTAGAGCCCAAAGTTAGTACTAAATAGTGTTAAAAATTTCCTAAGACTAAGCTTAAGCTTAAGGAGGGCTGCCATAGTGATTTACCTATGGACTAACTTTGTTGCATGTTTTATGGACTAACCTATGGTTTATATTGCTGTTGCATTTCATGTGTTTGTTCGTTGTGAATGGCTGCAGCATTTGGTTGTTATATCTTGCATGTATGCATTCTTGTTTTGTGTTTTAGTGTCTTTGGATGCAGGTTTTAATGAGGGTCACATTTCCTTAGGAAACTAAGTGTTTCCCTTACTAAGTTTCACAATGAAACTTATTCCCCTCAATTCTGCCATTTCAGGTCCAGTAGAAAGTTCACATTCAAATGGACCTTTGTGGTTTGTGCTTTGATCTGAAATTTATGGTACATGGACTTCCATGTGTCTAGTTATGATCTAGAAATTTTTGATGGCCTTAGAAGCACATTTGGTATTCTAGTGATGGTGCTTATTGTGTTTTGCAGCATCTGTACAACATCTTATTTCTGGAGCCCATTGCGTCTCAGGCACTTATGTAACTTAGGGTCTGTATTTAACTATTTTAATAGCATTATGTAGTGCATGTATGCATGTACATGTAGTGTATGTAAAATGAGACAAGTATGTGAATATTCGAGCAATGTTTTGGCTATGTATGTGATGTGGTGTAAAGCTGCCTAAGTGTGAATGATAGCCTGCTTACTCGTAAATTCTATTTTGGCCATATAAAGTTTCTAGATGTAAGATCATGTAATTCCTATGTGCATTGGACATGTATGGGATAGCCTTGGAGGGCTTACCTTTTGTGAATGAAGTGTTTGCACACTTACGAAATTTTGTATGGGCAAAACGGTCATAAAATGACCAGAATTTTAACTCTGCACTCAAAATTCTATACATCCTTGCGTATAATGAATATTTGAATGAAATTTTGATCACATCTAGAGCACATCGAGAGGTTGAACAGAGATTTGGAATTTCTGAACTTGGAGCCCTGTAACCAAAGATATGATGTTGCAAAGTTGGCTAAGTTACTATTTATTTGGTCAGAATTTTGTAAACAACATAAAAAATCCATACCCTGATCCATAGGTGGGTTATTGATGTAAAACAAAACTCTTTGGTTTTAATTAAAGAATCTAATTGATAATGAAGGAAAGAAAATAGGGAGTTACATGGCTAGATTAATACACTTTTTTGGAAGAAGTTTCAGGTGTAGTGGCTGGTCACGTACACTTAATAAGATTGTGTAAAGTGTGGTAGGAAAGATTATGACTTGTGCTAGTGTTTTCCTTCCTTGCTACCATGGTGTGCATGAAATGTGAATTTGTGTGCAATGGTTGGACCAATATGCATGCATTTACATAATGCCCAAGAAGGCCACTTGGGTATGTACACTAAGGGTATTGTTCTAATCACCTACAGAACATACTTACCCTAGGAGTTTTAAATGTACAATTTTGGCACCATAACTGCACTACCCCGGAGTGGGTAACATGAGGGTCTAATATGTGCACATACTTAGGTCCATTGGGACCTCTGCTCATCCTCATCGTTCAACTACAAGGCATAGCCTTGTCCTCTGGCAAGCTTAGCTTGCCAGCCTACCTAGTGAAAAATCACTAGTTGAACCTCTCCCTTTTATGGTGGGGCATTTGTAGACTAGGCCATAAAGACCTTGTGGACTAGATGCACTAAGGTTTCACCTTGCAAGCTCGTGGCTAATTGCACGACTAGGTGACGAAGGGTTCTAAACCTCTGACCCAGGCTATTGATACTTAGTTATGATCTTTTAAAACTAGTTTCATTGCTTATGGTAAAAGTAACTATAAAACTCAAGGAAACTCCTAGGTTTCAAAGGAATATTGGAAGACTTGAAGTGCCCCCAAAATGCTTGGACCCCAAGGTACCCTAAGAACACTATTAGGTATTCCCCAAACCTCTTTAGCAAAAATTGGAAACTTTCAATCATTATGCCTGTGGCGACGCGTCACTGCAGTTGGTAATGAACTGCCAATTTTCGTGGCAATGGTGACACATCATAGGAACTGGCGATGATGCCCGGTGGCATCTTCATTGAATGACATGTTGGCCCACAGGGATGACTTCCAGTTTGAAGATGTCTGAAACACTTAGAAGAACAAGGGTTAGGAGCTCCTCGGAGTGTGTTTCTGGGGGAGGAGCCTCCGACACCCAAATCAGTATTTGTGAGAATGGTAGTAAAGAGCAAAGTGTAGAGAATAGAAAGATTCCCATGCCTTTACCAAGGTCCCTCCTATGTATTTATAAGAGGGTGGCGGGAGGAGGCCATTTGACACAGCCTGTACAGATCATAACACGTGTTCGGTCAGATCCGATCCGTACCTTCAGAGGCAGGCCTCTCTAGCTGGCCATAGGCTGTTTCGGCCAGAGGGCAGGGGCATGTTCAAGGTCTTTTAGTCAGAGGCTGCTTAACCATTTTTGTCGTATCTCCATAAGACCCTTTCGGGGTGTAAGACCCTTTTGGTAGAGATTTTCCCCAAAGGCTATAGGGGAAGGCTTTGGCAGACTTTTTCCTTTGTCAAAGAGGGTGGATTTGCATTTCTGAGGTTCACAAATATGAGGGTGGTAAGGACACCATTTAGCGAAGTTGGTCATGTCACTTTCTATGGGTGATGTGGGGAATGAACCGAGGTAGGGGTTAAGTTCCTATCGAGAGTGGTGTCAAGTTAGCCGATCAGGAGATCTAGGGTGTGGTAGCCCCCCTTGGAACAGCTGAAGTAGTGCCTTCGGCGCCAGTTGTTTGGGAGTACGTAATAAAAAGCTAAAGTTGTTTCATAGCCAAGAGACTTGACTTTTCAAAGCTCCTCAGGTAGACCCCTCTTTTTTGCTGAAGTTACCTTCTCAACATTATCCGAGGGTTTTTGCACTATGTTTCAAGACCGTTATAGGGATGTTGTCCTAAACTAGCTTTCTATTTTTCAGCGAGGTCACACCTTCAGCACTGAAGGAGCTATTTCGTGTCCTTTAACCGAAGTCAGATCTTCAAAGGTGAAGGGCTATAATTTCATCAATGATTTTCATTCCCACCTTCTGTCAGTGGACTGTCCTATCTTCTGACTAGGCAATCGTGTCATTTCGGGGTAGGCGATCTAGGGCTACTAGTGTTAGTAGGCATGCCCTCAATTTTTTCATCGCATGACACGTGTCATCGAGTTAGTGGCGATCAGTTGCGTTCGTTACATAGGTTGCGTCCCTTTGCCTGCAAGGGGTCATTATGGCGACGCTTCACCTGCCTTCTTCGGTCTATATAACGCTTTGTCCCTCAGAGGTTTCCTCATTTTTCTACTTTCGCTCCTTTTGTTCTTGATTTCTCTCTCATTTTCCAGCTTTTTCCTTACGGTGGTGCAAACGGTGGAGCAATTTCTAGCAAGTTTCTACAGTGTCCCTAGAGTTCCACTTTTCTCCCCAAATTAGGTGGGTACATTTCTGAAGTTGTTCTTCTTTAGGTGCTCCTTTTTTCTTTACTACCTGAGCTTAGGGTTCTTTCTTTTCAAACGTGTCTTATTTTACCCCTGAAGGCCGTTCGGTCCATGAGAGTTGGCTCCCACTCAATTATCATCCGAGCTGTGCCACTTCAGATAAATTAGAAAAGTGGTCAGCCAAATTTTTTCTCCCTTCCTACACTATTGCTAGGCTCCCTGGCCCTTATATACCTAGCTACGCTCCTCAGACAAATGAGGTTACTGTCTTCAGAGCTCAGCTGAAGGCGGGTCATCGGTATTGTCCATCGAGGATGCTTTGTGACTTTTGCCAATTTCATGGCATAGCCATTAACCAACTTCCCCCGAACTCCTACTCTTATTTTAACGCCTTTCTTTGCATGTGTGTGGTCTTTAAAATAGAGCCCCACTTCATCTTCTTTATGCAATACTTCAAACTTTACCTCGTTTCGAAGGGCAGGTTCTATTTCTTGCTCCTTTAGGGATCTGGGAGTGAAAAATTTACCTATACCTTTGGCACAAAAGATAGTTGGCGAGGTTGGAAGAAGAAGTTATTCTTCATGAAGATTGATAAGAAGTGGGTAGATCTTCCTGTTCAATGGGCTTTGGGTACTTTAGCCATTGACGTAGTAGACCCGTGGAAGCTATTAACTTTAGAATTGGAGTCTTAATTTCAGGAGTTTGATAGCTGTATTTGGGCTATTGTGGACTAGGGTGTCGAGGTTCATCCGCGCTCTTTCTACCTCTTCCCCATTAGGTGGAGCTTCAGGACCAAAGAAGTTTTTCAGGAACTAGGGGTTATCAGAGAGCACGTTACTGACTTGAATATGCCAAAACCAGCTGTGGATGGAAAGAAGTCGTGGTTGGTCATGCTCCTTCAGGGTGAACTCACGTACTCAGCACTAGTGGAAAGTAACCTTTTTTCCCACTTTCCTTTTTATAACTTCTTCGTACTTACATTGATGTTCTTCTTTTTGTAGAGATGGGTGATAAATCTACTGCCTTCTATAAGAGTCTCTTCCTCAGTCAGGCCGAGAAGAGGGAGCAACAAAAAAAGAAAGCACCCAAGGGGAAGAAAGTTCCAGCTGGGCCATCCTTGGCACTGAAGCTAAAGAAAAGTAAGGAGGACTCCCTTCCTCCTCTGCTCGAGGATCAGACCATGGTGCCTAATCGAACCCCTATTTGTATTGACCCACCTTTGGCGTTGGCCATCCATTCTACCCCTCTAAGTCCTGATGCTACTGTCGAGGCACTAAGGATTTCAGTGGGGGAGATGTTTGCCAAAGAGGCTTAAGAGCGGTGAAGAAGGAAGGGCAAGGAAATCTATGCCGAGGTCTTGGATGTTAGTGATTATGATGAAGAAGGCCCTTAATTCCAACTAGGTTTATCCCTTAGCCATTCGTCTATGGGTTTGGGATTTTTTGGTATTTTAGACCTTGTACATGAATGGCTAAGGGATAACGTTATAACTGAACTTTGACATGATTTTGCAGATGAGCGAGCCCAGGTTAAGTGGATGGCTGAACATGTTCAAAAGAGGGCTCGTTGGGATTCAAAAATTTTGAAAGACAAGGTCTCGAAGAAGCCCTTCTGGACCTTCATGGAGGACATGGACTTGTTCTTCAACGATAGCCAGAAGATGGCCCCTCAGATGGCGAGGGGCATTATGACTAATGCCACCTTCTAGTCTCTGATAGAGGAGTGCCCGAACGAGGAGGTCCTCACAGCTCGAATGGCAGAGCAAGCTACCTAAGTAAACCTTATCCTTTAGGACTTAGAAAAATTTTGAGTCTTTTATTACTGGTGATCCACATTCTAAGTCCTTCCCCTCTTTTCTTTTCTTGTAGCTGTTGGCGTACAGAGAGTACTTTTGGGCCTGGGCAGCCAAACAGTCCTTTATTCAAAGTCAATCGGGGGAGAACTTGGCCAAGGCCAAGGAACTGTTTATGAGCTCGGCCGTCAAGTATGGCGAGCTAAACAAGATTGCCATGGAGGACCTGGGCAGTCGTCAGGAGGAGGTGTCGAGAAGCCAGAAGGGGTTGGTCGAAGAGTTTACCCCCAAGGTTTCTGACCTCAGCTCAAAGGTTGTTGAGCTTTCTACCAAAGGTGAGATCCTTTAGATGGAGAGGGAGGATGCAATTGCTGACCTCAAGAATTCATTAATGAATAATACCATCATTCTTGCCGAGAATGAATGGCTGAAGAAGAAGAGGAAGAAGAAGAAAAAGTTGGAAAAGAAGGTCAAAGTACTTAAGAAAGAACTGGAGGATTTGAAGGCGGAGAAGGCTAAATCCGATGAGGTGACTAAGTCCTCATTTCAGGACGGTTGTTGCCTTGCTCGCCATCAAGTCTTGTCCCAATATCCTGACCTTGACCTCTCATTCCTGCGGGCATTTGATGTCCCCGAAGGGCCATCCTTGGCGTGGTCGAGTATTGAGTTTCTCAACCTCCCCATTCCTCCTCCTTCGGCTGACGATGGTGGTGAAGATGAGGATCATGATGTTGAAGATGATCACATTGAGGATGTTGAAGACCCCAAAGATGGGCAAGACAAGCAATAGGCTTCTTCTCTCTTTTTGTTTTGCACCTTGTACTTCATCATTTGAACTTAATGGAACTTTCCTATTTTTTGTCCAAAACTTTGTCCAAGTCCCTGATTAGTACGACTTCGGTCATTATCTTCATCCTTCAGCGTTTAACCATCTTTGACAATGAGTCGTATTACCCTTTAAGGATTTGCAACCTTAGTCTCTTTGAAGGTTTCACAACCATCTTCAGTCAACCTTCTTCGGAAGACTTGCTTTTCAAAAATAGTTAAGTACCTTTGCAACCAACCATGTTCGGTCGACCATCTTTGGTAAAACTTACTTTGTGTAAAAATAGTTAAGTACCTTTGGGACCAACCATATTCGGTTGACCACCTTTGGTAAAAATTGTACAATACCACTCATGCACTTTCGGAAGGAACCGTATTCAGTTTACCTCCTTCAGCATCGTTTGCACAATTTTCCCTTGAAAATTTTTCTAAGTGTAGAATTTTTTCAAAGAGTCTGAATGCCATGTATTTTTCAATTCTTCACCTTTGGTGTCACCGAGCTTATAGACTCCTGGCCAAACTTCCTCGAGGACCAAATAAGGTCCATCCCAATTTGCCCGAAGTACTCCATTAGATGGTCTTTGGGGTTCGAATTCAGCTTTTCGGAGAATGAGGTCTTATTTCTTAACTCTTTTATGCTTGACATGCAAGTTTGTAGCAATATCTACTATTTGCTGAAAAGCATTTCTTCTGAGCTCGGCCATCTCTTTATACTCATGAATCATATCCAACTTGGTTTTTAAACCGAGGTTGTTCCCTTCTTCATCGAACACCTGTATTCTAACAGATGGTTGTACGACCTCGATAAGGATTATGGCCTTTATTCAAAAGACAAGTGAGAAGGGTGTCTCACCTGTGGCCCTTCTAAGAGTTGTTCGGTAGCTCCACAGCACGCTCAACAGCTCTCCTGACCATTTTCCCTTTGCTTCCTTTAACCTCTTTTCCAAACTATCTTTTATTTTTCTGTTCGACACTTCAACTCGTCCATTGCTCTAAGGATGGCCAACCAGGGCAAAGTGTAATTTTATCCCAAGGTTGGCTACAAATTCCTGGAAACCTTTATTAGTAAACTGGAAACCATTATCAGCTACTATCACCTTCAGTATGCCAAATCTGCATATGATGTTCTTCAATACAAATCTTTGTATGTCCTTTGCTGATATTGTTGCTAAAGGCTTTACCTCGATCCACTTGGTGAAATAGTCTACTGTGACTACGCAAAACTTCACTCCTTCTAGAGCTGTTGGGAGAGGCCTAATAAGGTCAATACCCCAAATAGTGAAAGGGCAAGGATAGTTTGCTGAAGTTATTGTTGGGTTTCGGGAGCCAAATAGCGCAGCGGAATTTAACCGAAACCCTCCAGGATCCAAGTGAAACGGGGTAAACCGGGTGTTCGAAAATTTTCATACCTAATTTTCGATTGAGATCTCTCACTCAACTGTAGAGTCGAATCACAAAACCTGAACAGTTGACGTGTTCAGGCTCTCTATGGTATCCACACGAGCCTCTCGGGATCACCACGCTTCCACCACGTCCCGGTAGATGCGTTTCTCTTGCGCTCGCAGTGCTAGCTTGCGTCCTCCAAGGAATTGCAAGAGAAGAGTGCGGCTGTCCTTTTTGGAGGCTAGGGCAAGGAGACCTGCGAATTTCTCACTTAAAAGTTGTATTTATAGTGAGACTCAACTTCCAGGCCTAATGGGTTTCAAAGCCCTAATCCAATTAGGATTTAATTTCGGGCTTAATAATGGCTCAACTCTTGGGCCCATTATTAATACGAAATTAAAGTGAAACCATAACCCAAATAATTAGCCCATACACTCTAATGATCCAAATAGCTCTATGTGTGCGACCCAATAGGCTCTTACCACGTTGGCAATGATCATAAATCACATTTATGATCATAAGCAATGAGCGGTGTCTAGCAACACATCATTGCTACCCAAGTGACAAGATTGTCGATGATTCGACTAAACCTTTATGATCATCACCGATATATGCCATTGTCCCTTTGTCCAAGATATCAAGACTAAGCACGAGACATGGAATGTGTCACTCTCGTATAGCCCAATCTTTGGTTTCTTGATTACCGAGTAGACTAACTTAAACTGATGACATTGATATCGCATATCAACTCATCCGAGCATGGCCATGCATTTTCTAAGTCTCACTCTATCAAGGGGCCCGAAGATATCACTCCCATTACATAGGAGGGACAAATCCCATCTTGATCATACAAATCCCTCCGCATGATATGTGACATACCCAATGACCTCCTTCAAGTTCACTCAGTTACGAGCAACAAAGGAAAGTATCAAAGTATGTGACTCACATGTAGGGAACCTTGATGATCTTAGGTCGAAGGACTACATATACCCTGATCACTATGAGAATCACTTATGACACTCATATAACGATCCATGTAGTGTTCTCATGGTGGGTCGGTCCAGTACACAAGTTCTCCAACTTGTACCCATATGTAGACTACATATCTCATATTAGTCTCCACATATGCTAGTCGTTATGTATTATTGCAACCCGCTCCACAATAATACTAGACCAGGGACTTTTAAGAATATCATTATTCTAGGGTTACAATTATGTTTGTTAAGTTACGCAGGAACAAAACAACAAACATAATTGCTGGATTAATGCCTTAATAAAATATCATGACTCAATGTGCAAAAATACAATCATCTCATGACTGGCTTTTGGGCACAACACTAACAGTTATTACTTTCGAGGGTAGTCTCTGGATGGGAGTGTGTCTCTGACACTTGTCGCATTTCTGGACAAATTGCCTCGCATCCTTCCTTAAGGTAGGCTAGAAATATCCTTGGCAAAGTGGTACTCGGATGAGGGCATCAGTCCCGATGTGAGAACCGTAAGCCCCCTCATGGACTTCTTTGAGGACTATCTTAACGTCCTCTTCACTGACACACCTTTGTAGCGAACTTGCACGCCCTTGTCGGTATAACTCTTCCCTGATCAGGAACTATCTACCTAAGCGCTTTTGCACCTTTGCAACTTCAAGAAGGTCTTCGGGAAGTTTTGAAGTTGCAGATATTTCTTGACAGAATCTTTCCACCCTCCACCCGAGGTTGCTATGGACATTATTGCTACGTTCGGCTGACAAAGTCCTTCAGGGGACCCCTTAGATTTGGCCAAAGTATCCGCCTCCATATTTCTTCTCTGAGGTACACTTTCTATTCGCACCCTGTCGAATTCTTGGATAAGCCTTTTTGCGAGGTCGTGGTACTTTGCCAAGTTCAGGTCTTTTCCCTTTGTAGTCCCCCACCATCTGTTGGACCACCAGCTGAGAATCACTGTGGTCCTTCAGATTTCTCACACCAACTCTTTTTGCTAGCCATAAGCCTGCTATAAGGGCTTCATATTTGGCAATGTTATTGGTGACACTAAAACCGAACTTGATGGACATTGAAGCTTTCATACCTTCGGGCCCCTGTAGAATTACTCTAGCTCCTTAATGTTCAGAACCGGAGGTACCATCGATGAAGAGTGTCCACTGAGGTTCGTCACTACCGGGGTCCCCTGGCGTATCTTCGGTTCTTCGTCTTTCGGCGATGAAATCTACCAATGCTTAGGCCTTTATTGCCCTTCTCGGTTTAAAGGTGATGTCGTATTCACTGAGCTCGATGCATTACTTTGATAATCTTCCAGAGTGGTCTACCTTCCTCATGACATCCCTAAGAGGTAGGTTCCTTTGAACAATGATAGAATGCCCTTGGAAGTAAGGCCACAGCCTTCTACTTGCCAACACTAGAGCATAAATTGCCTTTTGTAGGAGGGGGTACCTAACTTTGGCACCGTGCAGGGACTTGCTTACATAGTATACTGGCCATTATTTTCCTCCTTCTTCCCTTACAAGTACCAAACTTATGGCCTTTTCAGTAACGGCAATGTAGAGGATTAGAGATTTTCCTTCCAACGGCTACCGAACTGTTGGCATGTACGTTAAGTAGCTCTTGAGTTCGTCCCAAGCCTTTTGGAAATCTTCATTCTAAGGGTGTTCCTCGGAACTGAAGTCACCTTTATTCTTTGCGGCCTTGGTGAGCACTTTGAAGAATGGTAGGTATCGGTCCCCGTATCTGGAGATGAATTTGCTAAGGGCCGTGATTCTCCCAGTAAGCTTTTGCACATCTTTGGTAGTCATCAGAGTTTGTAATCCTAGTATGGCCTTAACCTTTTCTGGATTGGCATTGATACCTCTTTTGGATACCATAAACCTGAGGAATTTGCTAGCTGTTACCCTAAACAAACATGTTTCAGGGTTAAGACGGATCCCGAATTCCCAAAGTTGGTGGAATGTTTCCTCGAAGTTTATGATATGACTATGAGGCTATTCGCTCTTGACTATCATATCATCGACATATACTTCCATATTTCTCCCAATTTGGGAGCTGAAAACCTTGTTCATCATCCTTTTGTATGTTACTCCCCATTTTTAAGGCCGAAGGGCATTTTGACGTAGCAGTAAGTACCAACTTTGGTAATGAAGGTGATTGTTTACTCATCTTTAGGATTCATCCAAATTTGGTGATATCCACTAAAGGGGTCGAGGAAGCTAAGCAGACCACATTCAGCAATGGAATCTACCAATTGGTCTATTGATGGCAAAAGATACGAGTCCTTTGGACAAGCATCATTTATGTTTCGGAAGCCAATGCACATTCGGAATTTATCACTCCCCTCCTTTGTTGCAACAACTACATTGCTTAGCCATTCGAGGTACTTGACCTCCCTTATTATTCCTACCTCCATTAACTATTCGACTTCGGTTTTAATGAAGTTGTTCTTATATGCTAAGAGGCTATGCTTTTTCTGTCGAACAGGCCTCACCTCTTGGCATACTTTAAGACAGTGCTGAATTATACTAGGGTCTACCCCAAGCATATCATTCAGAGAGTAGGCAAAAAGATCTTTGTTCATTAATAGAAAGGATACAAGCATTTCTTTGCCACCTTCGACCAGTTTTTTCCCCACTCGAGTACTTCGGCCTGGGACAAGCTCCACATCCTTTGTTTCTTTTTTTCAAAGTCATTTTTTTCCTCTTCTATTGCATCATCACTTGCC
Organism: Aquilaria sinensis; assembly: GCA_005392925.1. Taxonomy (NCBI): domain Eukaryota; kingdom Viridiplantae; phylum Streptophyta; class Magnoliopsida; order Malvales; family Thymelaeaceae; genus Aquilaria; species Aquilaria sinensis. Next base: position 155,808 of record SMDT01000349.1, on the reverse strand, counting down.
GTGATCTTCTCTCTCGAAGTCTGTGCATGCACTTTCATTGGGCTTTATCTTGCCTTCATGAAAACTTTCCTCACTTCGGCTTAATCGATGAATATTTCTGCATCCCTTTCCTTTGTACTGAATATGACCATTAGGTATTTCACATCTGGGAAAATGTGAAGATTACCCTGTGTTTGCCTTTTGAGGTTGGCATTGTATGAAGATGGGACATATATGATGATGAACCTCATCATAGTGGAATGAAAGAGCTTTTCATTGGTCTAAACCGAGGTTCCCGTTAGCATTAGGGGTAGATCGATCCATTCGAGTATAGGGAGTTCGGAAGGACTTACATCAAAGGTAGGAGACATAATGGGTTTAAGATCACCCTTGGAGAAGCCCAACTTCGGCAACTAGTGGGAGAACAAAATGTCGGCGTTGGAGCCATCATCGATGAGCATTCTTTTGACGTCCCAGCTCCCTATCCTTACCATGATTAGGAAGGGGTCTTCATGAGGGAACTTCAAGGTAGACCCGTCTTTCTGAACAACCTTGTTCGCCGGGTTGTTGAATTCCATCATCAAGATTTCTCGGACTTTCCTTTTCCTCGCAGTCGAGGGTATTCTCATGGTGATCGTCTGGATCACTCTGATCATAGGTGGTAGGTGCTTTTTGGGACTTTAGTTCTGACGTTGGTCAGAATCATAGTCCTCATCCTCCCCTCTTCTCTCTTCTTCCCTTGTTTCTCGGGCTTTAGGCAATGGGATCCACAAGTAATGTTAAAGTTGCCCTTGTTTGATTAGAGACTCGATGTACTTCCTCAGCTGGAAGCAATCTTCTGTATTGTGCCCGTGGTCCTTATAAAACTAACAGAACTTCTTCATGTTCTTTTTGTTTTCTAAGGTCATGGCCTTCAGACGCTGGATAACGGTTCCTTGCCTTTCCATGGCCATCAATATGTTCATCCTAGTAGTGTTTAAGGGAGTGAACGACACTGGCCTCTTCCCCCTTTCTTTCTGAGGTTTGCCCCTACCCTCGGTGGGATACCGAGATTGGTGATTCTGACCTCGGAGTGATTATGATTAGACTTCAGCCCTCCTATCCTCAGCTTTTCGGTTTTCATGTGTTGCTCTGTCCTTTGGTAGAATTCTCCAAGGGTGTCAGGGGGATCTTTGGAGAACTCGTAAAATAGTTGTGAGTCTCTCCTAAGCCCCCTAATCATGGCGACGATGTGGATTTCAGGGCGGAAGTTAGGCATGCAGAGGGCTTCTTTGTTGAACCTTTTGACATAGTCCTGAATGGTCTCCCCATTCTTTTGGGCTACGTCAAACATTTGGATGGGCGTTTTTTCCATCAGCCTGCTCCCGATGAATTGCTAGGTGAATGCGGTGGGTAACTCCTAGAAACCCATTATTGGTTCGGGAGCCAGGGAATTATACCACACAGTTGCTGGCCCTGACAAGGTGACCTCGAAGCATTTACAGAGGGTGGCATCATCAGAACCATGTAACACCATGCTACGCCTATATTTTGTCAGGTGGGCTTGGGGGTCACTGCATCCATGATATGTCTCCAAGTGTGGTACTCGAAAGTCACTTGGCATAAGTGCTTCATGTGGATGGTAGTGCCATCCTCTCCTTGTTGCCTGGTAGTCACCGGCAACGGAGAATGACATCTTCTTTTTGGCGAGTAACTTTGTTGGCGGGGGGACAGGGACTTCCTATCAGAGGATGGACTTCGTTGGTGGGAGGTTGACCCCTTTTGAGACCGTTCCACCGGTTTGACATCCTCTAGATGGTATGTTCTCCATTAAGGACTCATCATGAGAACCCTCACTTCTAGAGCTCTGGCGAGGTAACCACTTCTCCTGACGGGTATTAAGAGAAGGTGCCCTTCCCTTTGGAGGTGGTTGGACCACCTTTGGTCGAGCTGTTGATTCATTTCAGCTATGATAGATGGTGAAAGTTGCATAGAAAGCCCATCGTGACTGTTAGAGGATGCTCATCCTTAGGCAGGGAAGTCTCTGCTGTAGGCTGTTCAGTTGCTGCTTGAGCTTCTAGAGCAGATAGGGACCTTGGGAGTCCCATGTCCTTTGAACGCCAGGTCTCAACAATAGCAACCTGGGAATGGGTTCCCACAGATGGCACCAAATGATGCCCGACGGCATCTTCGTAGAATGACATGTTGGCCTGCAGGGAGGACTTTTGGTGTGAAGATGTCTGAAACACTTAGAAGAAAGGGTTAGGAGCTCCCCGGAGTGTGTTTCTGAAGGAGGAGCCTCCGATGCACAAATCAGTATTTATGAGAGTGGTAGTAAAGAGCAGAGAGTAGAGAATAGGGAAAAGTCTCGTGTCCTTACCAAGGTCCCTCCTAAGTATTTATAGGAGGGTGGGGGGAGGAGGCCGTTTGACACAGCCTGTCCAGATGATGACATGTGTTCGGTCAGATCTGATCCTTACCTTCGAAGGCAGGCCTCTCTAGTTGGTCATATGTCGTTCCGGCCAGAGGGTAAAGGCGTGTGCGAGGTCTTTTTGTCAGAGGCTCTTTAACCGTTTTTGTCGTATCTCCGCAAGACCCCTTTGGGATGTGAGACCCCTTCAGGCAAAGATTTTCCCTAAAGGCTATAGGGGAAGGCCGTTCAGAAGAGTGGGTCACCTTCGGAAGACTTTTTCCTCTATCGAGGAAGGTGGATCTGCGTTTCCGAGGTTGATAGCTTCGCAAATTTGAGGGTTGTGAGGACACCTTTTACCGAAGTTGCTCATGTCACTTTCCGAGGGTGGTGTGGAGAATGACCCGAGGTAGGGGTTAAGTTCCTACTAAGGGTGGTGTCAAGTTAGCCAATCAGGAGATCTAGGGGGTGATAGCCCTTCGGGTATCAGGCGACGATTGGTGATGTGTCGCCAATACCTGTGACAATCCAAAAAATTTCCAATTTCACTGCTATGAACTTTGGACACTTTCCAAACATATCAAACATTCATGGATAGCCTCCAAACTTCACATACATGTAAAACATGTTGCATAGATCACAACCAACTATCACAACCCAACCTATGATGCATTATAACATTATTCCAATCACCACAAACCTCATAGTCCATCATAATTCAACCTTGCCCACTAACTAATGCTATTGCTATAACTACTTGAATTCATCAAGCAAAGTGATTCCAATAGCATCAATTGAACTTGAAAACACATCTCCACCTAGGCAACCAAAGGCACAAATTACATAATTTCTACCTTCTAACCAAAACCCAAGTTTCCAAACATCTAATAAACAAGGATTCACCAAGAACTTAAGTGCTACCTCGCATAAAAAATAAGGGATAGCGGAAAACTCGGTTCCAAGCTTCAAGAACTTGAAATCATGCTTGAAACAAGTCTTCTATAACTTGTATATCCCTGGTGGCTTCGATTTCTATCAAAAACTCTTGGTTTTGGGGCTCGGAATCACATAAAATTGGTAGAGAGAAGGGTGAGCACGGGTTTGAAGGTGAAAATGGCAGCCCTCCCCTTCTTTACCAATCTTATATGCCACTTAACCATGAACCCATCCAAGAATTTAAAAAGTTACAAATAAGTCCCCTCCTTTAGGTAATCTTAGTCAAATTTGGTCAAACCTTGTTTATTTCAACTAAGTGTGGGTTAAAGTTAAAAATTAGGTTTTAAACACTCATTTTCAACACTCAGGACCTAGCCCCACTATTTAGGATGCAGAATTACCATTTTATCCCTAAACCTTATTTAGTGCCTTAATCTCCTTGGAAGTTAGTGAACTTCGATAAACTTACTTATTCTTGCTATGTGAACTTGAATTAAGGTTTCAAACACGATTTAAAGCACTTCACCTTCTTCAAACAAGCCATAACACCATATGGACAGCAATGTACATACACTTCCTAGTTCATTTACATGCATTCCTACCATACATATATGCCATAACTTAATTAATACATACACTTAAGCTTCTTGGAGAGCTTCAAAACCACTAAGCACTCCATAAATTCGAAGGGACCAGCTACTCCATAAGGCAGAATTTACCACTACTAAAAATAACTAATGTACTCAAAAAACCATGAAACATTCCAGTCCACAACTAGACATATTGAATTTAATATATATAAAATTTCATAGAGAAATTCATAACCCAACTCATAGTTTGAATGATCTCTTTCAGGTGCTCTTGAAATGGACTGAAATGGGGGTAAGTTCCTTTAAGGAACTTAGTAAAGGGATATCATTAAAATCTTGAATTCCTAGACATATACTTGAAATCCAAAGACACTAAAACACAAGACCAAAATTCATATACATGAATATAGCCATCCAAATGCACAAACAAATAGAACATAATTAAATGCAATGTTGGCAACAACACATCATTAGGGTTAGTGCATAAACAATCAAATAAACAATATGTAATTACTATGGAAGCCCTCCTCAAGCTAATGCTTGGTCTTAGGAGGTTAATTGGTCTTAGTTAATACTAAATTGGACACTATAAACTCCTATAAACACTGCCATCTTAGTGCATGAAAAATAGTAAGGCGGAAACCTTGTTCATGCAATTCCCCTTAACCCATACTTGGTTCCTTGAGCTTTCTGCTCTCTTCCAAGCATGGTATTAGCTTCATGGATGCTTGATCATCGTATTAAGATAGTAAAAAACCATGAAACATGAAGATAAAAACCTTACCAAAGGTGCGAAGGCTGAAATTTCTAAAAGATGCACAGGAAACATGAAAACTAGGGTTTTCTTGTTCTTGGAGCATCTAATTGCCTTTCTTTTTGTTTTCTTGAGAGCTTGAGCTGTGGCATCTATGGAAGCTTATAAAGGAGCTATGGAAGGAGGTTGTGGCTGGTGATTGCCAAAATGGCCAGTAAAACACAGGAAAGTCTAGATATTTTCTTGACTTGATTAGCTTAAACTTAACCTTCACTTAGGTCATTATAAGTATGCCTTATGTAGCGAATTTTTTGCTAATATTTACCCAACAATTTTTACTATATGAACCAGCCATGGAAGGGTAGGATAATGATAAAAATGATCCCATTTTACCTTTTTTAAAGATCACCCCATCCTTAAGTTATTTTATGGACACTTATACAACAAGTTGTTCTAGGTTCTTAAACAATTAGTGTTTGTTTCCTTTATGCATTTAGCCCTAAAAAATGTGTCCATACCAATCAAATCCTTCAAAAATCTCTCCTTTAAAGTTTTACAATTGAGAACCCAAGTCTTGAAATCTTGCATTAAGGTCCACAGGTTACTTGTAAAACAAGCAATCCTTTAGCGCTTCGTTGAAGGTGTTACTACCTCACAAAATGGGAGAATTACAAGTGTGTCATAATGGCTAAAAACCATTATATTGTGTAATTCTCACCATAGTGATTGTAGTGTGGGGGGGGTAAAAGGTATGATCAACACCTCCTTAAAAGTGTTCCAAGTTGGTAACTTGGTCCCCAAGAAAATCCTTAAGGATTGCTTGTTTGTCAAGTAACCTATGGACTTTTTTGTAAAATTTTGAAAATTTGGGTACTCAATTGCAAAACTTTCACAAAAGAGATTTGGAGAGTTATGGGAAGGATATGAATAGTATAAAAGTGCTATTGGAGGACCAAATTGCTTATGGAAGACAACTAAGCACAAAGAAAACACAAAAAGGCATAAAGGACCTAAGTGTCCAAATGTAGGCCTTAAGATGTGTATGTCTATGACTTAAGTCAAATGGAAGTTTTGTTGGGTTATCCCACATAAGGAGGGCTGCTAAAGGAAGATAAGGATGGTCAAATGTGGGCCAAGAGATTAAGACTAAGAAACCATAGTCTTGTAGCAAGGAAAATGACATAAGACAAGGTTAAGACTACTTAAGTGTGTTTAGTGTACTTTTGACTATTTAAGTAGTCAAGACCACCTTTGCTTCTCTAAATTTCGGCCTCCACCAGCAAAAAGAAAGCCAGCCCTCTCCTCCACACTTCCTCCATAGCCACCATACCTTCAAACTCAAAACTACTTGCAATTGAAGTCAAGGAAGCACAATTGGAAGCTATTTGGTGCTATTGCTTGAGTGCACCTAGGATCAAGCTCCAATTTCAGCATACCCATCAAGGTAAGGGTTCTCTTGCTCTCATGGGTTGTTTTCTGTATTTTCAAACATCCATGGAGCTAGGGCTAAGCTTGGAAGAGAGCCATGAGCTTGATGAACCAAGCTTAGTGAGGGGAGTGCACTTATTGAAGGTTTTGTGACCTAGTGTGAAGTGCACAATGATGGCAGTAAATTTCTGGGTTTCTAGAGCCCAAAAGTTAGTACTAACTACTGTTAAAATCCTCCTAAGACCAAGCATTAGCTTGAGGAGGGCTGCCATAGTGATTTGGTTATGTTTATTATGTGTTTTATGGACTAACCTATGGTATATGTTGCTGCCACATTTCATGTGTTTGTTGTTTGTGTTTGGCTGCTGCATTTGGTTGCTATATCTTGTATATATGCATTGTGGTTTTTGTGTTTTAGTGTCTTTGGATGCAGGTTTTAATGATGGTTACATTGCCTATTGAATCCAAGTGCTACCCTTACTAAGTTTCTCAATGAAACTTACTCCCCTCAATTCTGTCATTTCAGGTCCAGCTGAAAGATCACCTTCAAACTAACCTTTGTGGTTTGAGTTTTGATCTGAAATTTCAGGTACATGAACTTCCATATGTCTAGTTATGATCTGGAAATTTTGGTGATTTTAGGAGCACATTTGGTATTTTTAATGGTGGTACTTACTGTGTTGTGCAGCAGCTGTCCAGCATCCTGTTTTTGGAGTCCATTGTGTCTCAGGACCTCCTGTAACCTAGGGTGCGTATTTAGCTGAGTTAAGACCATATTTTAGTGCATGTATGCATGTACATGTAGTGTATGTAAAATGAGACAAGTATGAGAACATTTGAGTAATGTTTTGGCTATGTAAGTGATGTGGTGCAAAGCTGCCTAAGTGTGAATGATGGGCTGCTTACTTGTAAATTCTGTTTTGACCACATAAAGTTGTTAAAAGAAAGGGAATGTAATTCCTATGTGTAATGGACATATATGGGATAGCCTTGGAGGGCTTTCCCCTTGTGAATGAAGTGTTTGCATGGTTTGGAAAAATTGTATGGGCAAAATGGTCCAAAAGTTGCCAGAATTTCGACCATGTACCTAAAGTTTAATATCTCCCTGTGTAGAATGAATATTGGTATGAAATTTTGACCACACCTAGAGAACATCTAGAGGTTGAACTGGAATTTGGAATTTCTGGATTTGGATCCTTGTAGCCAAAGATATGACGTTGCAAAATTGGCTGAGTTACTGTTCATTTGGTCAGAATTTTGTAACCAACTTAAAAAATCCATAACTTGGTCCATAGGTGGGCTATTGATGTAAAACAAAATTCCTTGGTTTTCTCTAAGTCTCTACTTCATAATGGAGCAAATAAAATAGGGGGGTATGTGGCTAGAATGATACAGTTTATTAGTGGAAGTTACAGGTGCAGTAGCTGGCCACTAGAACTTAACAAGATTGCCTAATGTGTGGAAGCCAAAACTAAGACTTGTGCTAGTGTTTTCCTTCTTTGCTGCCATGGTGTGCATGAAATGTGAATATGTGTGTGATGGTTGGACCAATATGCATGTATTTACATAGTGCCCAAGAGGGCCACTTGGGTATGCACACTAAGGGTAGTGTTCTGATGGCCTACAGAACATTACCAATCCTGGGAGTCTAAATGCACAGTTTTGGCACCATAACTGGACTACCCCGGAGTGGGTAACAGAAGTTGGTATCAGAGCATGGTTTATACATGTACATTGCATATAGTTGGCATTGCATGCATCTACATATATGAACTCAGTTTGGTCAGCTGCTAGTGTCAAGTACCATTGAAATACCTATGATCTTTATATGTGCTCTATGATGGATCATCAATGCAGGAAGTAAACATGGTTGCCACAAGGAGAGGGGATCCACCCCGAAGGCCTCCTACTGATTCTGGGCAACAAAGAAATGAACAGAATAGAGGGAGTCAGGGGCAACAGGGGGTAGCAAACCCTGAAGTGCCTCAGGTTTGGTTAGAGCTTCAGAGGAACTTAGCTCTAATCAATGAAAACTTAATGAGGCTGATTCAAGGACAACAGCAGGGAGTCCAAGTAGCTCCAGCAGAACTAGTTCAGGATGCACAGCAACAACCAGAAGAGGATACTAGGAACACATCTGAATATGTTCCTTCTGGAAGCTTAGAAGACACAAATGATGAGACCATTGAGGTGGAAGATGAGGATAGGAGAAATCCAAGAGGTAGAAGAGTAAGATCTGAGATTGGTCAGGTGTCCAGGACCAATCCCTCAGTCTATGACCATTCCTACACTAGGAATGAGATTGAGGAAGGCCGTGAGAGAAGATCCAGGAGAAGGCAGAGAGATCATAGAGAGCATCACCATACAGAGGACTCTCATAGATCTAGGAGACATAGATCAGAGGATCTAGAGGGCCTAGATGAGGTCAGACTTTTGGAGAGGTTCCAAGGCCTAAGACCTCCACAGTTTGATGGAAGAGCTGGGCCAGAGAGAGCTGAGGAGTGGTTAATCTTCATAGAAAAGATGTTTGAGAGGATGCCACTCAGCTCCACCAAGAAGGTGTCACTGGCTACTTACAACTTGGTAGGCAGTGCAGAGATGTGGTGGAGAAACACTAGAGACAGATATGCTTTCCAGAAGGGCAGAAGGCCAGGAAGAGATATTGAGATGAGCTGGCCAGAGTTCACACAGCTGTTCCAGGAACAGTACATCAGTGATGCCATCAAGGATATGAAGCAAGCTGAATTTGATGCTCTAAGGCAGGACAACCTCAGTGTCCTAGAGTATGAGCACAAATTCAATCAGTTGGTGAGGTATGCTCCTCAGTATCATGGATTGGAGGAATTGAAGGCCAAAAGATTTGTCAGAGGCCTAAAGTCAGACATTAGAAAGGCTGTTAGACCTTTTGGAGCAGTTACATACTATGAAGCAGTGCAGAAAGCTCTATTAGTAGAGCAAGAGGAGTATGAGACTAAGTACTTTCCCAGTGGACCAGGGGAAAGTAGTCAGGCAGGAGGCAAGCAGAAGAAGGCACCACATGGCAAAGGAATTGCCAAGAATTCTCATCTTGGTGGTGAGGGCAAGGTTAAGGGGAAGTTCCCTGGCCTAAGGTGCCCTAAATGCAAGAAGTTTCATGGGAAGAAACCTTGCTATTTTGACACCCAAGCGTGTCTAAGATGTGGATCCATGGATCATTGGATCAAAGACTGCCCACAGGTTCAAAGGAGGCCAGAAGACCAAGGTCCAGTAAGACCTATTGGGGCAGGACCTAGAGGAGGAGCACCAAGGGAGGGACAGCAGAGGCCAGTTCCTCCAGTGCCTCAGCCTCCAGTGCAGAGAGCTGGCAGAGTCTTCCAAGTGGAGAGGCCAGAGACATCAGAGCAGGGAGGAGCACTAAGAGGTAACATTTACCTTAATGGTATGCCTGTTAGTGTTCTATTTGATACTGGTGCATCTGTGTCTATAGTGGCTAGGAAATTTGTTGATGCCATGAAATTGCCTACTGAAATCATGCCTAGGATATCCTTAGTGAAAACAGCAGGTAGTCAATGTCTTTTCACTAATGACCTAGCTAAGGATTGTGAGCTAGTAGTAGGAAAGACTAAGGTTATGACTAATCTGCTAGTGTTGGACATTCCTAAGTATGATTTAGTGCTGGGTATGAATTGGCTTGCTATGCATAACATAAGAATTGATTGTGCTAAGAGGGAAATCACATTGCCTGATGGTGAAGTGCATGCATTAGTGAATTCTAAGGAATTAGTGTATGAAATGCATGGCATGGAGCTAGAGGTATTAGATGAGATACCTGTGATTTCTGAGCATGATTACTGTTATGCATTGAATGAATTGCACTGTGATAAGGAAGTGGACAGAATACCTATAGTGAGAGACTTTCCACAAGTCTTTCCTAAAGACCTGCCAGGTATTCCTCCACAAAGGGAGATTGAATTTGAAATCAAGCTGCAACCAGAAGCTAGTCCAATATCCATACCTCCTTACAGAATGCCAATCACAGAGATGAATGAGCTCAAGAAACAACTTGATGAACTTCTTGAAAAAGGGTTCATAAGGCCAAGTGTTTCACCATGGGGAGCTCCTGTTCTCTTTGTGAAAAAGAAGGATGGATCTTTGAGACTATGCATTGACTACAGGAAGCTTAATGCAGTGACTATCAAGAACAAGTATCCACTCCCTAGGATTGAGGATCTGTTTGATCAACTCAAGGGAGCTAAGATCTTCTCCAAGATAGATTTGAGATCTGGATACTTCCAGTTGAGAGTAAAGGAAGAAGATATTCCTAAGACTGCATTCAGGACCAGATATGGGCATTATGAGTACACAGTCATGCCATTTGGTTTGACTAATGCCCCAGCTGCTTTCATGGACTTGATGAACAGGGTGTTCAGACCACATCTGGACAAATTTGTGGTTGTGTTCATTGATGACATCCTAGTGTATTCCAAGGATGAAAATGAACATGAACATCATCTGAAGATTGTCTTAAAGACTCTGTTGCAGCATCAGCTTTATGCCAAGTTATCCAAGTGTGAATTCTGGATAAGGGAAGTGTCTTTCCTAGGACACATCATAGATGCACAAGGCCTTAAGGCAGACCCTGAAAAGGTCAAGGCAGTGCAAGAGTGGGAAAGACCAAAGACTGTGAAGGAAATCAGAAGTTTCCTAGGATTAGCTGGATACTACAGGAGATTTGTATCAGGCTTTTCCATGATTGCCTCAGTTCTTACTCATCTGACCAAGAAGGGTCAAAGATTTGAGTGGACTGAGAAGTGTGAAAAGAGTTTCCAGGAGCTCAAGCAGAGGTTGATTAAAGCTCCAGTGTTGATTCTTCCTGATCCAAGTAAGCCCTACATCATATATACAGATGCATCTAGATCTGGGTTAGGTTGTGTGCTTATGCAAGACAGAAATGTCATTGCTTATGGGTCAAGGCAGTTAAGACCCCATGAGCAAAATTATCCTACCCATGACCTAGAACTGGCAGTAGTGATTTTTGCGCTGAAGCAGTGGAGACATTACTTGATGGGTAGTTCCTTTGTGATCTACTTTGACCATAAGAGCCTAAAGTACTTCTTCACTCCGAAAGAGTTGAACATAAGGCAAAGGAGATGGTTAGAGTACATCAAGGACTATGACTGTAGTATATAGTATAGAGAGGGCAAAGGCAATCTAGTAGCAGATGCCTTGAGCAGGAAGTACACAGGACTTTTGAAAGGAGGATCCTTAGCTGGTCATGATGAGCAAAATAGTCTCTTATGCCTATGGCATAAATGGAATAAGTGGGAGGAAGCCCAAATTTACACATTGACAATTCAGTCTGGATGGATTGAAGAAGCCAAAAAGGCACAGGAGACAGATCCTAATCTGAAAAAGATCTCAGGAGAGGAAAAAGGTTCCTTGTATCAATCCTTTGCCTACAAGCAAGGATTACTATACTTCAAGGACCGAATATATGTGCCTAAAGGAGCAAAGCTCAGGGATGAAATACTTGAAGAAGCTCACACAAGCAAGTTGAACATCCATCCAGGAAGTGAGAAAATGTATAAAGATTTGAAGAGTCACTTCTGGTGGCCACATATGAAGAGAGACATAGCTACTTATGTCTCCAAATGTGCCACATGCCAGAGGGTAAAGGTAGAGCACCAGAAGCCAGCTGGTATCCTACAGACTCTACCTATACCAGTGAGGAAGTGGGGCAACATAACCATGGACTTTTTGACTGGGTTGCCTATGACCAGATTAAGGCATGATACAATCTGGGTCATTGTGGATAGGCTAACCAAATGTTCCCACTTCTTACCTATGAAACTCACAGACTCCTTGGAGAAGTTAGCCCAGATGTATGTCCAGGAGATAGTGAGACTACATGGAGTGCCAGACTCCATTGTATCTGATAGAGATCCAAGATTTACAGCTCGGTTTTGGAGTGCTTTTCATAAAGCACTAGGAACCAAAATCCACCTGAGTACTGCTTATCATCCTCAGACAGATGGGCAATCTGAAAGGGTGATACAGATACTGGAAGACATGCTCAGGAGCTGTGTGTTGGATTTCAAAGGTGAATGGGACCAACACTTGCCATTGGTGGAATTCTCATATAACAATAGTTACCAAAGCACCATTGGCATGGCACCTTATGAAGCATTATATGGAAGAAGGTGCATGACACCCCACTGTTGGGTGGAAGCCTCAGACAGGCTAGAGTTGGGTCCCGAAATTATTGAAGAGACTACTGCCAAAATCAAGAAGATTCAAGAGAGATTAAAGGCAGCCAATGAAAGGACCACAGCCTATGTGAACAAAAGAAGGAGAGACTTGGAATTTGAGGTTGGTGACAATGTTTGGCTGAAAGTTGCACCAACCAAAGGCACTGTCAGATTTGGCAAAAGAACCAAGTTAGCTCCAAGATACATCGGTCCTTATGAGATCTTGGATAGAGTTGGCAAGGTAGCATACAGGTTAGCTCTACCGCCAAGCATGTCAAGTGTTCATAATGTTTTTCACATCAGTATGCTTAAGAAGTGTCTATTGGACACAAAGCATGCTATTGTAGTGGAAGACATACAGTTGGAACCTAACTTGACATATGAAGAGAAACCTATAGCTATCTTAGCCAAGGATACCAGAAGGTTAAGAAACAAACATATTTCCATGGTTAAAGTTCAGTGGTCACACCACTCTGAAAGAGAAGCAACCTGGGAAACTGAAAAAGACCTTATGGAAAGGTATCCTGAAGAATACCCGAAGCTAAAGGCTATTTTGGAGGACCAAAATTTTTAAGGGGGGGAGGATTGTTACCACCTCACAAAATGGGAGAATTACAAGTGTGTCATAATGGCTAAAAACCATTATATTGTGTAATTCTCACCATAGTGATTGTAGTGTGGGGGGTAAAAGGTATGATCAACACCTCCTTAAAAGTGTTCCAAGTTGGTAACTTGGTCCCCAAGAAAAGCCTTAAGGATTGCTTGTTTGTCAAGCAACCTATGGACTTTTTTGTAAGATTTTGGAAATTTGGGTACTCAATTGCAAAACTTTCACAAAAGAGATTTGGAGAGTTATGGGAAGGATATGAATGGTATGAAAGTGCTATTGGAGGACCAAATTGCTTATGGAAGACAACTAAGGACAAAGAAAACACAAAAAGGCATAAAGGACCTAAGTGTTCTAATGTAGGCCTTAAGATGTGTATGTCTATGACTTAAGTCAAATGGAAGTTTTGTGGGGTTATCCCACATAAGGAGGGCTGCTAAAGGAAGATAAGGATGGTCAAATGTGGGCCAAGAGATTAAGACTAAGAAACCATAGTCTTGTAGCAAGGAAAATGACATAAGACAAGGTTAAGACTACTTAAGTGTGTTTAGTGTACTTTTGACTATTTAAGTAGTCAAGACCACCTTTGCTTCTCTAAATTTCGGCCTCCACCAGCAAAAAGAAAGCCAGCCCTCTCCTCCACACTTCCTCCATAGCCACCATACCTTCAAACTCAAAACTACTTGCAATTGAAGTCAAGGAAGCACAATTGGAAGCTATTTGGTGCTATTGCTTGAGTGCACCTAGGATCAAGCTCCAATTTCAGCATACCCATCAAGGTAAGGGTTCTCTTGCTCTCATGGGTTGTTTTCTGTATTTTCAAACATCCATGGAGCTATGGCTAAGCTTGGAAGAGAGCCATGAGCTTGATGAACCAAGCTTATTGAGGGGAGTGCACTTATTGAAGGTTTTGTGACCTAGTGTGAAGTGCACAGTGATGGCAGTAAATTTCTGGGTTTCTAGAGCCCAAAGTTAGTACTAACTACTGTTAAAATCCTCCTAAGACCAAGCATTAGCTTGAGGAGGGCTGCCATAGTGATTTGGTTAAGTTTATTGCATGTTTTATGGACTAACCTATGGTATATGTTGCTGCCACATTTCATGTGTTTGTTGTTTGTGTTTGGCTGCTGCATTTGGTTGCTATATCTTGTATATATGCATTGTGGTTTTTTTGTTTTAGTGTCTTTGGATGCAGGTTTTAATGATGGTTACATTGCCTATTGAATCCAAGTGCTACCCTTACTAAGTTTCTCAATGAAACTTACTCCCCTCAATTCTGTCATTTCAGGTCCAGCTGAAAGATCACCTTCAAACTAACCTTTGTGGTTTGATTTTTGATCTGAAATTTCAGGTACATGAACTTCCATATGTCTAGTTATGATCTGGAAATTTTGGTGATTTTAGGAGCACATTTGGTATTTTTAATGGTGGTACTTACTGTGTTGTGCAGCAGCTGTCCAGCATCCTGTTTTTGGAGTCCATTGTGTCTCAGGACCTCCTGTAACCTAGGGTGCGTATTTAGCTGAGTTAAGACCATATTGTAGTGCATGTATGCATGTACATGTAGTGTATGTAAAATGAGACAAGTATGAGAACATTTGAGTAATGTTTTGGCTATGTAAGTGATGTGGTGCAAAGCTGCCTAAGTGTGAATGATGGGCTGCTTACTTGTAAATTCTGTTTTGACCACATAAAGTTGTTAAAATAAAGGGAATGTAATTCATATGTGTAATGGACATATATGGGATAGCCTTAGAGGGATTTTCCCTTATGAATGAAGTGTTTGCATGGTTTGGAAAAATTGTATGGGCAAAATGGTCCAAAAGTTGCCAGAATTTCGACAATGTACCTAAAGTTTAATATCTCCCTATGTAGAATTAATATTGGTATGACTAGAGAACATCTAGAGGTGGAACTGTAATTTTGAATTTATGGATTTGGATCCTTGTAGCCAAAGATATGATGTTGCAAAATTGGCTGAGTTACTGTTCATTTGGTCAAAATTTTGTAACCAACTTAAAAAATCCATAACTTGGTCCATGGGTGGGCTATTGGTGTAAAAAAAAATTCCTTGGTTTGCTCTAAGTCTCTACTTCATAATGGAGCAAATAAAACGGGGGGTTATGAGGCTATAATGATACAGTTTATTAGTGGAAGTTACAGGTGCATTAGCTGGCCACTAGAACATAACAAGATCGCCTAATGTGTGGAAGCCAAAACTAAGACTTGTGCTAGTGTTTTCCTTCTTTGCTGCCATGGTGTGCATGCAATGTGAATATGTGTGTGATGGTTGGACCAATATGCATGTATTTACATAGTGCCCAAGAGGGCCACTTGGGTATGCACACTAAGGGTAGTGTTCTGATGGCCTACAGAGCATTACCAATCCTGGGAGTCTAAATGCACAGTTTTGGCACCATAACTGGACTACCCTGGAGTGGGTAACAGAAGGCCAAGTAACCATTATGTGAATTTTTTAAGGAGGTTTAGTTTATACACTTTATGCCTCACATCTCATTCGCTATGGTGAAAATTATGCTATATAATGGTTTATAACCATTATGCCTTTAAACTGTAACTTTCCAATTTTTTGAGGTGGTAACATTTCTCCCCCCTTAAGAATTTTGATCCTCCAAAATAGCCTTTAGCTTATGGTACTCATCTGGACACCTTTCCAGTAACTCCTTTTTAGTTTCCCAAGTTGCCTCTCTTTCAAAATGGTTTGACTGTTGTTTCTTAGCGATGGTAATCAATTTGTTCCTTAGCCTTTTGGTATTTTTAGCTAAGATAGCTATAAGTTTCTCTTCATATGTCAGATTTGGCTCTAACTATATGTCTTCCTCTACTACAACATGCTTTATGTCTAATAGACACTTCTTAAGAATACTAACATGGGAAACATTATGGAAACTTCACATACTTGGTGGTAGAGCTAACCTATAAGCCACCTTTGCAATTCTATCCAATATTTCATAAGGACCAATGTACCTTGGAGCCAACTTACTTCTTTTTCCAAATATGATAGTGCCTTTGGCTGGTGCTATTTTGAGCCACACTTTATCCCCAATATTAAACTCTAAGCCTCTTCTTTGTTTGTTCACATTAGTAGTGATCCTTTTATTGGCTATCCTTAACCTTTCCTGTATCTTCTTGATTTTGTTAGTTGTTTCTTTAATAATGTCAAGACCTAACTCTAGCCTATCTAATGCTTCCACCCAAAAATGGGATGTCATACACCTTCTCCCGTAAAGCACTTCATAAGGCACCATACCAATGGTGCTTTGATAACTGGTGTCCGAAGGGACCTCGGCCATTTGAGCTTTGCATCGGTAGTAGTGAAAGGATGAACTCTTAATGGAATGACCACCCTTACATACCTAAGAGTGGCTCATTTTATACTGGCTCCTAATAGTGGAACTCTCAAATCTACCTTACAGGTGTTCGGCTAGATCGGGGACAATGGTCTACATCATTTCAACTGTCCTTGCAACCAGCTATTCTGACACAAGCCTTGCTGAGCACTTCACACACACTTGGGAATAACTTTATAATGGTATTTGTCTGTGTTAAGGTACACTGGTCCTGAGGCACACATCCTTTAGCTTACTATGTTCAAGCCAAACTGTAGTTCACAAGAGGTAGTGGTGAAATCCTAAAACATGTAAGTCCTGGGTGGACCTCGGGTAAATCTTAGGGTGCTATGGACTTTGGCCACCAGATGCTCTACCCAAAATAGCTTATGGATGGTCAATTCCATCAACTGCATGCTACTCCGGAGATACCTACTTCAGTATGCCCATTTTTCTTACTGACATCTAGTTTGGGCTTCCTCGAGGCAACAATTAGTTTTTCTAGAGATACGTTACGTTGCTTCACCTTACGGGCACCAATTACATCACTTCAACTGACACGCCTAACATTGGTTCTTGAGCAAGTAGCTTTATGTCATTTTGTGAATCATTTCGTTAATTCTGGTTTCCTAGGTACACGTGTCATCCAATGATTGGTGCAATGAATAAGGCGTGCCAAGAGTGATCAAAAGGGCATTTTCATTGTTTCACACCTACATTCAATGTGATGCTTGATCACACTTCTTCGGAGGCTATGTATACCAGCTTTCCACCAACAGGAAATTCACATCTTGCTTTTTACTTTCACTTGCTTTCACTTCCTGCTTTTGTTTTCTTGCTCTTGAGTGCTTTAACAATAATCTAAATTGCTCCTACAGGAGGAGGTGGCTGCCTCTCTAGGACTTTAGTGATTCCTTTGTTGGTCTGAGTCATGCTTGTCCTCATCATACTTTCTTTCATCATCCTTACCTCCTACCTTTGGTGATTGAAAACAAAAGTACCTTCTTGGCAGACCTTGCTTCAAGAGAGTTTCAATGTGCTTTTTTGGCTGATGGCAATCTTCTATGTCATGGCCATGGTCCCACTAATATTGGTAGTACTTGTTCATATTCCTTCTGTTGTTAATGAATATCAGCTTAGGCCATTGAACTATTCCTTACTTCTCTAGTGCTACCAAGATATTGGCTCGGGACGTGTTCAGGGGCAGTAGGTCAGTATCTCCCTTTTGCCTTTACTCTTCTTGGCCTACTTTTTGTTTCTGCCTTCCTCACAGGGTTGGCTCCAGAACCAATATTTTGTGCATTGAGCATCTAGTCTTTCTTCATAAACTATCATTTCCTCAGTGATTATGTACTGTTTAACAAGTTGGTAAAGTTCTCTAACTATGGTCAACATCTGCTTTGAGAGCTCAAAAGCTAAGTTAGAGATCTTTTAGAGGCCCCTCATTATCGTGAGGATACGGACCTTGGGCGATAAGTCAATGGCCTTTAGGGCCTCTTGATTGAATCTATTGATGAAGTCTTGGAGGGACTTACTTTCTCTTTGAACTATGTTGAACAGCTAGGCTGCTTTTCTCACTGAAGGGCAACTTTCGATGAATTGGTGAGTGAAAGTAACATATAACTCATTGGAAGATGGAATATAAAAGAAGGACAAGGTATTATGCCAAGTAGTGGTTAGGCCAAAAAGTGTTACCTTAAAGCATTCGCATAGGGTTGCATCATCGGCCCTACTTAGAACCATATTCTTCCGATACTTGGTCAGCAGCACTTATGGGTCAGCCCTTCCATCGTATGAGTCTAACCAAGGTACTCTAAAGTTTGGCGAGATTGGAGCATTCTGAATGGCCGAAACAAAGGGAGCCTCCTCACCGATAAGGGTTTCTGACAAGCGAGTGCACATTAGCCTTCTAGTGATATACTTCTTCGTTCGGTCCATCCTTTCCAACATCCTTTGCAAGAGTTGATCTAATTGATTGTCATCATGTCTTTGGCATAAAAAAATTCCAATGAGTAGATTTTTGTTTAGAAATGGCTGGACCTTTCTCCTTATGATTCTACTTTAGGTTGTGTGGTGGCAAGCTTTCGGTATAAGGTTCACTCTGCGTGCTAGCTTTTGATGCAAGAAAGGAGCTTTCTGCTGTAGTTAGGGATTTTTTTAATGAAGGTTCCCTTTTGGAAGGCCTCCTAGAAGTATTCTATCCAAAATGCTGGGCTATCTTCGTGACTATGGTACGTTGGAAATCACACATAAACCCCACTGTCAGTGTCACCAAGTGATTGTCCTCGGGTAGGTTTGTTGGGTCGCTAGTCTGCTCCACTAATAGACACAGACTATTTTCGAATAGAGAGTGATGGCATGGCTTGTTCTTAGATGCTCGGTTCATCACTGTAGCACTGTCCTCCTAGGTTCCCATAGATGGCACCATTTGGTGTCTGAAGGGACCTTGGTCGTCTGAGCATTGCGTTGGTGTTGGTGAAAGGATGACCTTTGGTTGGGTACAGCCCCTATAAAACACCAAAAAAAGGGGGTGAAGGGAATCCCTAGTGTATTTTCTATGGGGGATTCTTTAACACCTAAGTAAGATGGTAATATAGCTTGGAGTATTGTGAAAAAATTAATGAATGACCCCACTTACATACCTATGAGTTGCTCTTTCTATACTGGCTCTTAATAGTGGAACTCTCAGATCTACCTTACACATGTTCAGCTAGACTAGGGACACTGGTCTACATTATTCCAACTATCTTCACAACCAGCTGTTCTGATGTAAGCCTTGGTGAGCACTTCGCTCACACTTGGGAGTAGCTTCATAATGGTATTTGTCGGTATTAGGGTACTTTAGTGCTGAGGCACACATCCTCTAGCTTACTGGGTTCAGGCTGAATTGTAGTTCACAGGAGGTAGTGGGAAATCCTGAAGTATCTAAGTCCTGAGCGAACCTTAGGTAAATCTTAGGGTGTTATGGCCTTGGGCCATCAATAACCATTGTTGTAAGGAAACTCTACAGAAGGTAAGTGTTGGACCTATTCTCCCTTGAAATTCAAGGCAAAACATTTCATCATGTCTTCAAGTATCTAAATCATCCTCTCAGCTTGTCCATCTGTCTAAGGGTGGTAAGTAGTGCTTAGGTGGATTTTGCTTCATAGTGCTTTATGGAAAGCATTCCAAAATCAAGTTGTAGATCTTGGATCTCTGTTTGAAACTATAGAGTCTGTAACCCCATGCAATCATAGTATTTTTTATGTACATTTCTACAAACTTTTCATGTGAGTCTATGATTTTCATTAGCAAGAAATGGGCACACTTGGTTAACCTATCCACAATAATCCAGATTGTGTCATGCCTTAATTTGGTCATAGGTAACCAAGTTAAGAAATCCATTGTGATGTTACCCCACTTTCTTACTAGAATGGGTAAATTCTATAGTGTTCTTGCAGTTTGTAATGCTCTGCCTTCACCCTTTGGCATATGGCACTTTTAGAGGCATATGTGGTTATGTCATTCTGTATGTTTGGCCATTAGAAATGCATTTTCAAGTCTTTGTACATCTTCTCACTTCCAGGATGAATATTCAGTTTACTAATGTGAGCTTCCTCAAGTATCTCATTTCTGAGTTCTTCCTCACTAGGCATATATATTTTATCCTTGAAGTAAAGTAATCCTTGCTTGTAGCCAAAAGATTCATACGAGGACCCTTTGTCTTCTCCTAAAATCTTCTATAGAATAGGGTCTACTTCTTGTGCCTTTCTTATCTCCTCAATCTACCTAGATTGAATAATTAATTTACAAACTTTTGCGCCTTCCCACTATTGCCACTTATGCCAAAGACATAGCAAACTATTCTCCTCACTAGAATCTACTGAGGATCTACCCTTTAGCAAATGTATGTACCTTATACTTAAGGCATCTACCACTAAATTGTCTTTGCCCTCAGCGTACTCAATGCTGCAATCATAGTCGTTAATAGACTCTAACCAGCTTCTTTGCCTCATGCTCAACACTTTTTGAGTGAACAAGTACTTTAGGCTTTTATGGTCAGTGTATATCACAAATGATCTTCCTATTAGGTAATCCCTGTGTTGCATTATGGCAAAGATCACTACAGCAAGTTCTAGGTCATGGGTAGGATAATTTTGATCATGAGGTCTCAACTTCCTTGATCCATAAGCAATCACATTCCTCTACTGCATCAACACACATCCTAACCAAAATCTAAATGCATTTATATAAATGATGTAGGGCTTGCTTCGATCAGGTACAATTAAAACTAGAGCTTGAATCAACTTGTTCTTTAGCACTTGAAAATTCTTTTCACATTTTTCAATCTGCTCAAACTTTTTACCATTCTTGGTCAGTTGAGCATGGGTTGAACCAATCATGAAAAATTTTGATACAAATTTACTATAATAGCCCACCAATCATAGAAAGCTTCTGACATCCTTTACAGTCTTAGGTCTTTCCCACTATTACATAGCCTTGACCTTTTCATGGTTTGCTCTAAGGCCTTGTGCATCAATAATGTGTCCTAGGAAAGACACTTCTTTTAACCAAAATTATCAATTGGGAAATTTAGAAGACATTTATTTGCCCAATAGTGTGTTCAAGACAATTCTTAAGTGATGCTCATGTTCACTTTCATCCTGCTAATACACTACGATGTGTTCAATGAAAACCACTACAAACTTATCCAAGTATGGTCTAAACACATGATTCATTAAGTCCACAAATGTTGCATGGGCATTAGTCAAACCAAAGGGCATGACCGTGTACTCATAATGCCTATGTCTTATTCTGAATGTTGTCTTAGGTATATATTCCTTTTTTACCCTTAATTGAAAGTACCCAGATCTCAAATCAATCTTAGAAAAGATCTTTCCTCCATTGAGTTGATCAAATATATACTCAATCCTTGGGAATGGATACTTGTTCTTGATGGTCATAGCATTCAGTTTTCTATAATCAATGCACAATCTCAATGATCCATCCTTTTTCTTCACAAAGAGAACTAGAGCTCCCAATGGTGAAACACTTGGTCTAATGAACCCTTTTTCAAAAAGTTCATCAAGTTGTTTCTTTAGCTCAATCTTGTCTACAACTAGCACTCTATCACAAGGTATGGATATTGGTGTAGCTCCAGGCTGTTGTTTAATCTCAAATTCAATCTCTCTTGGAGGAGGAATACCTGGCAAATCTTTAGGAAAAACTTGTGGATAGTCTTTTACTACAAGTATGCTACTAACTTCTTCCTTAATTTCAACATCATTCAATGCATAGTATTCATCTTTAGAAATCACAATAATCTCATCTAACACTTTTAGTTCCATCCCTTGCAGTTCATACATTAATTCCTTAGAATTCACTAATGCTTACAGTTCATCACTAGGTAATGTGATTTGTCTTTTAGCATAATCAATCTTTATACCATGCATACCCAACCAATTCATGCCTAGAGCAATATCATATTATGGAATATTCAACACTAGCAGATTAGTCATAATCTTAGCCTTTCCTACTTCTATCTCATAGTTCTTATCCAGCTCATTAGTGAAAAGACATTGACTATAGGCTATTCTTATTAATGATATCCTAGGCATGAATTCAATAGCCAATTTCATAGATTCAACCAATCTCCTAGCCACAATAGACACTAAGGCACCAGTATCAAACAATACACTAACAGGCATATCATTTAAGCAAATGTTACCTCTAAGTGCACCTTGTTAAGATTCCTTTCCTTTGTCAAGCTGAAATACTCTTCTAGCTTTTTGCACTGGTGGCCTTGGTGCTGTTGGAGGACTTATCATCTGATTGCCCTAGCATCTGTTACATTAGGCCTATTTTTCCCTTGGTCCTCTAGCCTCTTCTTTGTACCAAAAGGAAGCCCAATGATCCAAGGAGCCACATTTGAGACATGCTTGTGTCTCAAAGTAACATGGCTTCTTGCCATGAAATTTCTTGCATCTTGGACACCTTGGGCTAATAAACTTACTCTTGGCCTTACTATCTATACTAGGTTTGCCAACCTTGCCAGTTCCCTTATAGTGTCCGTAACCCGGATGGGGCCCTTCCAAGATGACTATGAAATCAGAGTCCTATGCTAGTTACAGTTGGCTAGTTAATTACTCATCCCATTTTAAAACCTTTCATGATTGTAGTTATTAACCTACAATGCAGCATGCTTGGGGTTGCTTTGACTTTAATTAAAAAAAATAAAAAGAAGCTAAAACATTGTGCACAATTTATTAAAACATATTTAAAACATAAGCCAAAGCATAAAACATAACTATATTTACTACAAGTAATAACCGCGCATGTGCATCATTACATAAGTAAAGACTTTGTACATGCCCAAAAGCAACTAAAATGGTATGCGACATAGAGACATTGGAGGCTAAACTAGCATACATATGTATACTGAAGAACTACTACTAAGATCCATGGTGCACTATGTCCTTCATTCTACCACTAGCCTTTGTAAGGCTACAAGTCAATTATAGTTAGCACAACACAAAATCAACAATAAACTAGAATCGATAATGATTCACTAGGTGGTTTGCCTACATGTAAAACACAAGCTTGGTAACCCCCTATGTTCATCAGTTCCAAATAGATGAAATCTGCGCAACAACACTAAAGGGTGTTAGAATCTAAGGATTTCTAGTAAGGGATTTGGCTAGCTACAGAGAAACATTATAAACCTGCAAACAAAAAAACCTGAGGACAGTCACAAATATATAATTTATGAAATCTATGACAGGCCTAATGCAGTCTAAGGGCTAACATATGTGCATATATTTGGGTCCCTTGAGACCCTTACTCAACCAAGTCTTCGCAGGAACGTCACCCCATGCCTAGCTAGTTTTTGGCCCCTAACTCTCTCCTAGCAAGCCTTGGATTGCTAACATCCTAGAGACCTAAGCTCACCAAATAACCTTCCCTTTGTTGTTGTATAGGTGAACATGGTGGATGCACCTTGCTTGAGTTCTAAGGAACTCACACTAGGTGTACTAGGCTACCACATAATGCCCTCAGCCATTGGCTTACTTAGGTTGTTGTGGTACTTAGCCTCCACCTAATTAGGCAAACTAGGCTCCCACTTGGTATGTTGATCTACTAGGCTCATCTAGACTACCAAGGTACTAAACCTTGCGATTTAACGTACCAAGGATGCACTAAGCTTTCACTTGTGTCTTAAGTCACAAGTTGGCTAGCCCACAAGTGTACCAAGCCTTCATCCATGGTACTCCCCTATCCACCATTACTTGGTTCACACTATTATGGTAAGATTTGCTATGGATAAACTCAATTTACTAGGTACCAAAAGGCCCCTCATTTCCACTAGGGTGTTGTATTGGTGTCTTAAGCTCAAAGGCTCCAACTAGACTACCAATGGTTCTAAACACCCTTAACTTTTCCTAATGGCCCTATTGTGGCACTTCAAACTTCTTCCCAATTATCATCCATCATGCTTTGCTTACACCTAATAAGATAGCAACCAAGTGCTTTAAGGAACCATGGGAGGTACTAAGGCACCATTAGGCACCTTCCATCCCAAGTCCCATTAGTCACTAATAGGCCCCTTTCTTTGGAACAAATTACAGAAAAACCTAGGCCTATTCAGCCTTGGTTGAAGGCATGGAAGTTGTAGATCATGCTTTTTAGCTTTGTGTGGAATCTTGAATCGCCTTAAGCAGACACTCGAGTGAAAGGTTATGGTGAAAATACTACAGCATGCCAATGCTGTTGGGGTCTTGGTGATGCGTCACCAAGAATGGCAATGTGGCGCCAATAGTAATAATTCTCGGGTTCTAGACATGTCCTAATGCTGCACCTAGTGTCCATAGACACTTTGGGGGCGTTAAACAGCTCCCAAACATCCAAGGCAAGCCTCCACAAGTTCTAGAACTCTATGAATACTACAATAGGCCATTAGCATGCCAAACTAACCAAGCATCAAGGGCTAAATTACATTACCCAAGGGCTTGATCACCATTAGCTCATCACAAGCAAATTCTACCATAACCTATGCATATCTTCCAAACTACTTGTAACCCTGATTTTCCATTTCTCGATGGCATTGATCAGAAATTGGTCTAAGGGAAATTATCCCCATTCCATGAATGCACTATCAGCCATAGCATCCCAGGTAGTAACCTCTCTTTTACTCCTCCCCCTACTACATTGATAGCCGAAGGACTATCTCCTCTCCCGGCGCGTACTTCCTGACCGAAAGTATGATCAGGAAGCCTGGCGTCACCCGAACGAGGCACCATCATTGACCTCGGAAGGAACGAAGCCAAGCACCCCGAACTTGGAACTTCGGCAAAAATGCCAGGGATCGCAAGGATGATGTCGGCTCCCTCGGGGGACCAAACGGATCGCCTTCAGATGTGCTGTCGCAAACAGAAGGGAATCTCCCCGAAGGTGGAACCTCCGAACAAGGGAACCCCCCAAAAGCACGAGCATAACTCCCGAAGAAGGGCGGCCGTGTCAAAGAACGACCTCGCCCAGAGGACCTCGGGAGTACGGCATGAGCATTTAAGGAGCCTCTGACATGCCGCCCACAGACGCTACATGTCACCTCAAACGGTGATTTGACACGCCGACGCCGTCCAGGTCTTGTCATCACCTGTCTCGGTTCAAGGCTCAAGGAGCCTGCCACCTGCTACTTGCTCCCTACGCCCAGAAACTCAGAGAACATCCGACCGAACACGTGTTGTCATCTGAACGGACAGGGCACTCTTATAAATACCAAGGAGCAGACCCTGGCAAACGGTTGGACTCTTTCTCCTTGAGAAAATACAGGCAAGCCCTCTAAAAACTCTAGTGCTTCCTCCTCACCTTCTCAGGAAACTGACTTGGGCGTCGGAGGCTCCTCCCCGGAAAAGCACCCCGGGGACCTCCTAACCCTCTTCTCTGAGCATTACAGGCATACTCCCCTGGGTAACCTTAACTCCGGACGCTCTCCCTCACAGGAAGTCCTCCCGGAAGTCACTATGCCTTCCAGTGAAGATCTCTTAGGGCATCATTTGGCACCGTCTGTGGGAACCCATCCTCGGGTCACCATCATTGAGACTCGGCGTTCTAAGGACAAAGGACTCCCGAGGTCCCCGTCCGCGCCTGAAGTCCAACCGGCCACCGAGCAAGCCCTCCCAGGGACTTCCACGCCTGAGGAAGAGCGTCCTCTGGTCATAACCATGAGTTTTCTGCGCGACTTTCAACATTCTGTTGTGGCTGAAATGACACAACAGATAGACCAAAGGTGGCCGCAACAAGCACAAGCCCAATGGCCATCTTCGCCGGCACACCCTCGGGAGAAGAGTCCCAAACCAACCCATCGTAGTTCGGGAAGTGGAGACCCACGAGAGGAGTCTTCAACAGAAAACATGCCCCTCGGGGCGCGGCTCGCAGGGCAAACAGGGTCAAGACGACCCAAAATCAAACACAGGAGGAGCCAGTCACCTGAGGTGAGGTCCCCATCACCTCAACGCCGAACTCATTCTCCAAAGAGACACCGACAATCTCCCCTCCTAGAAGAAGAACCAAGCGCCACGATCCTCATGGAGAAGATACTGGCGAGGTTGGATAGAGTGGAGAAGCAGGTGGCCCGTAAACCCATCTAGGCCAGGCTGTCTGGAACCTTCTGTGGAGATGAGTCCACATTCACCCAATATGTGGTTGAGGCAGCCATGCCAGGTGACTTCAGAGTGCCTCAGCTGGAAACTTATGATGGTCGTACTGATCCATAGGCCCATCTGACCAAGTACAGACGCAGCATGATGATGCACGGTGCCGACGATGCCACATTGTGCAAATGTTTTGAAGTCACTCTCACGGGGCCAGCAACGGCCTGGTATAATTCATTGGCTCCAGGGACCATCACGGAGTTCCAGGAGTTGTCCACAGCCTTCACACAGCAGTTCATAGGAAGTCAGCCAACGGCGAAGATGCCAGTCCAGATGTTCAACATAGCGCAAAAAAATGGAGAGACCATTCGCGACTACGTCGAGAGATTCAACAGAGAGGCCTTGAGTGTCCCAGATTTTTGGCCCAAAATACGCATCCTCGCGATGACACGTGGCCTTCGGAGGGACTCACAGCTGTTCTACGAGTTCTCCAAGGACCCCTCGGACACGCTGGGCGAATTTTACCGAAGGGCCGAACAGCACATGACGGGCGAAGAGCTGAGAATGGGTGGACCGAAGTCCGATCACACCCGGGCCGAAGGGTCCAGCCAGCAAACCCGGTATCCCACCAAACAGGCAGGCTGACCTCGGAGAACGCGAGGAAGGAAACTCCCCATTTTCACACCCCTGAACACCACAAGGACCAACATCCTCATGACAATGGAAAGGCAGGGAACTCAGGTTCAGCGGCCACGGGCCATGACCGCCGACAACAGAAAGAATATGAAGAAGTTTTGCCAGTTTCATCGCGACCATGGCCACGACACCGAATACTGCTTCCAATTGAAAAAGTATATAAAGTCGCTGATAAAACAGGGCCAACTTCGGCGTTATCTGCGCATGTCTTCCCCGAAAGGGAGAAAAGAGGAGGAAGGAAAGGCAGAAGATGAGGACTACGACTCCGACAGGAGGAGAAACCGAAGTCCGAAAAGGCGCCCCCCACCTCCAGCAGGAATCATACAAACAATTACGACGGGACTGCCATCCTCGGAAAGAAAGAGGAAGGCCAGAGAAATAGCAGTCATGGAGTATCAAAGCCCAACAAAAAAGCTGACCCGAAAGGATGGTTCCGCCGTCATTTTTCCCCATGACGACCCATTATTGATCATGGCGAGAATAGGAAACTGGGACGTCAAGAGAGTGCTGCTTGACGACGGATCAAATGCCGACGTCCTGTTTTCACACTTGCTGCCGAGGTTGGGTGTATCTAGCAGCGACCTCAAGCCCGTCACCTCGCCTACCTTCGGGGTAGGTCCGTCCGAACTGCCCGTCCTCGGATGGATCGATCTCCCTTTGATGCTGAAAGGGACTTCGGTGATTGGGACAGCAGAGTTGTACGCCTCCACAATGGCAAGGTTCATCGTTATGGATGTCCCTTCATCGTACAACGCCATCCTTGGAAGACAGACACAGGGAAACCTGCACATTCGCCCTGATGTCAAGTACTTAACCGTCACTTTCGCCGCCAAGGATGGAGATGCGGAAATCTTCATAGATCAAGGCGAAGTAAGGAAGGTGTTCGTCAAAACACGAAAGGCTCCAGCAAACAACTTCGCACAAGCTGTGGAAGCAAAAGCACCAAAAAAGGGCGAGGCAGAGAATCCCGCGAAGGCGGAAATGGAAGAAGTAGAACTTGTCCCAGGCCAAAATACCCGAATAGGGAAAAACTTGGCCGAAGGTGACAAGGAAAAACTTGTATCTTTCCTACTAACAAATAAAGATCTGTTTGCCTACTCGCCGAAAGACATGCCAGGGGTAAACCCTGACATAATTCAACATAGCCTCAAAGTAAGTCCGGAAGCAAAGCCTGTCCGGCAAAAGAAGCGAGGCATCTCAGTTCATAAAAGTAACTTTGTCAAAACCGAAGTCCAACGACTGTTAGAAGCCGATGTCATCAGGGAGGTCAAGTACCCTGAATGGTTAAGCAATGTGGTAGTTGCCACAAAAGAAGGAAGCAGCAAACTCCGGATGTGCATCGACTTCAGAAACTTGAACGATGCTTGCCCGAAAGATTCATACCCTCTCCCACCAATAGACCAATTGGTAGACTCAACTGCCGAACACGGGCTCCTAAGTTTCTTGGATGCCTTCAGTGGGTATCATCAAATAAGGATGGACCCTGAAGATGAAGAAAAAACCGCCTTCATCACCGAGGGAGGAACATACTGCTACATCAGGATGCCCTTCGGGCTCAAAAACGCAGGAGCCACCTACCAGAGATTGATGAGCAAGGTCTTCAACGACCAAATAGGGAGAAACATGGAAGTATATGTGGACGACATGATAGTCAAAAGCAAACTACCGGGCGACCACGTCGCAGATCTAAAGGAAACTTTCCATCAGCTCAGAGCCTTCGGGATCCGCCTTAATCCCGAAAAGTGCGTCTTCGGAGTAACCTCGGGAAAGTTCCTTGGGTACATGGTATCAGAAAGAGGCATTGATGCCAACCCAGAAAAAATTAAGGCTCTACTCGAGGTTCCGAACTCCTGCCACATTAAAAGATGTGCAGAGGCTCACCGGAAGGATAACCTCCCTCAGCAGGTTTATTTCCAGATATGGAGACCGGTGTCGACCATTCTTCAAAGTCCTCACTAAGGCAGCAAAAAAGGAGGACAACCTCGGGAGTAACGACCATCCTTGGGTTGAAGACTGCCAAAAGGCCTGGGAGGAACTCAAAATCTACTTAGCCGGTCTGCCCACTTTGCGGCAACCTCGCGAAGGAGAGCCCCTCGTGTTATACCTCGCCGTCACAGAAAAGCCGTGAGCTCGGTCCTTGTGAAAGAAGAGGGGGCGAAGCAATGGCCAGTCTACTACGTAAGCAAGTCCCTGCATGGCGCCGAAGTCAGGTACCCTCTGTTGCAAAAAGCTATATATGCCTTGGTGCTAGCAGGAAGAAGGCTGCGACCATATTTTCAGGCTCACCCTATCATCGTCCGAAGCAGTCTACCTTTGCGCGATGTCATGAGAAAAGTTGATCATTCGGGAAGGCTTTCCAAATGGTGCATAGAGCTTGGCGAACACGACATCACTTATGAACCTCGAAAAGCCATAAAAGCTCAAGCTCTGGCAGACTTCATTGCCGAAGTACCCACCACCGAAGATAGCCATCCAGATCCAAGCGAAGGTGAGCCAGAGTGGACTTTGTACGTCGACGGAGCCTCGGGGTCCGAACACCAGGGAGCTGGGGTAATTATCAGAGGTCCCGAAGGCCTTGAAGTAATGAAGGCTATTAAGTTCAGCTTTAACGTCACCAACAATGTGGCTGAGTATGAAGCCCTCATAGCAGGATTGCGCCTAGCCAGAAGAATTGGCGTGCGAAATCTAAAAGCCCACAGCGATTCCCAGCTAGTAGTTCGGCAAACGGCAGGAGACTATGGGGCGAAGGACCCAATCTTGGCAAAATATCACGAACTGGTGACAAAGCTCATTCGAGAGTTCGACACCATACGGATCGAAAACGTACCTCGATGGGATAACGCCGAAGCAGACTGCTTGTCGAAGTCAAAAACATACACCGAGGTACTAAGCCGCCCGAGCATTGAAGTACTGAGCATAGTAACTTCGGAAAAAGGCTGGAAAGACCCGATAAAAAGGTATCTTGCGAACAACGCGCTCCCCGAAGACCCCATCGAGGCTGCAAAAGTGCGAAGACGCTCCGGGCGATTCTTCCTAATAGGCGAAGAACTGTATCGGCAGGGATATGCAAATCCTTTACAGAGGTGTGTTGGCGAAGAGGATACTGAAATGATCCTCGAAGAAGTCCACGAAGGCGCTTGTGGTTCACACATTGGAACCGACGCCCTGGCGGCAGTAATACTGCGCCAAGGATACTTTTGGCCTACCCTGAGAAAGGACGCTAGGCAGTTCGTCCGAAAATGTGGTAACTGCCAAAAACACGCAAATATCCAGAGGACACCCTCGGAAATGGTGACTTCGGCTGACTATCCCTGGCCCTTCGCAGTCTGGGGCATAGACCTCATAGGACCACTCCCAACAGCGCCTGGAGGCGTGAAATTCTGCGTAGTAGCAGTAGACTATTTCTCCAAATGGGTCGAGGCAGAACCGTTGGCTACTATCTCGGCAAAAGAAGTGCAGAAGTTCGTATGGAAGAACATCGTATGCAGATTTGGCATACCAAGGGTACTAGTAGCTGATAATGGATCCCAGTTTATAGACAAAGGGTTCCAGGAATTTATCAGTGACCTCGGAACAAAAATGCACTTCGCCCCAGTAGCTCACCCCCAAAGCAATGGGCAGGTAGAAGTATCTAACAGGACCATAAAAGATGGTCTGAAAAAGAGGCTGGGGGAAGCAAAAGGGAAATGGCCAGGAGAGCTCCAAAGTGTACTGTGGAGCTACCGAACAACACCCCGAAGAGCAACAGGGGAAACGCCTTTTTCACTTGTTTTCGGTACAGAGGCCATCATCCCAGTCGAAGTCGTGCAACCGTCAATACGGGTACAAGTGTTCGATGAAAGTGGAAATGACCTCGGCCTAAAAACCAAGCTCGACCTCGTCGGCGAACACAGAGAAATAGCGGAGCTGAGAAGAAAAGCTTTTCAGCAGAGAGTGGCCACGGCTATAAACTTGCGTGCCAGGCCAAAAGGAATAAAGAAAGGAGACCTCGTTCTCCGAAAGGCTGAATTTGCACCTCGTAAGCCATCCCACGGAGTATTTCGCGCGAACTGGGAAGGTCCCTATCTGATCCTTGCCGAAGTACGAAAAGGGGTGTACAAGCTTGGCGATTCCGAAGGTATAGAATTAAAAAACACATGGCATTCGGACGCCTTGAGAAAATTCTATACTTAGGATCTCGGCGAAGAAGATTGTGCTATACAAATTAGAAAAATTCTCTAAGAATGAAAGTTTCTTAGCCAAAAAGTCTTAAGCATAAGAGGTACAAATTCCGCAAAAATGGCCGACCAGATAAGTTTTCCCGATGTCTCTCCAGCGAACGTGTTCGGGACAATGGAGAAAACCTGGCAAAAGACTTAGCCAAAATTCTTGGGCATAAGTTGTACAAGTCTTAGCCAAGGTTTCGCGAAGAAGGTCGCCATGCTAAGCGCAAATAAGTTTTCCCAATGTCTCTTGAGTGAACGTGTTCAGGACAATGGAGAAAACCTGGCAAAACACTTAGCCAAAATTTTTGGGCATAAGTTGTACAAGTCTTAGCCAAGATTTCATGAAGAAGGTCGCCATACTAAGCGCATATAAGGTTTTCCGAAGTCTCTTGAGCGAATGAGTTCGGGACAAAGGGAAACGAAAAATCTCGCAAAGACACTTAGCCAAATTTTCTAAAAAGGTTTTTTATTAAGATAAAATTGCTTACAAAGAAGGAAGACTGCTAGAAGAAAAAGTACAAAAGAAAAGGAAAAAAAGCCAAAGGGCCCTAGAACAAACTAAGGATTCTCGGCGTCCCGAGAGCCACCAGCTCCTGCGTCCTTCTCTACAACCTTCCGCGCCGGAAGTGAAGGGGGCAGGTTCAGATGCTCAATCTTGTACCAAGACTACCGAGGCCCTTCGGGAATGTTCAGAGCCTCCAAAAAAGAAAGGTCCAAGTCTGGGAACCTTTGAAGAACTTGATACCGAGCGAGGCAAAACCCGTCCTGAAAACCAACTTTGGTCATCTGGTCGGATTTCTCCTTCTCGACACCGAGGTCTTCAAGGTCCTCCTTTAGATCCGTGACCTTCTTCTTCAGCGCCTTCATCTTCTTCTTCTCCGGCTCCTTCTTCAAAGACTCGACCTCGGCTTGAAGCGTGGCTTTCTCTTCAAGCACCTTCGCCAGGAGAGCCTCAGATTCTGACTTCTCCTTTTGAACTGCCTCGTTCGCCGAAATCAGCTCCGCCACCTGGGAGCCGAGGTCAGAAATCTTCTGGGAGGAGTCCTTCAAAAGTTCCTCCTTTTCCTTCAGGAACTCCTCCCGAATGGCAGTGACCTCCTTTTCTGCAGCTTGAGCCAGCTACACGTTCTGTGTGGCCAGCTCCGAGCACTTGGCCTTATATTGATCTATGGTGCCCACGGCCAAAGCTTGGAACATTGCCTACCTCGCGCACCCGAACTCTGAGGAAACCGGCGTACCCCAGCAGCTGCAGAGAAACAAAGACAAAGTTAGTAAGGCAAAGAAGAAGAGACAGACATTTAGAGGAAATAAAAAAAAAAACACAAAGGCGAGAGGCGTACCTGGGCAGCGTGCTCAGAGACCTTCGCGGCAAGGGAGTCATCGTCAGGGTGAGCCTCCGTGTGCTAGAAATGCTAGTAAATGTGGCCTATTTGCTTGGCATTTTGGAGCTCTAAGTGGAAGTGGAGTGTTTGATGGTGTTATGTGTGCAAAGTGCACATGAGCACATGTATGGTATATTGGCTGAGAGCATTATGTGGTGTGTGTGTGTGTTATTGTGTGCTTGAGTGATTTCCATGTGCTTGCTAACCCAATTTATGCTTTTGTGGTTATATGCCTCGGTTACCTATCATGTATATGTATATGTTTGGTTTTTCCTTGTCTTTGTGTTTGTTTTGCAGGTATGTTGAGCTAATGGGGGGTTAAGCTTTGAGTTGTATACTCAGCTTAACTAAATAGACTCTTAATTGAGTTGTATAGCTAGTGAACTCTACTGAGTTTTATACTCACTGCCCATCCTACTTGTTTTTCAAGAAAAGACATTCGGCCTGAATAGTGTGTGCTTGCTTTGTGCTTGTCTTTAGTGGTAGCTTGCTTTATTGTCAAGGTTGTTAGTGTTGTGCCCAAAAGCCAGTCATGAGATGATTGTATTTTTGCACATTGAGTCATGATATTTTATTAAGGCATTAATCCAGCAATTATGTTTGTTGTTTTGTTCCTGCGTAACTTAACAAACATAATTGTAACCCTAGAATAATGATATTCTTAAAAGTCCCTGGTCTAGTATTATTGTGGAGCGGGTTGCAATAATACATAACGACTAGCATATGTGGAGACTAATATGAGATATGTAGTCTACATATGGGTACAAGTTGGAGAACTTGTGTACTGGACCGACCCACCATGAGAACACTACATGGATCGTTATATGAGTGTCATAAGTGATTCCCATAGTGATCAGGGTATATGTAGTCCTTCGACCTAAGATCATCAAGGTTCCCTACATGTGAGTCACATACTTTGATACTTTCCTTTGTTGCTCGTAACTGAGTGAACTTGAAGGAGGTCATTGGGTATGTCACATATCATGCGGAGGGATTTGTATGATCAAGATGGGATTTGTCCCTCCTATGTAACGGGAGTGATATCTTCGGGCCCCTTGATAGAGTGAGACTTAGAAAATGCATGGCCATGCTCGGATGAGTTGATATACGATATCAATGTCATCAGTTTAAGTTGGTCTACTCGGTAATCAAGAAACCAAAGATTGGGCTATACGAGAGTGACACATTCCATGTCTCGTGCTTAGTCTTGATATCTTGGACAAAGGGACAATGGCATATATCGGTGATGATCATAAAGGTTTAGTCGATTCACCGACAATCTTGTCACTTGGGTAGCAATGATGTGTTGCTAGACACCGCTCATTGCTTATGATCATAAATGTGATTTATGATCATTGCCAACATGGCAAGAGCCTATTGGGTCGCACACATAGAGCTATTTGGATCATTAGAGTGCATGGGCTAATTATTTGGGTTATGGTTTCACTTTAATTTCGTATTAATAATGGGCCCAAGAGTTGAGCCATTATTAAGCCTGAAATTAAATCCTAATTGGATTAGGGCTTTGAAACCCATTAGGCCTGGAAGTTGAGTTTCACTATAAATACAACTTTTAAGTGAGAAATTCGCAGGTCTCCTTGCCCTAGCCTCCAAAAAGGACAGCCACACTCTTCTCTTGCAATTCCTTGGAGGACGCAAGCTAGCACTGCGAGCGCAAGAGAAACACATCTGTCGGGACGTGGTGGAAGCGTGGTGATCCCGAGAGGCTCGTGTGGATACCATAGAGAGCCTGAACATGGTGATCCCGAGAGGCTCATATGAACGTCAACTGTTCAGGTTTTGTGATTCAACTCTACAGTTGAGTGAGAGATCTCAACCGAAAATTAGGTATGAAAATTTTCAAACACCCGGTTTACCCCGTTTCACTTGGATCCTAGAGGGTTTCGGTTAAATTCCACTGCACTGTTTGGCTCCCGAAACCCATCAGTGGTATCAGAGCTACTGGTGAAACCCTAAATCGGGATTGAGTGTTGAATCGCATGATGCTATGTGTTCGGTTGCTTTTCGGCCATGATTAATTAGATTGATTCAAGATGCATGAAACTGGAATTCGTAATGAACATATGAGATATATGAAGAAACGACACAAATTGGTTAATGAGATTAATCTCAAATTGAATGGTATGAGATACCTATATGGATTAGGATTCTTGCAATAGTTGCAGAAACCCTAGCTTGGTTCGGATTCAGCCTGTTCAGGCACTGAAAGTAAGGTATTTTTGGTGGCTCGAATAGAGGAGTCTCGGGTGCCTACTTTCTCAAAATACAAGATTTCGGGCTAAGCAATTGTAAGAAAATTTTTTGCGCAGGGGGGCGCTGCCCCCCACGCCCCCCGCAAGGGCGGCTCCCCTTGACCTCGTCCGCTGACCGGTCAGCGGAACCACCGCCCACTGACAGGCCAGCGGGACCGCCGTATGCGAAGCGCCACATAAATAAAAACTGGTTAATCAACGCGCGAAAATTGGCATGCATCTTTGTTGAATGAGATTTGACATGATATGCTGATTGGTGTTTGAAGCATGGTGCATGGTTATAGCCCTTGATTGGTTGTACTTGTAAATACGGCCTGCGAGTCGTGCCTTTTCTTATCACTCTCATTGTACATTCTCTTCTCACCTTACTCCCCTCGAATGTAACTCGAGGTTTCTATTATTGATGTAATGGTGCATTATGGGATCATCCAAGGTGGTATGTCTAAGGATCATCCAAGGAGGCATGTCCAAGGAGATGACAACAAAAGGGCAGCCAAGAAAGGAAGATAAGGAGCTTGTGAAGACTCTTTTCTTTTCTTAGGCTTTTATGATATTCTCATTGGCTTGAGAATATCGCATAGTTTGGGCTATAACCATGTCACATTTACTTTCTTGTACGCATGAGATGCATGTTTTATATTTGTATGTGATGCATGTATAAGACAACCGGAGATAACAAATTGGTGAGATCAAAAGAAAAAAATCCCTCAAACAAATATTAAGTCATTAAATGTGATGCCTTCCAAATGTTGGCACTCGTCAAGACTTTGATCAACATTAGGTGGGTTTGCCAAAGCAAAGCACCTATGTTCATCTTGGTAAGGCGCGATGGGATAATAGTGATATCCAAATTGCTAACTTTGGGTCTGACTTAACTAAGTCATCCTAATAGGATTAGGGACTTAGAGGCATAGAGTTGGGCTTAAGCTCATGAGATGAGCTTGGACAAGTGTTGTTCACCCAACTATCCAAGAGTTGCATAAGATGCAATTGGCAAGGAGTTGCCTACCTAAATAGCTGTAACTTGAGAGAAAAGCCAAAGCTGACTCAGGTTGTGGTCAAATATGGATCTTGGCCCACTAGAATACCTTAGCGCCGAGGTGTTCCGAAATAATATCGAGGGTTATTATTTTGAGGAAAATAGTGGGAGTATCGTTTAATAAAAGTCCTTATTAAATGAATTAAAATACATGACTCTTACACTGCATATTTACTGTTGTAGATAACCATGGCACAAAACACATCGACACTTTCGTTGCGATCGATCCTTGAGAAGGAAAAACTGAATGGGACCAACTTTCTCAAATGGTACCGAAACTTGAGGATAGTCCTCAAACAAGAGAGAAAGGCTTATGTCCTAGAGCAGCCCATTCCGAATGAGCCTGCTGCCACTGCTCCAAGAGCTGAAAGGGATGCTCACAAGAGGCATTCTGATGATGCTTTGGATGTTGCATGCCTCATGCTTATTACCATGGAATCTGAGCTTCAGAAGCAACATGAGAACATGGGGGCGTTCGATATGATCGAACATCTCAAAATGCTTTTCCAAGAGCAAGCTAGGCATGAGAGGTTTGAGACCTCTAAGGCATTGTTTCAGTGCAATATGTCTGAGGGAAGTCCCGTGGGTCCTCATGTGCTCAAGATGATTGGGTATATTGAGAATCTTGAGAATTTGGGATTTGCTCCTCAAAAAGAGTTGGCTATCGATGTAGTCTTGCAATCGTTGCCTGAAAGCTACAGTCAGTTCGTCATGAACTATAACATGAACGACCTTGACAAGTCCCTTCCTGAATTACTCAACATGTTGAGAACTGCTGAGCAAAACCTTAAGAAGGCTAAGCCCATTTTTATGGTTCAAAAGGGCAAGGGAAAGGGAAAAGCCAACAAGAAGAAGGATAAAAGTTAATGGAAAGTCCAATGCTAGTTCTTCTTCAGCTGCACTGAAACCAAAGGGTGGTGTGGCAAAGGAAGGGGAGTGCTTCCATTGTAAGCAACCTGGACACTGGAAGCGCAATTGCAAGCTCTATCTTGAAGAACTTGCTAAGGAAAAGGGAAGTAAGACTTCCACTTCAGGTATTTTTGTTATAGAGG
The DNA here is from genome assembly GCA_005392925.1 of Aquilaria sinensis. Classification (NCBI taxonomy): domain Eukaryota; kingdom Viridiplantae; phylum Streptophyta; class Magnoliopsida; order Malvales; family Thymelaeaceae; genus Aquilaria; species Aquilaria sinensis. The sequence goes on along the minus strand of SMDT01000349.1, from coordinate 119,272 downwards.
CTAACTTTTCTACTTCCTCATCTTGGGTATTGGATACTGGATGTGGATCTCACATTTGTGCAAATGTGCAGGATCTAAGTAGAAGTAGAAGATTGGCCCGAGGTGAAGTGGACCTACGTGTTGGAAATGGAGCAAGGGTTGCTGCCTTAGCCGTAGGGACTTATGTTCTCACTTTACCTAGTGGATTAGTTTTAGAATTAGACAACTGCTACTTTGTGCCTACTATTAGTAGAAATTTGATTTCTGTTTCTTGTTTGGACAAGAAAGGTTTTTCATTTATAATAAAGGACAAATGTTGTTCTATTTATTTGAATGAAATCTTTTATGGTAGTGCTCAACTTAGCAATGGGTTGTATGTTCTAGACCTCGAAGATCCAATCTATAATGTGAATACCAAGAAGGTCAGATTAAATGATTCAAACCCGACCTATCTCTGGCACTGTCGCTTGGGCCATATAAATGAGACCCGCATATCCAAGCTCCATAAGGATGGACTCTTGGACTCATTTGATTTTGAATCATATGAGACATGTGAGTCATGTTTGTTGGGCAAGATGACCAAAGCCCCATTCACAGGGCAAAGTGAAAGGGCTAATGACTTACTAGGACTCATACATAGTGATGTATGTGGCCCTATGTCTACACAAGCTAGAGGAGGTTTCCAATACTTCATTACTTTCACTGATGACTTCAGCAGATATGGCTATGTGTATCTTATGAGACACAAGTCAGAATCCTTTGAAAAGTTCAAAGAATTCAAGAATGAAGTAGAGAATCAACTCGGGAAGAGTATCAAAGTGCTTCGATCAGATCGAGGTGGAGAGTACTTGGATCGAGAATTCCTTGACTATCTGAAGGAGTGTGGTATAGTATCACAACTCACTCCACCAGGTACACCTCAATGGAATGGTGTATCTGAAAGGAGAAATCGAACTCTGTTAGACATGGTTCGCTCTATGATGAGTCAAGCTGACCTTCCAAACTCCTTTTGGGGACATGCTCTAGAGACAGCCGCTTTTACACTAAACCGAGTTCCATCTAAATCGGTTCAAAAGACACCATATGAGATATGGAGTGGGAGGCGTCCCAATTTGTCTTTTATGAAGATTTGGGGCTGTGACGCTTATGTGAAACGTCAATCCTCTGACAAACTAGGGCCCAAATCTCAAAAATGCCTTTTTGTTGGGTATCCCAAAGAAACAAAGGGTTACTATTTCTACAATCCTTCTGAGCAAAAAGTGTTTGTTGCTCGAACTGGTGTCTTTTTGGAGAAAGAGTTTATCTCTAAAGGAACTAGTGGGAGGAAAGTAGAACTTGAAGAAATTCAAGAACAACAAGGAGACATCGAACCTGAAATGGAACCTGAACAGACACCACAAGATGTTGTGGTTCAAGAGTCTGTTCCTGTAGCACAGAGCCCACGTAGGTCTGGTAGGATTCGGCGTGAGCCCGAGAGATATGGATTTCTTGTGACTCACACCAGTGATGTGATGCTCATGGATCAGGATGAGCCCACAACCTACCAACAAGCTATGTCGGGGCCTGACTCTGAGAAGTGGCTAGTGGCCATGAAATCCGAGATGGAATCCATGTATGAAAACCAAGTATGGACTTTGGTTGACCCACCTGAAGGGGTAAAACCCATAGGGTGCAAATGGGTTTTCAAGAAGAAAACTGACATGGATGGTAATGTGATTACCTTTAAGGGACGATTGGTTGCAAAAGGTTTCAAGCAAATTCATGGTATTGACTATGATGAAACTTTTTCACCAGTTGCTATGCTTAAATCCATCCAAATTTTGTTTGCTATTGCTGCACACTATGATTATGAGATATGGCAAATGGATGTCAAAACTGCATTCCTAAATGGAAAGCTACTTGAGGATGTGTACATGACACAACCTGAGGGTTTTGTCACTCCTGAGAATGCCAATAAAGTGTGCAAGTTGCAAAGGTCCATTTATGGACTGAAGCAAGCTTCTCGAAGTTGGAATCTTCATTTTGATGAAGCAATCAAAGAGTTTGGTTTTATCAAAAATGAAGATGAACCTTGTGTCTACAAGAAGGTTAGTGGGAGCGCTATTGTCTTCTTGGTGTTGTATGTAGATGACATACTACTCATCGGGAATGACATTCCTGAGCTACAGTCTGTGAAGACTTGGCTAGGGAAATGTTTCTCTATGAAGGACTTGGGTGAAGCAGCCTATGTGTTAGGCATCAGGATCTATAGAGATAGATCTAGAAAGCTTCTTGGCCTAAGTCAAAGTACATATATTGACAAGGTGCTAAAGAGGTTTAGCATGCAAGATTCCAAGAAAGGATTCTTGCCCATGTCACATGGTATCACTCTTTCTAGATCTCAGTGTCCGAGTACACCTTAGGAGAGAGAGCGCATGAGTAAGATTCCATATGCCTCAGCAATTGGATCTATCATGTATGCCATGATATGTACTCGTCCCGATGTCTCATATGCTTTGAGCATGACGAGTAGGTACCAATCGAACCCCGGTGAGAGTCACTGGACAGCTGTTAAGAACATCCTTAAGTACTTACGAAGGACTAAGGATGCATTCTTGGTCTTTGGAGGTGAAGATGAGCTCGTTGTAAGGGGTTACACCGATGCAAGCTTCCAATCCGATAAGGATGATTTTAGATCGCAATCTGGTTATGTGTTTTGTATTGGTGGTGGTGCTGTGAGCTGGAAGAGTTCAAAGCAAGAGACAGTAGCTGACTCTACAACAGAATCTGAGTACATTGCCGCCTCTGATGCTGCGAAGGAGGCAGTTTGGATCAAGAAGTTCATCACTGAACTTGGAGTGGTTCCAAGCATTGCCGACCCGATAGAGCTCTATTGTGACAACAATGGAGCAATCGCACAGGCTAAGGAACCTCGATCTCACCAGCGATCCAAACACATACTCCGACGCTATCATCTCATCAGGGAGATCATCGAGAGGGGTGATGTAAGGATATGCAGGACTTCGACAGATAGCAACATTGCTGATCCACTGACAAAGCCCCTTACGCAGCAAAAGCATGATAGCCATTCTAGGTCCATCGGTATTAGATACATGGATGATTGGCTTTTAGTGCAAGTGGGAGATTGTTAGTGTTGTGCCCAAAAAGCCAATCATGAGATGATTGTATTTTTTGCACATTGAGTCATGATATTTTATTAAGGCATTAATCCAGCAATTATGTTTGTTGTTTTGTTTCTGCGTAACGTAATAAACATAATTGTAACCCTAGAATAATGATATTCTTAAACGTCCCTGGTCTAGTATTATTGTGGAGCGGGTTGCAATAATACATAACGACTAGCATATGTGGAGACTAATATGAGATATGTAGTCTACATATGGGTACAAGTTGGAGAACTTGTGTACTGGACCGACCCACCATGAGAACACTACATGGATCGTTATATGAGTGTCATAAGTGATTCTCATAGTGATCATGGTATATGTAGTCCTTCGACCTAAGATCATCAAGGTTCCCTACATGTGAGTCACATACTTTGATACTTTCCTTTGTTGCTCGTAACTGAGTGAACTTGAAGGAGGTCATTGGGTATGTCACATATCATGCGGAGGGATTTGTATGATCAAGATGGGATTTGTCCCTCCTATGTAACGGGAGTGATATCTTCAGGCCCCTTGATAGAGTGAGACTTAGAAAATGCATGGCCATGCTCGGATGAGTTGATATACGATATCAATGTCATCAGTTTAAGTTGGTCTACTCGGTAATCAAGAAACCAAAGATTGGGCTATACGAGAGTGACACATTCCATGTCTCGTGCTTAGTCTTGATATCTTGGACAAAGGGACAATGGCATATATCGGTGATGATCATAAAGGTTTAGTCGAATCATCGACAATCTTGTCACTTGGGTAGCAATGATGTGTTGCTAGACACCGCTCATTGCTTATGATCATAAATGTGATTTATGATCATTGCCAACGTGGTAAGAGCCTATTGGGTCGCACACATAGAGCTATTTGGATCATTAGAGTGCATGGGCTAATTATTTGGGTTATGGTTTCACTTTAATTTCATATTAATAATGGGCCCAAGAGTTGAGCCATTATTAAGCCCGAAATTAAAGCCTAATTGGATTAGGGCTTTGAAACCCATTAGGCCTGGAAGTTGAGTCTCACTATAAATACAACTTTTAGTGAGAAATTCGCAGGTCTCCTTGCCCTAGCCTCCCAAAAGGACAGCCGCACTCTTCTCTTGCAATTCCTTGGAGGACGCAAGCTAGCACTGCGAGCGCAAGAGAAACGCATCTGCTGGGACACTGTGGAAGCGTGGTGATCCCGAGGTATGAAAATTTTCGAACACCCGGTTTACCCCGTTTCACTTGGATCCTGGAGGGTTTCGGTTAAATTCCGCTGCGCTGTTTGGCTCCCGAAACCCAACAAAGGTATGTGCCAATGTATGCTTGGCTTATTGGTTTTGGTTCATTACAAGTCTTATATTGTGTTGGCCGAGACTTATGGACTAAGTTTGCAGGCTTGTAGTGTGAGGGACCTGTCTAGGAGAGCTATGGATATGTGGACACTAGCTTTGATCATAGTGTTTACCTTTATGACTATGAATATGGCAATTGGGTTGGTGTTGCAGTGTGTTCTTTTGTATGGGATCCTTAAGGTACTATTTGAACATTAGTGGTCATGGGTTGTACTAGCTTGGCATGGGAAACTTATGGGTTCATGGCATGTAGCCATGTTGGATACTAGGTAGACTACCATTTTGTGTACATGTATGTAGTCCTGGATACCTAGCTTTGGTGTTGGTTTTGTTGGACTTTTGGGCCAAGTTATGTGCATGTGTTATGGCTGGTTTTGGACATGTATATATGTTGAATGCTTTGGGCCAAGGTTTGGCACCTTTATGAATGGCTTTGGGCTTATGTTTGTGTATGTAAATATGAACCACCATGTGTATTCTTTGTTGGCCGAGAAGAACATATGCATATCAATATGTGGTTTCAAAATCAAAGTAAATACTGTGGGCTTCTTGGTTGCCATATAAGTAGCACACTTGATTGCACACCATTTATGCACTTAAAATTTCATTAAGTGTTGCCTTGCTTGCTATGCAAGTAATATAGTAAAACCTTGCTTGTTTTGCAAGTTAGTGGAATTGGACCTTGCATCTGCTACAAGTAATTAATGGATTTGTTTTAAAAGCCTCCTGGGCCACCTCCCAGGCTTCTCACCTTAAGAAAATAAGACTTAATGTTGCCATTGCTTGTTTGGCCGAATTGAAGAACTTAGAATTAAGTTGAGTTTGGGAGTTAAACCTAGAACTTATGGGCCAGGGCCTGTGTGAGGTGTGACACTCCCCTTCCTTAGCCACACCACCAGATGGTTTTAGTGCCGCTGAAGAAGAATTAGCATTGGACTTTCCTTTAGCTTTATTCTTCTTCTTGTTGGCTTTTTCCTATCCCTTACCCCTTTGAACCATCATAATGAGCTTAGCCTTCTTAAGGTTTTGCTCAGCAGTTCTCAACATGTTGAGCAATTCAGGCAGGGACTTGTCAAGGTCATTCATGTTATAGTTCATGACGAGTTGACTGTAGCTTTCGAGCAATGATTGCAAGACTACATCAACAACCAACTCTTTTTGAAGAGCAAATCCCAAACTCTCAAGATTCTCGATGTACCCAATCCTATTGAGCACATGAGGACCCATAGGACTTCCCTTAGATATTTTGCACTGAAATAATGCCTTAGAGGTCTCAAACCTCTCATGCCTAGCTTGCTCTTGGAAGAGCATTTTGAGATGTTCAATCACATCGAACGCCCCCATGTTTTTATGTTGCTTCTAAAGTTTAGATTCCATGGTAATAAGCATGAGGCAAGCAACATCCAAAGCATCATCAGAATGCCTCTTGTGAGCATCCTTTTCAACTCTTAAAGCAGTGGCAACAGGCTCATCCGGAATTGCCTGCTTTAGGACATAAGCCTTTTTCTCTTGCTTAAGGACTATCCTCAAATTTTGGTAACATTTGAGAAAGTTGGTCCTATTAAGTTTTTCCCTCTCAAGGATCAATCGCAATGAAAGTGTTGATGTGTTTTGTGTCATGGTTATCTACAACAGTAAATATGCAGTGTAAAAGTCATGCATTTTAATTCATTTAATAAGGACTTTTACTAAATGATACTCTACTATTTTACTCAAAATAATAACCCTCTATGTTATTTCGGAACACCTCGGCACTAAGGTATTCTAATAGGCCAAGATCCATATTTCACCACAACCTGAGTCAGCTTTGGCTTTTCTCTCAGGTATATTTATTTAGGTAGACAACTCATTGCCAATTGCATCTCATGCAACTCTTGGATAATTAGGTAAACAGCACTTGTCCAAGCTCGTCTCATGAACTTAAGTCCAACCCTATGTCCCTAAGTCCTCAATCCTATTGTGATAACTCAGTTAAGTCGAACCCGAAGTTAGCAATTTGGACATCACTATTATACCATCACGCCTTACCAAGATGAACATAGGTGCTTTGCTTTGGCAAACCCACCCAATGTTGATCAAAGTCTTGATGAGTGCCAACATTTGTAAGGCATCACATTTAATGACTTAATATTCTGTTTGAGGGATTTTTCCTTTTGATCTCACCAATTATTATCTCCGGTTGGCTTATACATGCATCACATACAAATATAAACATGCATCTCATGCAAACAATAAAGTAAACGTAACATGGTTATAGCCCAAATTATGCTATATTCTTAAGCCAATGAGAATATCATAAAAGCCTAAGAAAAGAAAAAGGTCTTCACAAGCTCCTTCTCCTCTTTGCTTGGTTGCCATTTTATTGTCACCTCATTGGACACACCCCTTAGATGATCCCATAATGTACCATTACATCAATAATAAAAACCTCGAGTTACATTTCAAAGGGAGTAAGGTGAGAAAATAATATACAATGAGAATAACAAGAATAAGGCATGACTCGTAAGCCGTATTTATAAGTACAACCAACAAGGGCTATAACCATGCACCATGCTACAACCATCAATCAGTATAACATGTCAAATCTCATTCAATAAAAATGCATGTCAATTAATGTGAGTTCATTAACCTATGTTTATTAATGTGGTGCTTCACATACGGTGGTCCTGCTGACCGGTCAATAAGCGGGGTCAAGGGGAGCTGCCCTTATAGGGGGCTGCTAGAAGGGTAACGCCCCTTGGCACAAAAAATTGTCTTACAATTATATTGCCCGAGATCTTCTATTTTGAGCAGCTAGGCACCTGAAACCACCTCCATTCAAGCCACCAAAAATACTCTACACTTAGTGCCCAAAACCGTAATCTGATCCTTGCTAGGGTTTTGCAACTATTGCAAGAATCCTAATCCGTATAGGTATCTTATACCAATCAATCTAGGGTTAATCTTATTAACCAATTTTTGTCATTTCTTCATATATCTCATATATTCATTACGAGTTCCGGTTTCATGTATCATGAATCAATCTAATTAATCATGACCGAAAGCAACCGAACACAAAATATCATGCGATTTGACATTCAATCCTGATTTAGGGTTTTACCAGTAGCTCTAATACCACTGTAGGGTTTCGGGAGCCAAACAAGCACAGTGGAATATAATCAAAACCCTCTAGGATTCAAGTGAAACAGGGTAAACTGGGTGTTCAAAATTTTTTATATTTAATTCGTTTGAGATCTTTTACTCAATTGTTGAGTCAAATCATAAAAGCTGAACAGTTGATGTGTTCAAGCTCTCAACAATATTTACATGAGCCTTTCGGGATCACCACGCCTCAACCACATCCCGGTAGATGCATTTTTCTTACACCCACAGTGCTAGCTTGCATCCTTCAAAGAATGGCAAGAGAAGAGTGTGGCTGAAACTTTTGGAAGGCTAGGGCAATAGCTGCGAATTTCTAACTATATGATGTATTTATAGTGAGACTCAACTTCCAAGCCTAATGGGTTTCAAAGCCCTAATCCAATTAGGTTTAATTTTAGGCTTAATAATGGCTCAATTTTTGGGCCAATTATTAACATGACATTATCATGAAACCATAACCCAAATAAATTAGCCCATGCACTCAAATAATCTGAATAGGCTTTATTTGACTTTTACTATGTTGGCAATGATCATAAATCACATTTATGATCATAAGGAATGAGTGGTGTCTAGCAACACATCGTTGCTACCCAAGTGACAAGATTTTTGGTGATTCGACTAAACCTTTATGATCATTATTCATATATCTCATTGTGCCTTTGTCTAAGATATCAAGACTAAGCACAAGACATGAAATGTGTCACTCTCGTATAGCCCAATCTTTGGTTTATTGGTTACCGAGTATACTAACTTAAACTGATGACATTGATATTGTATATAAACTCATCTGAGCATGGCCATGCATTTTTTAAGTCTCACTCTATCAAGGGGCCCGAAGATATCACTACCATTACATAAGAGAGACAAATCTCATCTTGATCATACAAAATCCTCCGCATGATATGTGACATACCCAATGACCTCCTTTAAGTTCACTCAGTTACGAGTAACAAAAGGAAGTATAAAAATATGTGACTCACATGTAGGGAACCTTGATGACCTTAGGTCAAAGGACTACACATAACATGATCACTATGAGAATCACTTATGACACTCATATAGCGATCCATGTAGTGTTTTCATGGTGGGTCAGTCTAGTACACAAGTTCTCCAACTTGTACCCCATATGTAGACTACATATCTCATATTAGTCTCTACATATGCTAGTCGTTATGTATTATTGTAACCTGCTCCACGATAATAGCAGACCAAAGAAATTTAAGATTATTATTATTCTAGGGTTATAATTATGTTTATTACGTTACGCAAAAATAAAACAACAAACATAATTATTGGATTAATGCCTTAATAAAATATCATGACTCAATGTGCAAAATACAATCATCTCATGATCAACTTTTAGGCACAACACTAACACACTCAAGGCATATACTTATCCATCATTACTTGGTTCACCCTAGTGGAGTGGAAATTGCCATAGATGGACTCATATTCACTAGTGAGTGTACTAAGGTTTTACATTAGCACCTTAAGTTTGAAGACTTAACTAGGCCACTAATGGTCACTAAACCTTTCATTCACTTCCTAGCACTTAATGTAGTCAAACATTCAGCCAACACCAAAACCCGACTCACAATTCAAGTTTTGATACCATTCTTAGCACATTGTACGATTCTCAGGTGCACTAAGGTAGTTCTTACCACCTTTCACCCTAGAGTCTGACAAGGTACCACCTTAGTTCCCAAAAAACCTCCTAATTGACTTAAGAAGACCTTAGTAAATTTAGGTATCAAATCTGCGCCCTCAGAACCCAATATTGTGTCTCTGCTTGGAGTTCACAAAAGGGTTGGTGTTGAGAAGCCCAAAGCTGCATCTTCAAGCATTGAAGACACATCTTTAAAGCTTATTGTGTACATATAATGCCTTTGTGCATATATGAATGGTATGGAAAATCTTTCACAAATCTTGAAACTTTACAAAATCCATTATTTTTGCTTGATATGCTTATGCAATAAGGTATATAAAATTATTTCAAAGTTTCTAGTCAACTATATAAAGGCCCCTACTAAAAATTTTAGTCTAAGAACCAAAATACTTTTATTTTAGGCATGTTATTTAGGATAATATTACCATATCTTAGGAGCTCTTTCAAGCCACAAGAGTACTAACAGAAGTAGTGGCCCTTAGTGTTTCATGGCAACTCTCAAATTGGACATAAGAAAAACATATGACAAGCTCCACTAAAGTTTCATTAAGACTGTTCTTCAAGTCACAAATTTTCCTAACCAATATGATGATTATGCAGTGTGTTATGATAGTATCATTCTCTATCCCAGTCAATGGTAACTCAATGGAGTGGTTTAATCTGAAATAGAGAATCAAGAAGGGAACCCCTTATCCCTTTATCATTTTATTCTTCGTGGGGAGGCTCTCTTGAATTATCTGACCAATTAACAATCAATTGGACGCATCTCGGGTATCAAAGCGAGCATCTCTAGGCCTAGTATTATCCATCTACTTTTGCAGACAACTGTTAGATCTTTCTAAATCGAAGCTTGGAATGGTTGAAAACCTTAAGCATTATCTTCTTCTATACTGGGAAGCAACAGCATAAGAAATTAATTATAAAAAATAAAGTGGGCATTCAGTCAGAATATTCCTCATAGCTTTATTACTCTATTTTACCAATCCCTTCATTTCCTAGTAAATGATGCTGGGACTAAATATATGGCGATTCCTTTTAATTGTGACATGTCCAAGAATGCCTCCTTTGAGTTCTTGGTCTCAAGGTTTGACTGTAAGTTTTCTTTTTAGAAATGGAAGCTTATGAACTCTGCTAAGAGGCTTACTCTCATCTAGGCCACACTATAGTCCATTCTTATTTACACCATGTCCTTATTTTACATCTTTGTTATGACAAGTGATAACCTATCCAAATCTGTGGTTAAATTATAGTGACGAGGTTCGGATCAAGAGCAAGGTATCTATTTTTGCAATAAATTCTTTCTTTCACTTCTAAAGGGCCATGGATGATTGGGTATCCAAGACCTGAGAATGTTTAATCAAGCCTTTTTTGCCAAATCCTTTCACAGAATCATGAACAAAGATCTTAGGTTGTTGGTGTGTCATGTTTTACAAGCAAGGAATCCCTTTGAAAGACAAGTACAGGTTCAAATCTTACTATGGTGTGGAAAAGTTTACATATTGGGTGAGATTTCCTTAAGAAAAAATTGTGTTAAAAGATTGGTGATGGACGATCTGTAGATGTTTGGCATGATTATTGGATTGTTGACTTCCCCCTGGACAAACTTGCCAACAACAGATGTAATCCCTCTGATCCTGGATCCCTTTCTAGATGAATTACTAAAGTCAAAGATCTATTCTCTACAAACTCAACTTCATGGAATATTCCATTGTTATATTTGGTCTTTCCTTAAAAAGTGATGGGGGCAATCATTAAGAGAACCAGGAGAAGAAGGATGAGGATTTGAGTAATTGGCTAGTTTGGGAAGAGGCTAAAGCTGTGGTGTTTATGAAAAAGAAAGGCTACGTTTTAGCATAGCTTTAAAGTATCTCATAGAATCCAAGTTCCTTAAATCTTTCCATTCATAAGTTTTTGAAAAAGTTGTGGACCTTGAGTATTCCAACAAAATATGAAACTTTTGTTTGGAAATGCATTAATAATGCCTTGCCAAAAAGATCTGAGCTTCTAAAGGAGGCATTCACATTCTAGCTTTTTGCCTCATTGTGATGCCTTGGAAGAAAACATAACACACTTGTTTGTGCATTGCCCAATGTCTAGATATGTGTGGGGATGAACCCAAGTATTTATCAACCTAAATCCAATGAGGACTTTCTTCAGTAGATAATTTGAAACCTTCCGAACAATCTTACTTGGCAATTAAAGGCTGGGGATTAAATTATCATTACTCTTTGCCACTCGGAACTCTAAGGTCTTTCAAAATGTTCTGCATTCAGAGCAAATCATTTAAAATAGGAAACTCCTCATCAATGAAACAAGTTTGGTAGCTCAACACAAGGATCATATCACTAGATCTTTTCTCCTAAGACCTCTTTTTCGTATTAAATGCTAGTTTAATAATAATTGTATCACCTCCAACCTAATGATCTTTCAAGTGGATGAAGCTTGGAATCCTGGGATGGGGATGGGTGTGGTGGCTTTATCTTTTCGAGATCCTTCATTTGCCCAACTTGCAATTTCTTTTACTTCCTTGGAAAAACCCTTTGGTGACGTGCATGGAGATTTGAGCTATTCTCATTGCAATGAAGAATGCCAACTCTTATGGCATGAGCAACATTACTATTTTAACAAATTGCTTGCTTGGATTCCTTCAAATTGCATATTATAATTTCACCCATTTGGATGTTGTTAAGGATGTTTATAAGATTTGTCAAATAGATGACTAGCCAGCTTAGAAGAGTCTTGATAGTGGTAGTTCATTGAAAGGCAATAGATCGGTGCACACCATTTGGCCTTGATAACTTTTAAGTTATTTTGTTTTGTGTAATTTGTTCTTTGTTGTTATTTCCTTTTTTACTATAAAAATAAATATATTTTGGAACAGCTATCCCTCTCTTTGAGGAATTAGCCTTTTCTATTTCCCTTTTAGAAATGGCCCGTGTAAATTTTTTGGCTATTTTTGTTACTGCTTCCGTGTACTTGCATTCTTTATATAAGTTATATTGTGATAGATATTCGGATAAGATAAGATCTGAAGCTCCTCAAACCAGGTCTCCTAAGAGATCAATTTCATCAAGATTCATTCTGGCCCTTCAAATGCTCGAAGACTTCAGGTTTAGCTGAGGTCGATGACTATCTTAACATGTCATTCGAGTCAAGCGACATCAACATATTGGAGTGATGGAAACAAAAAAAGATCAAGGTCTCCGAAACTATTGATCATCGCCTAGGAGATTCTCACAATTCCAGTCTCCACCGTTGCATCTGATGCAACGTTTAGTGTAGGAAAATGGATAATATTGAAGAAACAATCAAAATTGACACCAAAGATAATAGTCTGTATATGTAACTGAGATTGGGGCCTCACTATACTCCGAAAGTAAGACCAAAAAAGCTTCGATGACGAGGTGTGAATTTTTTTCTCCTTATTTCTTTTAGTTTGTATTTAATCTGCCTATGCTATTAAGTAAAAATCATATATTTCAATTTTTGGTAATTTTTGAAATGTTTGTGATTTCATTATAAAAGGCACATTCTAGTTAGTTGTAAGTGCCATTAAGCTTTTTTATTTAATAAAAATTGCACTGGTGGTAATATTTTTATTTAAAAACAAAATTCATTTGAAAATTAAGTTATAAAATTTTTTTTTTAGGAAAAAAACTAGACACAGACCAGACATGTTATCAATCCGGCCTACCTACCTGGCCCATTCTCAGCACTCCCAGGCCCAGGCCCAAACTCAGGCCCAAGCTCAGGCCAATGGGTCAGGTCAACCCGAATCCCGTCTCTCTGTTAGCTTTTAGCATCTACGAACTCGCTTCAAATGTGGCGGTGTGTCCGGAATAAATTTTGTGAGAAAATCGTCGGCGTGTTTTACTTCGGCTGGGTGAAGAGGGAGACAGGAAATCCAAAAGAAAAGAAAAATGCTCCGGCTTCATCTCTTATCTCCTCCTTTTTCTGGTCACTCCTTAAACCGGCCAACAAAACCGTCTCAAATTCGGCCCTTCAATGGCCGCTGTTCCAAAAGTTATGGCTTTCCTTTGTCTCACACGACCTCTACACTTCAGCTAAAATGCCGACAGTCTGACTACTTGGACCAACGGCGCTTCGATGACTCCTCAAGGCCGCCGCCTGCAGGCAAGTTATGCTTCAGCCTGTTTAGATAAATGAAACAACAAAAATTGGAACGACCCATTTGCAAATTTAAATCCTTTAGGTGCTTACCTCCGTGTTCTAATCCGGTTTACGGTTCTCGGTGGGTGTAGCCGCAGAATTGCCAACAAGGTTTTATGTGGGTCACACGATATACAAAGGCAAGGCAGCGCTCACTGTGACACCCAGGGCGCCAGAGTTTGTGTCTCTTGAAGTATGTCCGGTTCCCATTTGGTATTCGTTGGAGGAAGTGTATAGTTTGGTTTATGTTTTGGTTTATTCGTTATGATTCCTTTTTCGGTGATTGTTCCGCATCTGCATGAAGTCAGGGGCCTTCAAAATATCAAAGGAGGGGTACGCGTTGCTTCAGTTTGCGCCTGCAACTGGTGTTCGTCAGTATGATTGGAGCAGAAAGCAGGTCTCTTCGTCTTCATGTTTTTTCCTGCTTGTCAAGTCCCCTGGTTTTGTTTAGGGTCCATGGTTGGGTTTTTATGTGGGTATAGCTGGTCTTTGTTGTAATTTGGTTGGTAATGATGATAGTCCTGCTATTCCAGAATACATGGTCCCTTGACTTTTTTTTTTTTCATGTAGTTTTAGGTGGTCATATGTGTTAATCGGTTCGTTGAAAGACAAATGATGGACAATGATGAATGGTAGTGTTTTTATACTGTTCATCACCATTCACCATTCATTTTTTCTGCAGATGGACTATAAGATATGACCTCCTAAAACTGTATGAAAAAGCCAAAGGACCAAGTTTTCAGTAGCGGAAGGTGTACTTCTTATGGATTAGATATTCTTGTAGCTGCTACAGTTTATATCAACAATGCAGTATCTAAACCTTCCTGTTCATGGTCTGAAACAATTTAACAAATTTGCAAACTTTGTCATCAGTCTCATCTTAAATTGCGGGATTGATTACTTTGCACTGCTTCACAATTTTAGAATCCACCTATACAATTTCATTAGTGAGCAAGGCCACAGTGGTTACAGCTGCTGGAGATCATCAATTATTGGATTAATTCTGGTTTGGGTTCAAAGTTATATATGGTTACAAATAATGCTAATAAGGTCATGTCAAGTTTTATTCTCCCACTTAAGATTTATGGCGCATGCCACTTTGTTTCTATGAAGCATTTTGATAACTTTGTCAATTGACCCTTCTAATTTTAGTTTTAAGATTTTTATTTTATGATTGAACATAGATAAATTCAAAGAAAACTAATGCAATGGATAACTGGATTTGCATTCCTGCAGGTGTTTTCCTTATCAGTCACAGAAATTGGAACCCTTGTTGGTCTTGGTGCAAGAGAATCATGTGAATTCTTCCATGATCCTTTGAAGGGAAAAAGGTGCTCCTCTCTCTTTCTCTGTGTGATAACTTGTGCTTAATTATGGTGGAATAGTAGGTTATGTGAAGAAGAGGGATGAAAAGGCATTATTTTGGGTTTTCTAAACTGACATGACTGGGGAATTGTCTTGCAAAAAAATTGTGCAGTTCCAATCTTGTCACATTTCTATAAAAAGATACTGATGGTTGAGACACACCCTCTACAATTACAATGACCAGTTTCAGTATTCAATATTGTCTGGAGCTTTTTTAATAGTATGTGATTTTTGCTCCATTGGACTCGGTTCTCCCCCCCCCCCCTCTCTCTCTCAATTGAGACACTGTTGTGGACCAGGGTCACGAAACAAGGAACTTATCCAGGAATTTGGTCCTTAGAATTGTTGGACATTGTTTATCAAATGTCAATTTCTCAAATCAATTTTTACATATGGCTGACAATTCTGTTGTGGAGAGTTGTGCAGAAAGTGCTTTTCCTGATATTGACTTTAAAACCATTGAGGAGTTAAAAGTGTCTGTGAATAACTAAAGTCACTTAGTTTGGTAAACTAGTTAAAAGGCTGTGGCAGTCTTCAACGCAAATGTTTGACCTCATATTAAATTCATAGAAGGCAAGAAGAATAGGAATAAGACGGGTGATTCCTGATTTAAAAACCAATATCAGAGTTAAGAAACAGTAAGTTCCCAGGCTCTTCAGTTTTTGTGAAGTTCATGATGGAGTGTCGTGGCCGTTCTGGGGCTGTCAGCTTCTGAGGTTAGTGAAAGTTGGGGTGGTTTCATTTTGGACAATTCTTCTTTCCCATCTCTAGAGTCTCAACCTATTTTATCTTCTCAATGTCAAATGCATGTCGAGTCATGGCCTGTTCTGTCTTGGCCTTCCTATTTGGGTGTTTTTATCCACTGGATTCTTTTTGTCAAGGTTCAGTGGATAAGGCTTTTTTGGACCTTTTGACTGTTTTTCTTGGTGGAGGTTGGTTGGAGATTGTTGTCTTTCTTTTGTACTTTCATGTCTGGGTTGCTGTGTTGGGTTGATGGTTTCAGATGTATTGGTTGGGAGCTTTGTCTCAGGTGCATGTTCCAAGCTGGTCTTACAAGTTCTTTTGTGGCAGCTGGCACTTTTATGTTTGACAATGCGTTTAGCATCTGGGGCTTTTGGGTTTTGTCTGCTTTTTCTTCAGATTCATTGAGTTTATTTGTTTGTATTGTCATTCTATTCTTAAAATGAAAATTTCCTTTACCAATAAAAAATAAATAAATAAAGGAATTAAAAAAAAACACTAACCAACCTTTCTTCATAACCCTGTGCACTGAACTGGCATGTGTTACGTACCTCTTATAGATTCAGGACTAGCTTATGCAACAACTCACTTAGGACTGCTGTCAAAACCCTTTTTGTACTACTTCTCCCCATGGTCAGTACCAGAAAATAACTTTTCTAACTGAGATTAGAGATCTCAATGGCTTTCCATTAATACAGTATCAACATACAAATCTGAAGTGGCCATCAAAAGGAGTAATTGGTTTGAGATCAAAACAGGGTTCATGAGTTGCGGGAAATAAGAAAACATAGGAAGAAAAGGGTTAGGCTGACCTTGGACATTACACCCTAGGATCCCTAAAGGTAGCATTTAGTTGTGGAAACTTTTTCAGTTTTCTTTTCCAAATTTTCATTTGATAAAGTTTGAGTTCGTACCTTGTTTTAAGGATGTGGAAAACCTTTGATGTCCATTGTTTCTACTGGAAGAGGTCACCATGGATGAGGTTGGTGTGGCGATTTTCCGATGGAGATCACCTGAGATGTCAAAAGAGAGGAGCTAAGAGGTCCACATAGTTTCTCCGGGAGAGGACCCTCCAATGCTCAAGTTAGGTGGAGTTGAGAGGATTTGGGAGTAGCAAAGCACAAGTAGAGAGAGTATGGCTTGGTTACCTCAAGTGTAGTAGTTCGTCATATATATAGGCATGGGCGAGATATCTGTTACATGGATCCCGTGATCTGGGCATGACGTGGGTAACAAGATCTGGAATACTGGAGTTCGTACTCTGGAGGAGTCCCTGCCAGCTGGCCTCCTGACACTTGCAGCCAACAGTGCTCAGTTGTACTATAGTAACAGTTTAGCCAAGGTAGAGGGACCTCGGTGACCAGTTTCCAAAGTCCCATGGTTACCTGAGGTGCTGAAGTCCGACTGGATGTCCCCTGGGGGACCTTGGTTAATACCATACGGAATAGGAAAAATTTAATCCCTTTGGGATTATTTAATTTAATCCCCAAAGAAATGGGAATACTAGACACTTAGGTTACAGCTCAAATAGACTCTTATCAGGAGTAACTAAATGAATCATAGGAAAAATTGGAGTGATAACCCTGACCAACTCTTTAGCAGCTTTAATGCTACTAACAAAGCGCAAACAGAACAGTAAAAGAGCTATGTAAATCCTGGTTGACTTTAGAAGCCCTAATTATTAATATAATCAACTAAGACTCTATTTAAGGTAACAAAACCCTAAAAGAACTCAAAAACTAATGAAACAAAATACCCTTATATAATTATGAAATGAAAATAAAATAGAAAAGTTTGACTTTTCTGGGTTGTATCAGAATCAATAAGCTCAGTTAGTGACATGGTGGGATTTGAATACTATTTATATGAAATTACAAAGCAGAACCTCTAAATTGAAGGTTAGAAAGCCTCTGATCAATGATTAGAGATGACTGATTACAAATTTACAGAGTTCAATGTCATTTTGTGGTATCCAGTGCATTACGAATAGCAAGTCGAGGAAGCAGGCATCAAAGGGACTGGGGGACGATTGTTGGTGAGATTTCCTCTTGCTTGGGTATCTGAGTTTTGATTACTTGTCTCAAACAGAGAGAATCATTGAGATTGCAAATTAGAGGAGCTTCATAATGTATTGTATTTGGATTCCCCTGTTGGCCCAACAACCAGGTCCCAAAAATTGTCACGTTTTAACTTTTTGTTCTTAAGTTTGACTCATGCATTTATTGACCTTGGTTTAAGAGAAACTAGAGAGTAATAGTAAGAAATAAGATTTTATCTGTCTGCACATAAATGTCTGTGTTTACATACCATTTACAGAGGGAGTAAAAGATGCTTGTTGCTACCTCAATATTGTCTAAATGCTGGATTTCTATGTGACTAAAGATCGATATCCATATGTCTATGCTTGTCATGCCAATACATTTCTTGGGTTTAGAAACAAATAAAATGATGATCTTTTAAAGTATAGCTAACCAGTCATCATGATGTAATCATTTCTCACCATCTTGTGGTATGTTGCATTTGCAGTGATGAAGGTAAGGTTAGGAAAGTCTTAAAAGTGGAGCCGCTCCCTGATGGTTCAGGCCACTTCTTTAATCTAAGTAACGATCTTTCCCTTTGCTATTATTACTGATACTTGGTGTTAAAATATTGCATGGTTTCCAGACACTTCTGGATAAATGTAATTACACACTACATTTTCTTCCTGTTAATATACCATTTTGTCATTGAAGAATAGGCAAGGTCTGCTCGAGGAATTTAAACATCTAAGTTTTATTAACCAATTTGTTTATAGGTCAAGAATTGGATTTCTTTTTACTCTGCTAAACGTTTGTTAATATGCATTAGTTTTATCCATTTTACCATAATATCTGAAAGCTGGTGGATTTTTTTCTCATGATTTTGGCATCAGAAATTTCATGTCTGAATTATGATGACAGATCTATACTAATATTCGACATTGGCTTCTCTATCTTTTGTGGGTGATGAATAATGGAAAAGGCGTTCAAAATAAGCTCATAAACTTGGATGAAAGCATTTATATTCCTATCACCAGAGCTGAATACACGGTCCTTACCTCTGCCTTCAGTGTATGATCTCTCTTTCTATATTTCTCTCTATCTCTCTGTTTTAGCTACCTGTTGGTGTCTTTTTGTGTGGTTTATGCTTGATTTATATCATGAAGAATTGATTTGAGCTCTATGAAGGTTTTGAGCAAAAACCAAATGCAAGTAACTTGGCCAGAAGTTTAACAATAAGCAACGACAATATATGTTGCAGTTGACAGGAGATGGAAATGGACCAATGTTGTGGCTTTGAATCAGATTAGTTATTTATTAAACCTTTTCAGATTAATTGTAATATGCAACTCGGTTAAGCCTCAGTGCCAAATGTGTTTTCATAGACAGTGTTCAGGTAGGGATCTATCTAACACATCCTTGCTTCAGATGGTCCTGCTAATAATAATCCAACTCAAACTCTTTTTCAATATACTAAACCTTTCTTTTACCACCTAACATGAGTGACTTCATATGGAACTTTTCTGTCACATGGACTTTAAGTGGTTTCAGACTCTGTTTTTTGAATTTATCATAAGCATTAAGCAGTATTTTGTAGGGCATGAATGAGATGTTGATTGTCTGGACAAAATCTGAAGTCATCCCTGGTATATAAAACCATTATTTTATTTGATAACAACGCCTTTGAGAATGGAAGCTTCGCTGACCAATATTCTACATAATTCATCATGCGGTTAATTTTGGTTGTCGTTTTTTTAATAGAACCTTTTAACAGCATTTTGGAGTCCTTTCCTGGTTGGCCCTGTTTCTGATTTGTATGTTCTGAGAGCAAACATGCATGGCCGCATTAGATTTTTTAGGCTATGTAACTTGTCTATCAGAAAGCTAGTGAGAAACGGTGGACGCAGAAGGTTCATATGGTTGAAGCAAAGTATGACACTGCCCATATTATGGCTTTGTAGTTTGCAATATGATCGGTATAGGATGCAGCTGTCAATCAATGTTTCTGTTTCCATTTGGAATTGCCTCTGTATTATACTCTTTCAAATACTTGTGCTCCTTAATTGACTTCAAATTGAACTTCAAATTGAGTACTGATGATATTTCCGGCATATTTCTTGATATTTACTGTTTTTAATCTGATTGACGCAGTTTCTCTTGCCGTATCTGATCGGATGGCATGCCTTCGCGAATTCCATAAGGCCAGGTGAGAGTAGTCGGGCTAACAGTGCTAGTCCAAGATATGGCGGTGACTATGAATGGAGCAGGTGATTCACATTGAAGATTAGAGTGTTGTAATTGGTGCTTCTTGCGAAATTGCTTTGCTAGACGTGTGTAGCAGAGGGAGAGAGCTTTTAATTGAAGAAGAGCATTTTCCCTACAAAGTACCCGAATTTAAATTTCTCGAGAGCAGCCATTTTTGTGCGTGCGGCTTCCTTTAGTGTAGGTTGACTTTGCATTTTGGTTTTCAGTTGGTTTTTCATTTGTTTCTTGGCCAACTGTCGATGGCTGCTTGTTGATGTAAGGGTTGCCCCCTCTTATCCCGTTTCAATCATCCAATGGTTATTCCATGATGATACAATGAAAATTAGCGGCACGCACTCCAGACATCTGTAAGGACAGGCCTGTGCCAACCTGTTACAAGGTATTATGTGGCAGTAAAATAAGTTTAGGGCACTAGAAGAAGGGCCAGCTGGATGATTAGTTGGCAAGAATCATTTAGAGACTTTAGAGATTTGACTTGCTTGTGTGGCAAGTCATAACTGATTCGGCCGTATCCAATCTCATGTCCAGCCGGTGTATAAATACTTGTATAAGTCGTACAAGAAATGGTAATGAATGGGAATTACGATTTCCTTCTGTCTCCTTCTCTATTCTCGGTTCTCTCTCTATCCTTCTCTGTTTTCTTGCTTAGAACAGAAAGCCTTGTTTCCCCTTGAAATCAATTCTTCTTCTTTGTGATTTCCTGGGTCAAAGCTGCTCAATCTTTCTGTTTCATAGCACAACCCCATCCATTGCGAGACGAAATCCTTGGTCCGGATGGTGACTTTCGACGGTGCCGTCAGTGGTACCATGGCGCAGCTTCCAGCTGACAAATGGACAAAACGAAAGTAAGGGGAAAAAAAAAGCAAGCAACCGGATGACCGGTTGAAGTGGGGATGGAGAAACGAACAATAAGTGGAGAAAAAAAAAAGGTTTAAAATGAAAAGTGAAAATAGAAAAAGTATGGAAATTAGTTGTAACGTATTTCGAAATATGGGAAAAGAGTATATAATAATATGAGTATGTTTGAAAAAAAAAAAGATAAATGAGTGGAATTAGTAGTATGGAATCTATTAATAACAATGAAAGAAGCTAATTTGGCTAAATAGTTTTTTCAAATTGTTTAAAAATTCAAAAAATTTAGAACAGTTGACACGTGTAATTCGCAACTTAATACAAGATGACACGTACCAAATTTTAAAATTATCCCTTAAATAGTGCACATGTCAAGTAGGAATCGGTTCCTCATTTGACTTCGTCCATGAATATTTATTTTTATTCCATTTAAACTGACGTTCCCTAAATTTGTTGAAAATTTTATTTTATTTTTCACATGTTCACTAATATATTTTTTAAACCACGTTTTCGGCCCACATCGTACGCCAATTATCCACTATTAAGCATCAATTACAAAAGTTAAAGTATATATTTCAGTGATGTTTACATTTTCTCCCTTCCAAAAATTTGCACTTCATTCATAGAAGCAACAGCTTTCTTGGTTTTCTACCAAGCACCGCGCTTAATCATCTCAATTTTCGATTCTACACCATTCACCTGCATCAGTAAAACTGTTCTACAATTTTAGTGTTAGTTCTTCTTTTTGTAAGATCAACAACATATTTAACTCACATTTGCAACTGACATAAAAATTCCAATTTAAAACTGCCACATTCAACTGCAGCGGGAATGATGAGTAAATCTCAAAACATGTATTTTACTTCTTTTTTTTGTTTCCAATTGTTAAAGTGTCCAACCTAAAACCAATTAGCAATAGATGGAGAGGCCCCATCATTATATAAAGCATTGACTTAACCCATTTTCTTGGCCATGTGGGATTTTCCCACTTAACACACCCCCTCATGTGTAGGCCACTTCGGCTCTATCACGTGGGTTATTTTTGACAACCCCTCACGTGTAGGCCACTTTTTTTGGCTCTATCACGTGGGTTATTTTTTACAATGGCTGGGTTAATTTTGAACCTGCTCTGATACCATGTTAAAGCGTCCAACCTAAAACCAATTGGCAATAGGTGGAGAGGCCCCATCATTATATAAAGCATTGACTTAACCCATTTTCTTGGTCATGTGGGATTTTCCCACTTAACACCAACCAACTTTTTCACTACAGGTATTTACAATATTTTACTATACATATGTGACTGGAGAATCAACAAGCAAGGACACCCAACAGAAACAACAACAGCTAGCAGCAAAACAAACAGGTTCAAATTTAATTTCTTTCATGTGATGCGCCATGTTTTTATGTTTTATTTATATCTGTTGGTTGATCTACATATTGCCAACTTTAAACTTTTAACAGTTGCTATAGGGAAGTTTTTTACTGTAACTACCATGTATTTGTTTTGTAACAACATACTCTAACAACATACTCTAAACAATTCTTATGGGAAGGTACAATGTGGTTCTACTTTTGTCTACCCTAATCTCTTAAAATTGTTTCCCAAAATAAACATTCTTTTTTTGTTTTCTAAGGATGCAATGACTCGATTTTTTGATTAAATTCTTATTCCAACCTTTTTGGCATCCCAATTTCATTTTTCAATTTTTGGTGTCATAAAGGTTGTGTCCATCCCATTTTTACAAACCCTTGACCACATCTACGACAAGCTTAAAAAAACCAAACCCATTTACTCTAATGTCCTTGAAGGAGGTAAATTTAGGGTCAGTGTTGAGAATGAGCTTGACTCAATGTGAACTGTGAAAAACTTTGTGAAGGTTCAAGGTTCACTGTCTATGAGGCTGCCTTCTCACACGTCCATGATTCAACAAACACCCCTTTCTCTGGTATCACACCCATTTCAAGAATCATGCCATTAATGATTTTGTGATTTTTCACATTTAGAGGTAAGACACAGCCTTGCACACGACAATGTCTGTGACCAAGTTAGGCTGTTGTTAAGGTTTTCTCAAGATTTTTCTACAGTTTTCAAGGAGGAGAAAAGAAGAAAGCGAACATACACAGAGTAAACAATTCAGGGTTTGTAGTAAAAGGCAATAGGATTTAGTTATGATGATCAATACCAATTGATTTGTGTTGGAACAAGGATTTTTTGAATAAAAAGACATTCAAAGATGAAGTCTTTGATTTCTAGCTTTCCTTTGTTCTTTTTATCTTTCTTAATCAGGATAATAAGCTAAATTTCTACTTTTACTTAGAGCAGATGAACCTTAGAATTATGACAAAAGCAACTGTTTAGGATAGGGAAATGCATCTTGGAAGCACTTAGCTTGAGTTGTTGGAACTCGAGCCACTTGGTTACAATTGGCTAGTTACAACCTAAGGTCATCAAAACCCCTATATGCATCCACTATCTAACCTATCCTACATAGGAAATATGCATGAGTAGCTTTGGCCATGTACACAATAACAAAACAATATATTTAAAACAATGCCAGTACTGGACCTTTAAGACCAATTAAAACCTTAGCCAAAGCTAGAAAACAATATTCGCTTAGCCATAAGTAACAGTGTTGCACATATTTAATTCTCTCTTATATACAACCCAAGAGTATCCCTTATGTAGTCTAAATCTAAAGATAATAGTTTGTACTATAACCACTTTAACTAAGGCAACTAACATCTACTGAGATCTTCTACTACAGCTTATACTCTTTAATTACTTCGACTATAGCTCCATAGGTCCTTCCTTGTGCCACTTAGTCACTTAATTTGAGGAAACCATAGAAACATTTATAATTAGTACTACACATTATCAAGAACATAACTTAGAACCAAGAATAGGTTCACAAAGAGTACCTTCAAGGAAACTTGGCTTAATAGCTCCTACAGGCTACTAAGCCAACTAATCCCCACTTTTATCTCCTATCTAGGTAATAAGAAACTTAAGGGATGAGAATGATTGGTTTTCAGTAAGGGATTTCAAAGGAAAATAAACCTACAAGGGAAAATAGGTAAAGGACATACAGGTACAAGCATAAATACAATAGTTATCACCTGTAAGGAAAATACACAAAAAATGTGTGTGTGTGTTTATGTATTTATGTATGTACATATGAAAAATGTATGAAATGAAATGAACATGCAAATGCAACCATAGGACCTTCAATATCGATGGTATTGCCTACACTTAACTGTGAGCTCATACGGTGGAGGTACTTGGGACACTGGCTTATTGCATCTTGATGCTAGCCACATCACCTTACTTGGTCCTACTTTATAGGAACTTAGTCCTGTACCTAGAGTACGGCGTCCTTTACTCATCTCATCGGGTTGTCACTCGGATGCTTACTTGGCGCCTAACACTTTACTTTCCCTTATCTTATTTTAGTGTGCCAGGGCAGCTACTTTAATGGCTTTACATATTGGGCCCCTTAGTAGCTCGTACTTACCAAGTCCAAGACTTGGTTAGGACACCGCTTGATTTTCACTAATGCCTAGAAGCTCACAACCTTGACCCTTTGGTCACTAAGGGTCTGAGACCCATCTTTGCCCCCTTTTTAATGCCCTTTTTCTCCTTCAAGGCACTTAAATTTTTAGCCACTTTACTTACTTGACCTCTTAAATATTTTTTACTACCACCTCTAGTGGCTTATCTTACCAAGCATAACAACTTACACAGCTGATTGGGCTTGGTTTGTGCCCCATTAGGGTTTTGCTAGTACTTGAGGGCCAAACCTTCCATCTTGGGTCACTAGGTTTCTAATATGACCTTAGCTACTTCTTGACATCCTCAAGCCTTTCTTGAGGATTTTGGGTGAGCATCTTGGGATTTCCATATGTGTTTGAGGTCTTAGACCCCACACTTGGGCACCCAGGTCCTAACTCCCTCGTATTCACCTACATGCTTCCTTAAGCCCAAGGATCGGTTACTTAGCCACCACTTCTTGTTTTCCATCTTATTAATGGACTACACTAACTTAAGAATGGGTTTGCACCCTTAATTTTATTTTCCAAGGCCTTAGAAACACCTATGGACATTTGGGTGAGATGCGAATGTACTAAGGGCTTGGTGCGTTTGCACTACCCATTTTCTGGAGTTTCTTGAATTGGTGCGAATGCACCATGGGTTCTATTCCTTCGCATTATTTCTTATCAATAGAAAAACAACAAGATGCAAATGCACTATGGCTGGGGTGCATTCGCATCACCTAGGAACAACCTTCATGCTCACTTTGCCCTAATTTGCTACCTTCTATTTCCCTTAGGTTTTCTACCTCTTAGCTCAACCAAAGATTACTTCCAAGGCATTAAGAAAACCAAAGATTACTTCCAAGGCATTAAGAAACTAGATTGCATCAAAATAACTTAGAAAAACCTTAAATCCCTTACCTTAACACCTAAAATTGCAAGAAAAAGCAAGCTTTGCTCTAAAAGGTCTAAAAACATTCTTATGATCTTCTTGGGCTTTATAACTTGTTTCCTTCACAAATAGCAACCAAATTAGCTTAATCAAGACCAATACTAATAACCAAACAACTAAGAACCAATTTTAAGCTCATGGGATGGACCTCACCTTGATTTTAATCCATAAATCCTTGGAATACCCATAAAATGCCACAACCACAATCATTTTAGCTCAAGCTTAATAGATATCACTTGGAGGCTTCTAAATTCACCAAGAATCACTGATTTATTCAGCTTGAGAGGTTCATTTGTGGAGTTAAGAAGAGAGCTATGAAATTGAAGGATGAAAATGGTGGATAATGGCCATCTCTTAACCCCAACTCCTTTAAAACCCAACTTACCCTCATCCACTCCACCAACTTTGTTTATGTTGTCACTTAACCTCCTAAACCTTGTTTAGTACGTTTTAAGCCCTTCTTGGACTTTTCATGGTGTTATGACTCTCCTAGTTGGAGGCTTGCTTAAGGAAGGTAAAGCCATTAAATCCTAACTTGGAACCTTATTTTAAGCTCACATAGTAAGATTAAGTATGTTGGGCAAAGTTCATTAAGTTCCGAGGAGTTTAAGGCACCAAATAGGGTTTGGGGGCAAAATGGTAATTTTGCATCCCAAGGTCTCAGACCAACACCCGAGAGTCAAAATATGTTTTGAACCATAAAGCTTGCTTTAAACATAAAATTAGCTTAAGTAAACAAGATTTGACCAAGGTTTGACTTTAGTTACTATTTGAGGAAAAGGGCTTTCAATAACTTTTTACAAACTTGAGTGACTTGTTCTTTTAAAAGGATATAAAACATGGTGAAGTGGAGGAGGCTGCCATTTTGCTGCTTGAACCCAAATTCAACCTTGCCTCCACCATTTCATCAAGAATCCGTGTTCAAAACTAAGAGATTTTGGTGAAAATTGAAGCCACCAAGGGTATATATGCTAAAGGGAGCTTGATTCAAAAGGAATTTCATGTTTTTGAAGCTTGGAATCATGTTTCCAGCCACCCCCTATTTTTTATACGAGGTAACAAGTGAGTTCTTGGTGATTTCTTGTTTATTAGGTGATTGGAAGCTTGGGTTTTGGTTATAAGTTAGTAATTTGGTGTTTTGTGTCTTTGATTACTTGGAACTTTGTAGAACCTGGATTGCGTAGATGAGTTGATTGATTCTTACTTGTGAGCTGAAATTAAGGTAAGGGATTAAGTGTTTCAAGTTTAATTGATGCTATTTGAGTGTTGATGCTTGATGGAATCAAGTAGTTTTGCCAATAGCATTGATTATGGGCAAGTGTGTTCATGGTGGACTAGGATGGATTTTGTTGCTTGTGTGATGTTTTAACGCATTATAGGATGTTTCCAATGGTGTAATTGTGGCCTATACAAGTTGTTTTACAGGTATATGGTGTTTGGAGACATTCCAAGTTGGCTTATAGGCCATAGGAAGCCTCCCAAAAGGCTGAGGAGGATTTTCATGGAAATAGGGGATGTGTCCTTAGTGCCACGGTGTTGTAGCGCCCAGGACATGCTTCCAAAATCATTCAAATGGAAAGCTTGTGGTACTGCAGTGCCAGGACGCTGCAACTGCAATGGCTTGTTTTGCTAATAAACTTGACTTTTTGTTGGAGGATTCGGGGGAGGTTGGGGAAGGTCTTAGGGGTGCCTAAGCGTTGTATATTGTATGATGGCACTCTAGAACTCCTGAAACTCTTTCATGATCTAGGGGTTTTCTCATAGTTCTTGGATGGTAAGTAAACTTCATGAGGAAACTAGTTGAAGGGCCACAATTATACACCATTAGAAGAGGTGGAAGGTTTAGTACTGTCGAGACCTTAGTTGTACCTTTGGGTTCAAGGTCTTGATGACGAAACCTTAGTACACCTAGTGGGTTCTTCGGGACCTAGGAACTTTCAGTCTAACCAGAGTGCCCTTGTACAACATAAGGGAGATTTAACTAGTGATGAACTTCATTAATTAGGCTAGTAAGCAATGCTTGCTAATAGACAAGGCTTTGCCTTGTAGTTTAAGGACTAGTTAGAGGACAAGTCCTAAGAGACTGAAACATATGCGTATAAGTTCAACCTCACACTGTACGAGCTCACAGCAAATTAAATATGATAATATATGTGTTGTCGTTAGCATTTTCCTTGCAAGTGAAGATCCCTTACTGAGAATTACAAATTCTCATTTCCTTATCTTATGTTGTACAGATTCTAAACGTGTTGAGCCTGATAACCGCCGAGGGTTGTCATGGTCATCTTTTGTTACAGGTATATTGTTATGGGAATCTTTATGATTCTAGTTTTCTTAGTTTCTTGTTGGTGAAGTAAGAGTACTAACTATAGTATTTTTCTTGGCCATAGAGGCGAGCAGTACATGGATAGATGTTTACGAATCGCCACTGGGACTCATCTTCATGGTGGGAGTTAGTTGGGAGGATCTCAATAGAAGCTTGTATATGTTTCTGCCCAGTTCCCTTTTGTGTCTATGTTTGGAGCTTTTGACTCTAGGGTTACTCATGGGTGAGGGGCATTAGTCTACTTTTGTTGAATGCCCTCACATGGTTATCATGTGTAGTAATGATAATTCAAATGTTGATTATGTATGATTTGACTTTTTGAACTTGGTTTTTATGAAAAAGTGCCTTGGCCATGTGAATATTTTATGGTTTCCATGTACTTAAGTCAAAGCTAAATGATCATGCATCTTGCATTTTCTAGGTTAATCAACTAGTTTCATGAATTTTTAATTTGCGCACATATATAGCTAGACAATTGCAACCACTATGAGATTCATTCTCACAGGCTTCCTGGGCAGGGCCGACTGCAACCATGTCAGTTTGGTATCAAAGCACAGTTCATAGACATTGGAGGCTAGGACTAAGATCTAGTTTAAAGTCTATGTGCTAGGATAGTTAGTACTAATCAACACTTGTGGAATGTCATCTGACTTTGTTTGCAGGTTGTTATGGTTGACACAAGGTCAGGAGCTTCAAGAGGAGCTATGGAACCTGGTGAAGGTTCTAGTGATTCGATTGTGGCAAGGTTGGATGAGATATCCAATGTGCTTTAGGGGATGACATAGACCTTGGTGCAGGTGGCACAAGGCAAGACCACCATCCTAAAGGAATTATTTCCGTACCAAGAAAATGGAGGAGCTGCTCAGGAAGGAATGACCCACCTCAAGGTCAAGAGAGGCATGCCAATCACTGGCAAGCACTTGAGGCCCGTGAGAGGCATGACCATGCTTATGTGCACGAAGAGGGCAGGAAGTTATGGAGGCTCCAAGAAGGGGACAAACTCCACATCAAATGAGATTGCTTAAGAAATCCAAGACGGTTGACCCATCAAGCTATGATGGGTTAGGCAACCCCAATAAGATAGAGGATTGGTTGAATTAGATGAATCGACTCTTTACTTGTGGAGGTTACGAGTTGGAGTAGAGGATGGCCTTAGTACCTTTCTTTTTTAGAGGGAAGGCTATCTTATGGTGGGATGAGGTTTTAGAATTGCGAAAAGAAAGTAATGGAAATTGGTTGGAGCATAAGAAAAAGGTGTTCAAGTGGTCGAACTTGGAGAAGAAGTTTTGACAAGGGTATATTAGTGAGGTGGCTCAAGAACAAAGAAGGATTTAGTTTGAAAATCTCACCCAAGGAAAGATGCCTATAAGAGACTATGAGCAGTGCTACAATTTGCTCATTTGGTATGCTCCATACATGGCCAAAAATGATGAGCTCAAGGCCAAGAAATTCCTCCAAGGCCTTAAGCCTGTGCTTCGGAGATACATGGAAATGGTGGACATTTGAAGCTACCACCAAATGGTTCAAAAACCATTAGCTCTTGAGAAGGAGTTTGAAGACTTACAGATTCAAAGTAAGAAGGTGGAGGTTGGGCCATCCAACCTAGGAAAGAGTGTTGGGAAGTGTCCAATGGAAGGAAAGGCAGCTGAGACTCAATGGTCAGCCAAGAGGAAGAAAGGAGGCTTGTGCCCTAGGTGTAGGAGATTTCATGGCTCCAAGCCATGTTTTTTGGGAACTAACATTTGCAACAACTGTGGATAGAGTGGTCATTGGGCAAGGGAATGCCCATGAGCTTGACCCTTGCTAGGTCCACCTAGGAATCCGCCCCTTGCACCCTTTGCCATAAGAAATCGACCTGGTGTGGCCGCAACAGTAATTGAGCTGAGGGTTTTCACCTTGGCTAGTCAAGTGACTAGAAAGCCAGCCACTGTTCGAAGTAATTTTGCATTTCAGAATGCTATCGTTAAAGTACTATTTTATACTGGTTCTACTCTTTCTGTGATATCATTTACCTTGGTAAATAGATTGAAATTACAACGTGATATCTCCGATGAGTTGAAACTCATTTGAACTGCAGGGAGGAGTTTTATTATGACCAACGAGTTGATTACTAGGTATCCCCTACAGTTAGGCAACCATGACTTTGCTTGTGAATTATGGCTTATAGAATTGAGGTCATATGACCTAGTGTTGGGAATGGATTGGCTAAGTAAGCATAAGGCGAAAATTGATTGTGATAATGACTCAGTCGATGTTACTGATGCTTAGGGAGCTAGAGTGACTTGCACATGAGGGTTAGCAACTAGTGTTAAAAGTTTTCACCTTAGACTTATGGACACCATCTCCATAGTTGAGGAGGAAGTGTATCATACCTTGAATGGGGTGGCCATAGAGGATGAACTTAAGGAAATTCCTATAGCCCATCAATTTCCTGAGGTGTTCCCAGTGGATTTGCTCGGGTTACCGCTCAAGTAGGACATTAGGTTTTCCATTCACTTTCAGCTTGGAGCAGAACCAATTTCAATACTTCCTTATTGAATGTCAGCTCCTGAAATGGATGAGCTGAAGAAGCAGTTGGAGGAACTGCTAAAGAAAGGCTTTATAAGGCCTAGTGTGTCACCGTGGGGAGCCCCAGTGTTGTTTGGAAAGAAGAAAAATGGAACTTTGAGGCTATTCATCGACTACAGAAAGTTGAAAGTAGTAACAGTCAAGAATAAATATCTACTTCCTAGGATTGATGATCTGCTTGATAGACTGAGGGGAGCGAAGGTGCTTTCTAGGATTGACCTCCAGTTTGGATACTTCTGGATCAGAGTTAAGGAGGAAGATGTCCCGAAGATCTCTTTTTGGACAATATACGTGTACTACGAGTATATAGTTATGTTGTTTGGTGTGACCAACACCCTGATAGTATTCATGGAAGCCATGAATAGGATCTTTAGACCGTTCTTGGATCAGTTTGTTGGAGTCTTCATTGGTGATATCTTGGTATACTCGCAATCTACCTAAGAGCATGAGGAGCATCTTAGGACAGTTTTGCAAGTGCTAAAGGATAATCAGTACTATGCAAAGTTGTCTAAGTATGAGTTTTGGCCCGAGACAATACATTTTTTGTGAGATATCATTAGTCCCTAAGGTTTGTCGGTTGATCCTGAAAAGGTTCAGGCGGTAGTCGAGTGGAAGAGGCTGACTATAGTTACGAAGATACGGAGGTTCTTGGGCTTGCAGGCTACTACAGAAGGTTCATAGAGAAGTTCTCTATGGTAGTAACACTGTTGAAAACCTTGACCAAGATAGTTCAAAAGTTTGATTGGACATTAAAGTATAAGGAGGCTTACTTGGAGTTGAAGAAGAGGTTGACAAGCGCGTCGATACTTATTCTGCCAAACTCGAACAAGGCTTTTATAGTGTACACAGATGCATCAGGTTCTAGTCTGGTGTGTGCATTAATGCAGGAAAATCAGGTGATTGCTTATGGCTCAAGGCAGTTGAGGCCAAATTAGTTGAACTACCCAGTTTATGACCTTGAGCTAGTGGCAGTAGTCTTTACACTCAAGCTTTGGAGGCATTACTTGACAGGGAGATTGTTCAGGATTTTCAGTGACCATAAAAGTTTGAAATACTTGTTCACTTAGAAGAAGCTGAACATGAGGCAACATTGGTGGATTGAATACATAAAGGATTATGATTGCTCAATTGAGTATTGTGCTAGGAAAGGAAATGTGGTAGTAGATGCTCTTAGTCGAAAGTACACGGGAGTGGTCCTATCTAAGGATTAGGCTACAAGTTCCTTGGGAAGAATATTGGGAGATTGTTTCTCCACCTTACATGAGTTTTGGCAAGACCGAGAAAGGTCCCTAGTCTATGCTTTGGAGATTCAGTTAGCTTGGTTGGCTAAGGTCAATGAGGCTTAAAGTAAGGATCCATTATTAAAGAAGATTTTAGGAGAGGAGATACTTGGTTCCATGAGGAAAGAGTTCCGATACAAGGATGGGATGCTACACCATGGGGATTGACTCTATGTGCCGAATGTTGATGGACTTAGGCAGCAAGTCTTACAAGAAGCACATAGTAGTAGGCTAAGTATTCATCCTGGTGTTAGTAAGATGTACCATGACTTGAGGACACACTTTTGGTGGCCGGGACTAAAGAGGGATGCAGCTAGACATATAGCTAAGTGTTTAACATGCCAAATGGTAAAAGCTGAGTATCAGAAGCTGGCGGGTACTCTCCAAAGTTTGCCTTTCCTAGAAAAGAATTGGGGATCCATCATAATGGATTTCCTAGTAGGGTTACCAAATACCCGGAATCAGCATGATATAGTATGGGTAGTGGTCGATAGGTTGACTAAATCGGCACACTTCATGCCCATAAAGATTACCTATACATT
This sequence comes from Aquilaria sinensis, assembly GCA_005392925.1. Classification (NCBI taxonomy): domain Eukaryota; kingdom Viridiplantae; phylum Streptophyta; class Magnoliopsida; order Malvales; family Thymelaeaceae; genus Aquilaria; species Aquilaria sinensis. Next base: position 87,379 of record SMDT01000349.1, on the reverse strand, counting down.
AGAGAGGTAGGCTCAGTTGTATATGGAGATCGTAAGGTTGCATGGCATACCTGATCAGATCATATATGATAGGGATCCCCAGTTTGTACCAAGATTCTGGAACACTTTCCGAGAGCTATTAAGAAGTAAGGTTATTCTTAGTATTGCCTTCCATCTTTAGACTAACGGGCAGTTTGAGAGAGTGATACAAACCTTGGAAGATATGTTACGTATGTGTGCCATAGACTTTAGAGGTGGTTGGGATCAACACTTTCCACTTATTGAGTTTGCTTACAATAACAGTAATCAAACTGTTATAGGTATGGCACCATACAAGGCTTTGTATGGTAGGCGATGCATAACATCCTATTGTTGGGCTAACCTTTCAGATAGGGTAGTTTTTAGTCCTAAAATCATAACCGACACTATGTCTAAGATTAGATTGATCCAAAAATGGATTAGAGCAACAAATGAGCAACATACTACGAATGTAAATTTGAGGAGATGAGATTTGAGTTTTGAAGTTGGTGGTAAAGTACTTCTCAAAGTATCTTCTATGAAGGGAGTAGCTTGATTTGGGCAGAGGGATAAGCTGGCCCATAGGTATATTGGACCCTATGAGATCTTGGAGAAAGTAGGGAAAGTTGCTTATCGGTTGGCGTTACCAACCAACTTGTCCCAAGTGCACAATGTGTTTCACGTTAGTCTTCTAAGGAAGTGCATAGTTGATCTGGGTTAAGTAGTTAACTTATTGGTGGTTCCCATCAAGGAGGACTTGACCTACGAGGAGAGGCCCGTCAAGATCCTCGATAGGCAAGTTAGGAAACTCCAAACCAAGTGGATTCCAATGGTTAAAATCCTTTGGTCAAACCATAGTGAGGAGGAAGCTACTTGGGAGATGCAGTAGGATATGCTAAAAAGGTATCCTAGTGAGTTCCCTTAATTGCAGCAAAATTTGGGGGACCAATTCTAGAAGGAGGGGAGAATGTTATGACTCTCCTAGTTAGAGGCTTGCTTGAGGAAGGTAAAGTAATTAAATGATAACTTGGAACCTTATTTTAAGCTCACATAGTAAGATTAAGTATTTTGGGAAAAGTTCACAAAGTTTGGAGGCGTTTAAGGCATCAAATAGGGTTCAGGGGCAAAATGGTAATTTTACATCTCAAGGTCTCGGGCTGAGACCTGAGAGTCAGAATTATGTTTTGAACCATAAACCTTGCTTTAAACCCAAAATTAGCTTAAGTAAACAAAATTTGACTAACGTTTGACTTTACTTACTATTTGAGGAAAGGGGCTTTTTGCAACCTTTTACAAACTTGAGTGGCTTGTTGTTTTAAAAGGATATAAAACTTGGTAAAGTGAAGGAGGCTGCCATTTTTCTGCTTAAACCTTAAATCAACCGTGCCTCCACCATTTCATCAAGAATCCATGCTCAAAACTAAGAGATTTTGGTGAAAATTAAAGCCGCCAAGAGTATATATGCTAAAGGGAGCTTGATTCAAGAGGAATTTCATGTATTTGAAGCTCGGAATCACATTTCCAGCCACTCCCTATTTTTGATACAAGGTAGCAAGTGTGTTCTTGGTGATTTCTAGTTTATTAGTTGATTGGAAGCTTGGGTTTTGGTTAGAAGTTAGTAATTTGGTGTTTATTGCCTTTGATTACTTGGAACTTTGGTAGAACTTTGTGGAACTTGGACTGTGTGGAGGAGTTGCTTGATTCTTACTTGTGAGCTGAAATTAAGGTAAGGGATTAAGTGTTTCAAGTTTACTTGATGCTATTTGAGTGTTGATGCTTGATGGAATCAAGTAGTTTTGTCAATAGCATTGATTATGGGCAAGTGTGTTCATGGTGGACTAGGATGGATTTTGTTGCTTGTGTGATGTTTTAATGCCTTATAGGATGTTTCCAATGGTGTAATTGTGGCCTATGCGAGTTGTTTTTATAGGTATATGGTGTTTAGAGACATTCCAAGTCGGCTTACAGGCCATAAGAAGCCTCCCAAGAGGCTTAGGAGGCTTTTCATGGAAACAGGGGACGTTTCCATGGCATTGCGCTACCACCGGCACTACAATGCCCAGAACACTGGTATCAAGGGACGTGTCCCTGGCACCACCGGTGCTACAGCACCCAGGACATGTTTCCAAAATCATCCAAATGGAAAGCTTGCGGCCCTATAGTGCCCCCAAATGGCCTGTTTTGCCAACAAACTTGACTTTTTGTTGGAGGATTCAGGGGAGGTCTGGGAGGTTCCTAGGGGTGCCTAAGGGTTAAAAATTTTACAATGGTACTCTGGAACTCCCGAAACTTTCTCATGATCTAGGGGTTTTCCTACAGTTCTTGGATGGTAAGTAAACTTTATGAAGAAACTAGTTGAAGGGCCACAATTATACACCATTAGAAGAGGTGGAAGGTTTAGTACTGTCAAGACCTTAGTTGTACCTTTGGGTTCAAGGTCTTGATGATGAAACCTTAGTACACCTAGTGGATTCTTCGGGACCTAGGAACTTTTAGTCCAACCATAGTACCCCTATACAACATAAGGGAGGTTTAACTAGTGACAACTTCACTAGTTAGGCTAGTAAGCAATGCTTGCTAATAGACAAGGCTTTGCCTTGTAGTTTAAGGACTAGGAAGAGGGAAAGTCCCAAGGGACTGAAACGTAAGTGCATACATTTAGCTTCACGCTGTACGACCTCACAGTAGATTACATATGATAATATATGTGTTGTCCTTAGCATTTTCCTTGCAAGTGAAGATCCCTTACTAAGAGTTACAAATTCTCACTCCTTTATCTTATGTTGTGCAGATTCTGACCGTGTTAAGCTCGATAACCACTGAGGGTTGTCGCAGTAGTCTTTTGTTGCAGGTATATTGTTATGGAATCTTTATGACTCTATTTTCTTAGTTACTTGTTGGTGACGTAGGAGTACTAACTATAGTATTTTGATGGGTTTCAGGTACCAAATAGTGCAGCGGAATTTAACCGAAACCCTCCAAGATCCAAGTGAAACGGGGTAAACTGAGTGTTCAAAAATTTTCATACCTAATTTCGGTTGAGATCTCTCACTCAACTGTAGAGTCGAATCACAAAACCTGAACAGTTGACGTGTTCAGGCTCTCTATGGTATCCACACGAGCTTATCGGGATCACCACGGTTCCACCACATCCCGACAGATGCGTTTCTCTTGCGCTCGCAGTGCTAGCTTGCATCCTCCAAGGAATTGCAAGAGAAGAGTGTGGCTGTCCTTTTTGGAGGCTAGGGCAAGGAGACATGCGAATTTCTCACTTAAAAGTTGTATTTATAGTGAGACTCAACTTCCAGGCCTAATGGGTTTCAAAGCCCTAATCCAATTAGGATTTAATTTCAGGCTTAATAATGGCTCAACTCTTGGGCCCATTATTAATACGAAATTAAAGTGAAACCATAACCCAAATAATTAGCCCATGCACTCTAATGATCCAAATAGCTCTATGTGTGCGACCCAATAGGCTCTTGCCATGTTGGCAATGATCATAAATCACATTTATGATCATAAGCAATGAGCGGTGTCTAGCAACACATCATTGCTACCCAAGTGACAAGATTGTCGATGATTCGACTAAACTTTTATGATCATCATTGATATATGCCATTGTCCCTTTGTCCAAGATATCAAGACTAAGCACGAGACATGGAATGGGTCACTCTCGTATAGCCAAATCTTTGGTTTCTTGATTACCGAGTAGACTAACTTAAGCTGATGACATTGATATTGTATATCAACTCATCCGAGCATGGCCATGCATTTTCTAAGTCTCACTCTATCAAGGGGCCCGAAGATATCACTCCCGTTACATAGGAGGGACAAATCCCATCTTGATCATACAAATCCCTCCACATGTTATGTGACATACCCAATGACCTCCTTCAAGTTCACTCAGTTACGAGCAACAAAGGAAAGTATCAAAGTATGTGACTCACATGTCGGGAACCTTGATGATCTTAGGTCGAAGGACTACATATACCATGATCACTATGAGAATCACTTATGACACGATCCATGTAGTGTTCTCATGGTGGGTCGGTCCAGTACACAAGTTCTCCAACTTGTACCCATATGTAGACTACATATCTCATATTAGTCTCACATATGCTAGTCATTATGTATTTTTGCAACCCGCTCCACAATAATACTAGATTAGGGACGTTTAAGAATATCATTATTTTAGGGTTACAATTATGTTTGTTAATTTACACAGAAACAAAACAAAAAACATAATTGTTGGATTAATGCCTCAATAAAATATCATGACTCAATGTGCAAAAATACAATCATCTCATGATTGGCTTTTTGGGCACAACACTAACATATTTTTCTTGGCTGTAGAGGCTAGCAGTACGTCGATAGACTCTTGTGACTCGCCACTGGGACTCATGTCAATGGTGGGAGTTAGTTAGGAGGATCTCAGTAGAGGCTTGTATATGTTTATGACCAGTTGCCTGCTGTATCTATGTTTGGAGCTTTAGACACTAGGGTTGCTTTTGGGTGATTAGTCTACTTTTGTTGAATTCCCTCACATGGTTATTATGTGTAGTAATGATAATACAAATGTTGATTATGTATGCATTGACTTTTTGAACTTGGTTTTTATGAAAAAGTGCCTTGGCCATGTGAATGTTTCATGGTTTCCATGTACTTAAGTCAAAACTAAATGAGCATGCATTTTTTATTTTCTAGGTTAATCAACTAGTTTCATGAAGTTTTAATTCACGCACTTATATAGCTAGCCAATTGCAACCACCTTGAGATTCGTTCTCACAGGCTTCCTGGGCAGGGCCGAGGGCGACCATGTCATATGGCCTGACAATTAAGTCCCATGGAAGTCCTTATAGCTGAATCTAGTTGTGATGTTAGGTGATCAATTTTTTGTTTTACTTGGCTCAAAATTTCATGTATGCACACTTAGGTACTTCCACTAACATTTTTGGTTCCTACGGGTTGTTTAACTTGTGGTGTTGACTCTTTAGGTCTTTTTCACAATTATGACCCAAAGTTTATTGAATATAAGAACTTTCCACTGGCTTGAGTAAAATTACCAAAATGCCTTTGGTGAGGTGGTGACTCTTAGGTGCCATTAGTGACTTAGGAACCTTGAAAATTGTTCTTACTTTCTTGACTTGCATAATGAAAGAGAAGTTGAGAAACTTACTTGGGATTTTTATTTACCTGGACCATTCAAGTGAGGTTTCTTTTAGGATGGCCTTTACATTCTTCTTTTCTTTGGAAATTTGGTCCACTAAATTCCATCTTACTTGAGCTTAAAGACTTGGATCCTATTCTCGGCATCCTGCTCGGTGTTACCTCAAGGTCTTTTCATACCATGTTTACCCTATGCACCTTAAAATAAAAAGAACTTACTCTTAGTTCCTTGACTTCTTGTTGTAGAAACCACCTTATTGTGCCCCTTAAGGGATCCTTACTTAGAGATACTACTTATAAGATAATACTCAACCTTGCTTCACAAGGCACTTCCCCTTACATAGCATCTCTTAGACTATAGGCTCTTTCAAGCTACTTTACTCCCTCTTACGACCTTAACTCTTGGTGGTCATGTACTAACATGACTAAGTTTGAAACCACACTTAGGCCTTTAAGCCCTTACTTAGGTGTGTCTTAGTTATTCTACTAGTTAAAACTTATAAGTACTTTATCCCTTGATTAAAAATTACACCTCGGCTTCCTTGACTAGTCTTTGCTATTACAACATCCTTTTCCATAAGGGTACACATATACTTAACACCCTTTTGGACAATTAGGTGCTTTGGGCATGCTAGACACTTACCTAACTCAAACCTTTGACACCTCTAGATAATTCATGGTACACCTAGGGCCTTGGTTATCCATAAGGCACTTAGCCAAAACTTGGCTATAACTTAAGGTACCCTAGGCATGCTTCCCAACTCCACTTTACCTAGGAGTCTTTCTAGACTTAATGTCTTTCATAGTGGGGTTTACTCGGCTATTGTAGCCTTTTCTTGGGACCTTTAGTACTGATTTAGACCTACCTTTTGGCACTGTTAAGCGAACCTTGCTTAGGTGCTTGAACCACCCTTCACTATATATCATGAAACAATCATGTTCTTTTAGGCCTTACACGGGTTATTTGACCCATTCAATTGTGCATTTGCCTTAACTACCCTTTACTACATTGTCCACTTGAAAGACTCTTCTTGTGCCAGCCTTTGCCCTTGTTGTTCTAATATTGTGGTTAGCTTGACTATTTTAGGAATGTACAGTGGCATCCCTAATCATTATCTCTAACTTAGAGGCCTCCCCTATTGTTGTCCCCTCTTCCTTATTTCTTTCTCTTTCTCCTTAGACATTTTGCCCTGCTCCAACTGATCAAATTTAACTTGCTCTGATCTTTTAGAGCTCTACTTTCATATTGTTGCTGGAAAACTTGTAAGAACTCTGACCATCTTGACGTGTTGTTTAGTTCATAACTCTTCCCACTACACTAATTTTATTCTTAACATGGATGTGTTAGATCACTTTATACCTATATATGTGAACTCACAAGCATGCTCTCCTATCATTCAAGTATAGTAGTAGCAAGTATCAAGATTATGTTTCCCAAAAAATGGAGTTTTCTACCATACTTAATGGATATCTGTTATCTAACCAATAGCCAAAAGGATTGTTTAGCTAATCAACTAAGAATTAAACTAAACTAACTAATGTAGTAAAACAAAAAAATAAACAACTAACTATTGACAGTGGAAAATAATCAAATGATAAATAATCAAGATATGTCACGCTTAGACACGAATCCCTCTAGAAATCCATTGCATTACTCTTACTTTAGTTTCATAGGAATATAGTTAACTCGGACCATGGAGTACTATCTAAAATAGATTAGCTACCCTAGTACTCACGGTTACTAACCTTTACTCTTAGGCAATTGATAAGGTGTCTAGTCCTACCACGCCTCCTAAGAATACATTTCTAGTTCTGTGACGCAACTACTAGATTTCACCTTAGTTTGGAGGTATTATGCTGACCTATTACTCCAAACCAGCGTTATGAAAGCTGGGGTGAACCGTTCGGTTCAACCGGTTCGATCATGAACCAGCCATACTGGCGGTCCGGTTAACAGGTCACTCTATGGCTGGTAAAAAATTGGTGAAAATCGGGGAAAACCACCTAAAACTGTAAACCGGTGAACCATCAAATTGGCGGTTTAGCAACACATATTTGAAAATTGTCAAAGGAAATTCAAAAGAAGAAAAAAAACAAGATAAAAAAAGAAGAACAAAATAGAAAAAAAATGGTGAAAAAAGATGAAGAAGACAGGAAAACAAGAAATTAGGAGAAGGAGAAGAAGAAAGACAGAAGAAGAAGAAATAGGAATAGAATAAACCAAAAAAAAATCGAGAATGAAAGTATGAAAGAAGAAAAAAAAAAAAGGAAGGCAAGCAACACCACAGCAGTAGAGGAATAAGATAGCAGAGGAGAGTGGCGCTTTTGACTTGATTATGGTTTGCACAGTTGATTGTGATGGACTTTTATATTGAGTAAATTATCAACTTAGTCCCTGTACTCGATGCATTTTTTTATTTACGTCCATGTTATTTTTTTTCTTACAATAATGGCACTCCTAATCATTCAAATGTAAATATAAGAGCATGTTTGACCCAATGGTTCAACCGGTTGAACCGATTAAACCATAACCTAAAACCCTTAATGGTTTGAGAAACGGTTCAGGTTTTAAAACACTGCTCCTAACTTGACAATATTACTAGTAGATTACTCCTAACAAACATACTAGATACTACTTGCATATGTTCATTATCCAACATTGAATTACTAGGCTACCCGTTATTAATTAACACATCAAAGAATATTGGATAGATTGCAAAAAACCATAATTATATAATCCAAAATTAATCATAACAACAATATCATCCTATGGTTCATATGCTCTAAGCATAAGTAGAAAAATTAGCCCATCATGTGGATAAAGAAACACAACAAAAACAAAAGAAAACTAAGAATCGAAGACTCCATCTCTGAAATTCTTCTCCTCCAAGAAATCCTTGCTCTAGAGCAAACTAATCAGTGTTGATCATCTGCATTGCATCCAACAACCTTCAACTATGAAAACTAAACTTTCTTTTTGTGTATTTTTTCCTCATTTTTTCTTGCCCCCTTCTTTTTTGCCAAAATAACTTGATAAAACCCTAATAGTAATCAAACATGGTATGGGACATGGTAGTATTCAAGGCCATGTTGCACCTCTGGAATGTAATAATCATGAATAATTAATGACATGGTTTGGATCATAGGCTTGACACTAAACACGGGTGTGTAACAAGGTAAGAATGGCTTCTTTGGTGTTGACATAGGCATGTTTGAAGTCGTGTTTATTCCAATTTCTGCCAAAACATGCTAGTTAACTCCAAAACTCGTGCAAAATCCTTCCTAACCATAAAAAAGCTTAAATAATACTTGAAAACAAAATACTACCTCTATCCAATTTTACTTGAAACGTTTCTCTAGACACGGGGATTAAGATGTATATAATTTGTGTTATTTTTTTTGAGTGAGAATTTAAATAATGATTAAAAAAGAAAAGATTCTTTTTTGGTGCAATGTGAGATTGAGTGGAGATTAAAAAAATATTTTTTATTAGGTTTTGTGTTTTGAGAGTTTAAATTAGGTAAAAGGGTAAATTGATTGTTTAAAATTTTCCTAAAGAGGAAATGTTTCAACCTTTTTGGTACATCCCAAAAAGGAATACGTTTCAAGTAAAATGGGATAGATAGAGTATAAATTAACTAAACACTAATTGCTACAAAAAACAATTCATTCTCAAGCTAGCAACCTATATCTTTTAAAGCTAAAGGGAAAAACATCAAATTTTCATGCATAGTAAAAAGCACAAATGACAATAAATTGAATGTTATTATGTAACAACCATTTATACCACAAAACTGAGGAAATAGGCAATTGATTGAACCTTTTCCTTTTTAAACATTCCTCTTCATGTGTTGCTAAACTTTTGATGTACTTATATTTAGTCTTATGGTAAAATCACCAGGGGTACCTTAGCTTATTTTTTTTCCTAAATGTTTAGCCAACCTTCATATTTTCCTAATGAAGTACCTTACCATATGTTGCACATCCTATCTAGATACTTTCCATTAACTTCGGGATTATGTTTGATGAAAAATGCTAATGTGGTAAAAGACTTGGATCTTATTCTCAGCATCCTGCTCGATGTTAGCTCAAGGTCCTTTCATACCATGTTTACCATATGCACCTTAAAAAAAAAAAGACCTTACTCTTAGTTCCTTGACTTATGGTTGTAGAAACCACCTTAATGTGCCCCTTAAGGGATCCTTACTTAGAGATACTACTTATAAGATAATACTCAACCTTGCTTCACAATGTGCTTCCCCTTACATAGCATCTCTTAGATTATAGGCTCTTTCAAGCTACTTTACTCCTTCTTACAACCTCAACTCTTGGTGGTCACGTACTAACATGACTAAGTTTGAAACCACACTTAGGCCTTTAAGCCCTACTTAGGCGTGGCTTAGTTATTCTATAAGTTAAAACTTATAAGTACTTTATCCCCTGATTAAAACTTACACCTAGGCTTCCTTGGCTAGTCTTTACTATTGTAACATCCTTTTCCCTACGGGTACCCATATACTTAAAACCCTTTTGGACAATTAGGTGCTTTGGGCATGCTAGACACTTACCTAACTCAAACCTTTGACTCTTCTAGATAATTCATGGTACACTTAGGGCCTTGGTTATCCACAAGGCACTTAGCCAAAACTTGGCTATAACTTAAGGTACCCTAGGCATGCTTCTCAACTCCACTTTACCTAGGAGTCTTTCTAGACTTAATGCCTTTCATAGTGGGGCTTACTTGGCTACTGTAGCCTCTTCATGGTTCCTTTAGTACTGATTTAGACCTACCTTTTGGCATTATTAAACGAACCTTTCTTAGGTGCTTGAACCACCCTTCACTACATATCATGAAACTATCATGTTCTCTTAGGCCTTACATGGGTTATTAGACCCTTTCGGTTGTGCATTTGCCGTAACTACCCTTCACTACATTGTCCACTTGAAAGACTCTTCTTGTAGCTGCTTGTGCCAGCCTTTGTCCTTGTTGTTCTAGTAGTGTGGTTAGCTTGACTATTTTAGGAATGTACAGTGGCATCCCTAATCATTCTCTCTGACCTAGAGGTCTCTCTTATTGTTGTCCCCTCTTCCTCATTTCTTTCTCTTTCTTCTTAGTAGGACAATCCTTGACCCAATGGTCAAAGTCTCCACACCTTAAACACCAAGCTATGTCTTTATAGCACATCATTCTCCCATGAAATTTCCACATTTTTCACATTATGGTCCAAGGCCTTGATTGAACCCCTCCTTATGTGTATCCCTATTAGAAAAATTTTGTGGTCCATCGTCCTTCATCCTCTCCTTCCTCTTTTATGCTTCACTGACCTTACCTGGCCTAGACTTCATCTTGTCTTGCTCTCTAAACTCTTGCTCCAGAATCAATGGCTTTTGTACTACTTTATAGTAATTCTTGATCCTTATTGCTCTTAAGATCTATCTCAATTTTGGTCTTAGCCCGCTCATTAATCGTTTTTTCTTCATAACTTCTTGGCCTTCATATTGAGGATCATACCTTATCAAAGTGTTGAACTTATGTTCATACTCCATCATAGACTTTTTGCCTTGCTCCAACTGATCAAATTTAACTTGCTCTGATCTTTTAGAGCTCTACTATCATATTGTTGCTGGAAAACTTGTAAAAACTCTAACCATCTTGACGTGTTGTTTAGTTCATAAGTTTTCCCACTACACTAATTTTACTCTTAACATGGATGTGTCAGATCACTTTATACCTATATATGTGAACTCACAAGCATTCTCTCCTATCATTCAAGTATAGTAGTGGCAAGTATCAAGATTATGTTTCCCACAAAATGGAGTTTTCTACCATACTTAATGTATATCTATTATCTAACAAATAGCTAAAAGGATTGTTTAGCTAATCAACTAAGAATTAAACTAAACTAACTAATGTAGTAAAACAAAAAAATAAACAACTAACTACTGATAGTTGAAAATAATCAAATGATAAATAATCATGATATGTTATGCTTAGACACGAATCCCTCTAGAAATCCATTGCATTACTCTTACTTTAGTTTCATAGGAATATAGTTAACTTGGATCATGAAGTACTATCTAAAATAGATTAGCTACCCTAGTACTCACGGTTACTAACCTTTACTCTTAAGAAATTTGTTACCACTCTGAGTTTTTAAATATAGTGATCAATTTTAGTGAGCTCAAGCCCCAGGCAGTCCATGTCCTGTAGACCAAGCAGAACATGTGCACTATGTTTACCCAAGTGGCCCTCTTGGTCATTATGTAAAGATATGTATATTGGTCCAACCATTACACACATATTCACTTACAATTTCATCTAGAAGTAATGATGACAATGAAATTCTTTATTGCTAGCCAATATAGAATTTGAGTCAAATCCCCAAGTACATGTACAATCATATGCACACATGATGCTATTGGTGTGCATTTGTTTTCCAAACTTTCACAATGTGTCTAACTCAAATTCTACCCATGTTCACCTGTGCCCTAAAGGTTTTAAACCCTTTAATACCCTTAAAAATTCATAGGGAAACAGGTTCGAGACATTAAATCCATCTAAGTTTACAATTATGGATTTTACACTTAACCGAGTAAAAATGACTATATGAACAGTGCTCAGCAAAATCAGCCAATTTTGACAAGCCATAACTCTGGATACAGGCACCAAATCCAGTGATTCAAAAGCCAAGTTATTGCTCTTGAAGTTTTCTAAATGTGGTCAAAATTTCATAGCCAAATTCTTTATGTATAGAAAGTTATGGAGCTAGAGTACAGGGTACCAAATTTTAGCCACTTTTAACCATTATGCCCATACAAAATTTCATAATATTCATACACTTCATTTCCAGGTGCAAAACCCACTTGGTAGTGTCCATATATGTCTTATACACATGGGAAAACGATTCCCCTAAATTTAGAACCCTTCTAACCATCATTCATAAAAATGCCATCAAAACAGCCCATAAACACCATATGGACAACATTGTATACACACTTCAAACCACACATGATTGATCCACATATCCTTCTCACACTGCACATACAACATACCCAGATCATTTACAAGCATTTATACACCACATACATGATAATAACTGAGTTAATACGTTCACTAAGCTTCTTGGAGAACTTCAAAAGCACTAAGCACTCTAGAAACTTGAAGGGACTAGCTGTTGTGTAAGGCAGAAGGTACCATTACTAAAAATAGCTAATGTGCTCCAAAAATCATGAAAATTTCCATTTTACAAATAAACGTATGGAAGTTAATATACCTGAAATTTCACATAGAATTTCAAACGAAAGCTATTATTTTGAATGCTCTCTTTTAGGTGCTCCTGAAATGGACAGAAAGGGGGTAAGTCTCTTTGAGGAAACTTAGTAAGGGCTTATCATTAGAAACTTGAATTCCCAGAAACATACCTGAAATAAAAATACATAAAAACCCAAAAAAAAATCACATATACAAAAATATAGCCATCCAAGTGCACAAACAAACCAAAACCACAATCAAATGCAATGCTGGCACCAATACCTTATTAGGGTTAGTCCATAAACAATCAAATAAACAATATGTAATCAGTATGGTGGCCCCCCTCAAGCTAATGCTTGGTCTTAAGAGGTTAATTAGTCTTAGTTAGTACTAACTTGGGCTTTAGAAACCCCTGTAAACACTGCCATCTTAGTGCATGAAAAACAGTAAGGCTAGAACCTTGTTCATGCACTCCCCCTTAACCTATACTTGGTTCCTTGAGCTTTTTGCTTTCTTTCAAGCATGGTATTAGCTTCATGGATGCTTGATCATCATCTTAGAACAGTAAAAAACCATGAAACATGAAGATAAAACCCTTACCTAAGCTGTGAAGGTTGAAATCTTTAAGAGATACACAATAAACCCGAAAACTAGGGTTTTTCTCTTTCTTGTTGCATCCGATTGCCTTCCTTTGTGATTTCTTGGGAGATTGAGCTATGGTGGCTATGGAAGCTTATGGAGGAGATAAGGAATAGGTTGTTCCTGGTTGGGGAGGAAAATGGGCAAGAAATGGCAAGAAATCAAGATATTTTACTTGAGTTGATTAGTTTAACCTTAACCCTCACTTAGGTCACTATAAGTATGTCTTAAACAAAGATTTTTTGGCTAATCTTGAGCCCACGTTTTTGACCTTAGAACCTGGAAATAAAAGGCTGAGATAATGCTAGAAATGGCCATCTTTGACTCTTGTAAACAATCATCCCATCCTTAAGTTATTTTTATGAACAATTGTACACCTAGTTGTCCTAGGTTCTTGAATAATAGCTTTTGTTTCCTTTATGCAACTCAGCCTCCAAAAATTGCTTCCATACCATTAAAATCCTTCCAAAATCTCTCTTTTAGAGTTGTACAATTGAGTACCCAAGTCTTGAAATCTTGCAATAAGACCCATAGATTACTTGTAAAACAAGCAATCCCTTAGGACTCCCTTTAGTACCAAGTAACCATTGTAATCTTTTAGGGAGGTATAGATTATTCACTTTACCCCTCACATTTCATTCACTATGGTGAAAATTATGCTATATAATGGTTTATAACCATTATGCCTTTATATTGTAATTTTCCCATTTATTGAGGTGGTAACACAATTGATAGGGTGTCTAGTCTTACCATGCCTCCTAAGAATACATTACTAGTCCTGTGATGTAACTACTAGATTTCACCTTAGCCTGGAGGTATTATGCTGACCTATTACTCCTAACCAGCATTATGAAAGCTGGGGTGAACCGTTCGGTTCAACCGGTTCGATTGTGAACTACTCATACTGGAGGTCTAGCTATCAGGTCACTCAATGGCTGGTCAAAAGTCAGTCAAAACCTGGGAAAACCGCCTAAAACTGTAAAATTGGTGAAGCAACAAACCGGTGGTTTTGCAACACATATTTGAAAATTGTAAAAGGAAATGCAAAAGAAGAAAAAAAAACAAGATAAAAGAAGAAGAGCAAAATAAAAAAAATGATGAAAAAGGATGAAGAAGATAGGAAAACAAGAAATCAGGAAAAAGGAGAAGAAGAAAGATAGAAGAAAAAGAAATAGGAATAGAATAAACCAAAAAAAAAAAAAAGATCGAGAATGAAGGGATGAAAGAAGAAAACAAAAATGAAGGCAAGCAGCACCGCAGCAGCAGAGGAACAAGATAGCAAAGGAGAATGGCGCGTTGGACTTGATTATGTTTTGCACAATTGATTGTGATGGACTTTTATATTGAGTAAATTATCAACTTAGTCCCTTTACTTGATGCATTTTTTTATTTAATTCCATGTTGTTTTTTTTCTTACAATAATGGCATTCCTAATCATTCAAATGTAAATATAAGAGCACGTTTGACCTGATGGTTCAACCAGTTGAACCGATTAAACCATAACCCGAAACGCTCAATGGTTTGAGAAACGGTTCAGGTTTTAAAATACTACTCCTAACTTGACAATATTACTAGTAGATTACTCCTAACAAACATACTGGATACTACTTGCATATGTTCATTATCCAACATTGAATTAATAGGCTACCTGTTATTAATTAACACATCAAAGAACATTGGATAGATTGCAAGAAAACCATAATTATATAAACCAAAAGTAATCATAACAACAATATCATCTTATGGTTCGTATGCTCTAAGCATAAGTAGAAAAATTAGCCCATCATGTGGATAAAGAAACACAACAGAAACAAAAGAAAACTAAGAATCAAAGACTCCATCTCTGAAATTCTTCTCCTCCAAGATATCCTTGCTCTAGAGCAAACTAATCAGTTTTGATCATCTGCATTGCATCCAACAAGCTTCTACTATGAAACTAAACTCTCTTTTTGTGTATTTTTTACTCATTTTTTCTTTCCCCCCCATTTTTTTGCCAAAATAACTTGATAAACCCTAATAGTAATCAAACATGGTATGGGACATGGTAGTATTCAAGGCCATGTTGCACCTCTGGAATGTAATAATGATGAATAATTAATGACATGGTCTGGATCATAGGCATGACACGAAAGATGGGTGTGTAAAAAGGGAACAATGGCTTTTTTGGTGTTGACATAGGCATGTTTGAAGTCGTGTTTATTCCAATTTCTGCCAAAACATGCTAGTCAACTCCAAAACTCATGCAAAATCCTTCCTAACCATAAAAGAGCTTAAATAATACTTGAAAACAAAATACTACCTCTATCCAATTTTACTTGAAATGTTTCTCTAGGCACAGGGATTAAGATGTATATAATTTGTATTATTTTTTTTTGTAGTGAGAATTTAAATAATAATTAAAAAAGAAAGGATTCTTTTTTGGTGCAGTGTGAGATTGAGTGGAGATTAAAAAAAGATTTTTTATTAGGTTTTGTGTTTTGAGAGTTTAAATGTAGGTAAAAGGATTGTTTAAAATTTTTCTAAAGAGGAAATGTTTCAACCTTTTTAGTACATCCCAAAAAGGAAAACGTTTCAAGTATAATGGGGCAGATGGAGTATAAATTAACTAAACACTAATTCCTACCAAAAACAATTCATTCTTAAGCTAGCAACCTATATCTTTTAAAGCTAAAGGGAAAAACATCAAATTTTCATGCATAGTAAAAAGCACAAATGACAATAAATTAAAGCTCATTATGTAACAACTATTTATACCACAAAGCTGAGGAAATAGGCAATTGATTGAACCTTTTCCTTTTCAAACATTCCTCTTCATGTGTTGCTAAACTTTTGATGTGCTTATATTTAGTCTTAGGGTAAAATCCACCATTGGTACCTTAGCTTATTTTTTTTCCCTAAATGTTTACGCAACCTTCATATTGTCCTAACGATGTACCTTACCATTTATTGCACATCCTATCTAAATACTTTCCATTAATTTCAGGATTATGTTTGATGAAAAATGATAATGTGGTAAAAGAAAACATTAAAATAAATTCTAAAATAACACTTATTGTCCTTTTAACTTTTCCTTTCAAAAATTGAAACCATAAATTTTTCCCTTGGACTCCTTCATCCCTCTCTTCCTCCTCCTCTTCATCGTTATCTCGTCCCATTCTTTGACCACCACCATTTGTACCTCGAGTGAGGACGGGACTTTGTAGTGACCAATCATGATAGCAGGAGCTAGAGCGACGTGGGGCAGCACCTCGGCCTGCTCGGAAGTCACTCTGACTGTCCCTCTTCTGCACACTACATCACCTGCTCGGCCTTCATCTACCTCGTGAAGCCAATGCCATCATCTCTACTGCCCCGATCATCTCCACCGCCTTGATCTCCCATCACCCATCATCTCCCATCTTCAAAGCCGATCTCTCGTCACCGAAGCTAGATTCATCATCTCTGCTGCACCGATTTCCTATCACCTCTCATTGTTGCCGACCTCTACCCCTCCCTTTTTTGGCCATTGTCCTCACCAGCTTCGACCTCGAACCCAAATCCCAGGTGACTTCTGCTGCCCATCATCTCTATTCTCCTTAACTTCTCCCTCAATTAGCCTCAATCTCAAACCCAGATTGGGATTTCAAACAAGATTAGGTTTCTTGATGTTCTTGTGTCTAGAAGGAGGAAATAAAAAATGTGGGCACATTCTTGATATTTAAAATTTTTGGAAGGGGTTAAATTATTAATTGAAAGAGTTCTAAGGCCAAAATTTTTATTTTTCATTTATTTTAATACTAATTAATGCCACATCAGCCAAATCCATTTATTTTAATGGTGAAATAGACAAAAAATACCTAATTGGGATGTGCATAATTAGGTAGGGTACTTTGATAGGACAACCTTAAGGTAAGGTACTCATTTAGAAAAAAAAAATAAGCTAAGGTACCCCCAATGGATTTTACCTTTTAGTCTTGTTTTCTATATGTTTTTTGCTTGTATTTGTTTATTTTTTTATACTTGTTTGCTAGGACATGGTACTTAATTAGTTTATATTTTGTTTTCAGGTTATATGCCAGCTTCATTTGAGTTATGAAAGATTTTTGCAAAGTTTTGGAGCTGAATTGCTTGTTTTGGCAAAGTTTTGGAGTAGACATACCTTGCTACACGGTCATGTAGTGCCTTACATGCCCTATAACATGCCCGTGTCTAACTTACATGCCCATGTTCCAAACCGTGTTTAATTTGGTGAAATTTTAAGTTCAAGGAGAGTTACACAGCCTTGAACATAGCCGTGCATTAGACCATGTTTGTCCTATTTTTTAGACTTCTTGGGGTATTTTAGAAAGAAAAGAAGGAAAAAGAGGAGGTGAAAAATACATAGAGAAAAGAGAGAGTTTTTTTCATGGAGGAAGGCTGCCAAAGACAGTTTTGATGATCAACACCGTTTTATGAGAGCCAGATCAAAGATTTTTGGGAGAAGAAGAAATTCAGCCATGGATAATTCTTTTCTTAGTTTTCTTTTGATTATATTCTACTTATTTTACGGCATTATAAGTTAAGACTTTTCCTACTCGTGCTTATAAAAGATGAACCCTAGGATTATTTTTTGATTGTGATTGCTTTTTGGTTTAATATGATTATGCATTTTTCTTGTGATTTATCCAATATGCTTTGCTGTGTTGTAGCTAGCCTATTAATTCAATGTGGAATGATGAACATGCAGTAGGTGGTATCCTGCATGTTTGTTGTGGATCATCATTGGATAAAAGGGATATTATCATAACCAGGAGTAATTGGTGTGATATAATGCCTCTGAACTAGGGTGAAACCCAGTAGTGGGTCATAGGACTTATAATACGTTCTTAAGAAGTGAGTAGGCCTAGACACCCTATTAGTGAGTTTAGTGTAACTGGAATAATAAGGAGCTAATCTACAATAAGTAGTTCTCCGCGGTCCAAGTAAATCACAATGCTGTTAAACCAAAGTAAAAGCAGCACAAATGAATTTCTAGGGGGATTTAATTCTAAGTACGAGGTTTCTTATTGTTGATTTTCTTAATTTTTTTTGTTGCCATCTATTAGATAGTAGTTTATTTTACTACATTAGTTTAGTTTAGTTAATTCATAGTTGTTAGTTAAAGAAACATCTTTTATTGTCGATTAGATAATAGAGAGAGATAGAGTAAGGTAGATAACCTTCGTTCATTGGGGCAAATGATCTTGGTACTTGCCACTACTATACTTTAATGATAGCTGCACTTGCCTATGAGTTCACATATTTTTTAGTATAGAGAGATTTGACACATTCACATTATTTACAAGTGTAGTGGAAAAGGTTTGTTACGAAGTATGAACAGGCCAAGTTTTTAGCTCTATTGCTGGGGAATATTTGTTGAGTTTGCTACTTGAAAAATTAATTTTTATTAATCAAGCCATTTATTTTATTGTTGTATTTTTCCTTAATGTTTAGTTATTTTGTGTGGTTTTTCATTTGTTTTATCTTTTCTTGAAGAAATTTTGGTGTATAACTCGTAGCCATCTTGGTGATGTTGAAGCAAATCCAGAAATTGAGAGAACCTTGAGGAAACGTTCTACAATGGTTTGAGTTATGCTTCCAAGCAAATGATTGATGCAGTGGCTGGTAGTACTATCAATAGCAAGACACTTGAAGTTGCACAAGAATTGATTAAGGTGATGGTAATGAATAATTACCACCAGCAATTATCATCCAAGATTAAGCCAGCTACAGCAGCTATGATTTAGAACTCTGATGCTTATTTAATAATAGAAAGTTAGGTTGAGGCTTTAACTAGAGAATTTAGGAATTTTTTAGCTCATCTGAAGTAGCCTATCATGATTTTTTGCAATAACTGTAGAAGAGAACATCAAACTTGGAAGTGTCAATTGAACATTAGGAGGAACAAGAATGAGTTTGTTGACTTCGTTGTGAATTTATCAGGTTCACAAGGAAACAACTATTTTAGACCAAGATAGGAGAGCTACCCTACAGATAGTTGGGATGTTCAAGGAAAGATTATGAATTTCCAACATCCTCCCATCTTCCATGAATTTTGAAGAAGCAGTGATGGGATTTATGGGCAATATTCAAGCATAGTGTCAGATTTTGAAGGACACTATGGAGAGGTAGTAGTCGATGTTTCAGAAGTAGATGGAATAGATGTCATAAACTATAATGGAAATTAACAACGCAATCATGATATCGATGTCTAAACAGTTAAAGGCTATCATTCTTCATAGTGGAAGTGAGCTTCCTGATAGAAAAAGTGGTGAGAGAAAGAAGTTGGTAGACATTGAAAAACCACATCAAGAATTATAGTAGGAAATCATTATACGACACAAGGAGGAAAGACCACCAAAACTACCAAGGAAAAAAGATATAGATGAGGAACAATTTGCTAGATTTTTTTCTATGTTTAAATAACTCAATATTAAGATTCTTTTTGTAGAAGAATTAGAACATATACCACATTACATGAAGTTTTTTAAGGATATTTTAGTGAAAAATAAGAAGCTAGAAGAATTATCTTCTGTGATCTTGAATGGAGAATGCTCTGTTATAATTTAAAATGATTTCCCAAGGAAGATTGGTGATCTAGGGAGTTTTATTATTTCTTGTACTATTGGTCATTTGACAATTGGTAGAGCCTTAGCAGATTTTGGTACTAGTATAAATTTGATACCTTATACTTTGTTTAATATACTTGATTTAGGAGAGCCTAAATCAACTAAGATGAGTATTTAGTTAGCTGACAAATTGATTAAATATCCTAGAGGAATAATCAAAGATGTTTTGGTAAAAATTGATAAGTTTATTATTCCTGCTGATTTCATCATATTAGATATGGGTATGGAGGGGATATGTAAAAAAAATTCCAATAACTTTCATAACTTTTTTAGGTTCTATATTTTTATGATTTTCTATTTGAGTCCTATATATTTGAAAACGTGATCTTTGTTAGTTTTATAGCCAGAAAACTTAACAGAAATCTTATGTGGCAGATAACACACGTTAAAAGAATGGAAAATATCAGAATTAGTCATCTAACTTTGTAAATTTGCTAATTAAGTCACTAGTCCCTATTTTCTCGTAATTCACCCCTGGATTCAAAAGAAATCTAGAACTATGTGATTCTAATTGAAATGTACAAGTTGAGTTATTGCTTTTGTGCGTAAAATCTTTAAAAAATGTTTAAAATAAACCATTTATTCTTTTTCTTCTTTTTCTTCTTTTTTTTTTTTTACTCAATAAACTATTATATTTTCTATGTTTTGGGGCCATTGATCACCATTACGCCAATGGAATATACCATGAGAATGAGGATATTACGTTACTTGGCCATTTAAAAACTAGCGCTTTACCTACTTAACAATCACTTGAAAAAATCATTTTTAGAAAGTAATTAATCATTTACCAGCTATCCAACTTAATATTTCACAGCCAATGTTGTAATATTTCATTGTATATATATTTCATTGTAGTTTATGAATTCCATGATAGGATGATATAATCTTTCTCATATTAATTCTTCATGTTTTTATAGAAACTTGAAAGAATAAACTATAAAATTTTACAAAATGAGCCATAAGTATACAATAGAAAGGATATTTATATCGGCAATAACAATGTGATGATGATGATTTCATTGATTATGGAAAAATGGATTTATAAACTAATGAATGTATAGATAAATAGAAAGATTAATCAACTGCAAAATTGTGTGGCAGTATAATCAAGCCATCAACATCTGGATCAGGATTGAGGTTGTTCTGCTCTAGCTTTCTCATTGGAACATGATCCGGTGGTTGCTTGGCAGGAGGTTTTTATTCCGCTTCTTGCTGGGAATTCTCTATTTCCAGAAGCTTTGTATGTTTTTAATTTTTGGATCATGATTAGTGTTATTACTTAAAATTATTTATTTTTCAATTGGAAAGTATGAAAATTGTTCTTTGTTGCTCACTTTCGGGGAGGAAAGAGAAGAGAAAATGCAATGAGTTTGTGCTTAAAGGACAACAGCACCAAAAGAGAATATTTAGGGTTTTGGGGGTGAGTTGTAAACAAAAAACGAATCTAGTGACGTAATTAGAAAAGTTACAAAGTTAGATGTCCAATTTTGATTTTTTTCCCTTGATTTTAACGCCAGTTATCTGCCACATAGGATTTCTGTCAAAATTTTTGGCTATAGGACTAACAAAGATCACATTTTTTAAGATATAGGACTCAAACAGAAATTCGTGGAAATATAGGACTTACTTAGAAAAGTTGCTAAAGTTATAGGACTTTTTTTGAGCTTTCCCTTGGATATGGATGCACATGTACCTATGATTCTAGGCTGACCTTGTTTAGCTACTACGGGAGCATTAATTGATGTTCAAAATGGTAAATTAGTTTTGAAAATAGGGATAAAAGCAGCTACTTTTCATATCTCTGATACCATGAAAAATACTCCGGATAAGGATGATGCTTCTTATTCTTTAGATTTGATAGATACGGAAGTTGCTTATTGTTTTTGGGAATGCATCTCAGAGGATCAGTTGGTGGTGTGTATCTTTCAAGGGAATGAGTTCAAAATTGATACCTAAAAAGGGAAAAAATAAGTAGTCCAGTTGAATGTCGAGGGAATCCCTAACCATGGAGAAAAGGAAGAATGAATCACTCCAAGTATAATGAGGAGAAAGACATCAATTAAGGAACCACTAGATTTGTAGTTGAAAAAGCTACCTGATCATTTGGAATACACTTTCATAGCACTGGATTCTACATTGCTAGTGATTATTTCCACTTTGTTGAGTGATTAAGATAAGAAGAAGTTGTTGGGAGTGCTACAAAAGCAAAAAAGAGCTATAGCTTGGTTTATTACCGACATAAAGGGGATAAACTCGTCCTATTGCACACAGAAGATTCTGATAGAGAAAAAACATAAACTAGTAGTACAACCTCCATGGAGGGTTGAATCTAAATGTCAAATTGGTAGTGAAGGCTAAAGTGATTAAGCTGTTAAATGCTAGAGTAATTTACCCCATTTCAGATAGTGTATGAGCCTAGTTCAAGTTGTGCCAAAGAAATGAGGGATGACCATTGTTCTGAACAAGAATAATGAGCATATTCCCACATGAACGATCACTGGTTGGAAAGTGTGTATTGATTATAGGAAGCTTAATGACACTACCAGAAAGGATCATTTTCCTTTTCCTTTTATCAATTTATTGTTAGAACAGTTAGTTGGTCATGCTTACTATTGTTTTCTGGATGGTATGTCAGGTTACTTTCTAATCCCAATTGTTCTAGAGGATCAAGAGAAGACCATGTTTGCTTGTCCTTACGGTATGTTTGCTTATAGTATAATGCCTTTCAATTTGTGCAATCCCCTTGCTACATTTCAAAGATACATGCTTTCAATTTTTTTATAGAAGACAAATCCAGTACTTAACTGGGAAAAATGCCATTTTATGGTTCAAGAAGGAATAGTTTTGGGTCACAAGATATATAGTAAAGGTAGAGAAGTAGATAAGGTGAAAATTGAAACTATTTTAAAATTGCCACAACTGTCTTTAGTTAAGGCAATTAGAAGTTTTGCTTGGTCATGTGGGCTTTTATAGGCGGTTTATTAGGGACTTTTCTGAGATAGCAAAGCCACTCATTAAGCTGTCGGACAAGGATGCAGTTTTTTATTGTAATGATGAGTGCCTGTCAGCCTTTAACATTCTCAAGGACCGTTTGACCAATGCACTTATAATGCTGTTGCGTGATAGGTCACTTCCATTTAAGCTAACGTGTGATGTTAGTGATTGGGTAGTGGGTCCCATATTAGGCCAGTGTAGAGATAAACATTTCCAACCTATATATTACACTAGTAAAACACTGACTAGTGCACAAGAGAATTATACTACTACTAAAAATGAGTTGTTGGCTGTAGTTTTCGCTATCAACAAGTTTTTCTCTTTTTTACCTTTATCTAAGGTTATTGTGTACATTGACCATTGTGCCTTGAATTACTTGTTGAATAAGAGTGATGTGAAGCCAAGACTAATTAGATGGATTTTTTTACTCTAATAGTTCAACTTAGAAATCCTAGACAAAAGGGGAGTGAAGAATATACTTGCAGATCACCTTTCCAGGTTTTAGAATCCGGAAGGAGAGTCCATGAAGGAGAAGGATATTAAAGATTTTTTTCCTGATGAACATCTTTACATGCTTACTTCTAAACACGCAGATGAGCATTGGTTTGCTGATTATGCTAATTATCTTGTATGTAGGGAGCTAGCCAAAGATATGACATATCAACAAAAGAAGAAATTCTTTTCAGATTTGAAATATTATTTCTAGGATGAACTATTTTTGTTTAGAATTTGTTCATATCAAATCATTCAACGATGCGTGTCTTACCTAGATATAGAGAAAATATTTGACCATTTCCATAAGGGTCTAGATGGGGGCCACTTTCAAGGCAATACTGCGGTAAGAAAAGTGTTGGAGTCGGGTTTCTATTGGCCAACTCTATTCCAGGATGTGAGAAGGCATGTAGATTCGTGCAATAGTTTTCAAAGGTCTAGTAACATTATGAAAAGAGATGATATGCATCAGCATGAAATCCATGTATGTGAAGTGTTTGATGTATGGGGCATTGATTTTATGGGTCCTTTCTTGTCGTTTTTGGGGAATAAGTATATTTTAGTAGCAATGGAATATGTCTCTAAATGGTAGAAGCATAAGTCTTACCTATGAATGACGTGAAGGTTGTGGTTAAATTCTTACATAAATTATTTACTTGACTTGAAACTCTACAAGCAATCATTAGCGATTAGGGTGCACACTTCCATAACTCTTAATTAAAGAAAGCACTTAATAGGTTTGGAGTCACTCATTGAACAACTACTGTGTACCACCCACAAGTTGGCAGTCAAGTCGAATCATCTAATAGAGAGATGAAATGCATTCTAGAAAAAGTAGTTTCCATGACTAGAAAGGATTGGTCTCCTGAGTTAGATGATGTGCTATGGGCTTATTGAATGACACATATGACACCTATTGGAACTATCCCGTATCATTTAGTTTATAGAAAAGAATGCCACCTCCCAGTAGAGTTGGAACATAAGGCCTATTAGGCTATAAAGAATATCAATTATGATTTTGAGTGTGTAGGTGAGAAACATTTGTTGTAGCTAAATGAGCTTGATGAGTGGTGGCATGTTGCCTATGAAAACTTTAGAACCTATAAAGAAAAGGTGAAGAAATGGCGTGATGCACAGATAAAGCATGGAAAAGATTTTTGAGTTAGAGATCGAGTGTTAATCTAGAATGCCCAACTCCATCTTTTTCCAGGTAAACTTAAACCATGTTGCTCTGGGCCATTTATAATAACAAAGGTTTTTCCTTTCAGTGTTGTAGAGATTAAACATCCTAAAAAAGGAATATTCAAGGTGAATGGCCATCGACTCAAGAGATATTTTGGAGGCAACCCAACATACATCATGAAGATATCATGCTCAACTATCCCAAGCCAAGTGTTAATTAGGGAGTCCATAACGTCAACCTGATGACATTAAACTAAACGCTTCTTGGGAGGCAACAAAAACAATGAGTTTTAAATATTATTTTTTGTTCACTGATTTCATTCAAAGTTGGTTAATTATCCTTGGACGCTTATGTGACCTCATAATGTATGTTGTTAATGCAGGAATTTATAGTATTTCTAAAGGAATTGTGTGCTCAAGGTGAGA
The DNA here is from genome assembly GCA_005392925.1 of Aquilaria sinensis. Taxonomy (NCBI): domain Eukaryota; kingdom Viridiplantae; phylum Streptophyta; class Magnoliopsida; order Malvales; family Thymelaeaceae; genus Aquilaria; species Aquilaria sinensis. The sequence continues at coordinate 62,605 of SMDT01000349.1, read as the reverse complement.
GAAAAACGTTGAGTTCATCTTAGTTAAGTTTCAAGAGTTAAACACATTCTTATACACGCCCATGTTCAAGGATGTGTTGCTAAACACAGCCTTAAACACAACCATGTTTGATTTATTAAAATTGATTTTTCAAAAGAAATTTTTATTTGTGGTCTAAGAGCCAAACACAATTTATGTTAGAACCGTGTATTGAAGAATGTTTATCTTACATGGTTTTCATACATGCCCGTGTTATTACCCATGTTGCTCCAAAGTTTAAAATTCCAAAAGTTAACGCATGCACTTACATGCATGTGTCTTAGAATGTGTTCATTCTACATGGTCTTATACACCTCCATGTTAGGAAGCTTGTTTCCTTTTTGAACGTATAAGTTTTGAAACATAGAGCCCAAATAGAGTTTTCCACATGATTGTGTTACTATGCATGTTGACTAACATAGTTTTATACACTCTTATGTTTGTCTGTGTGTTGCTCTCATAATTTCAAAAAATTTTGGGGTCTTTAGACTTTGAACATAGTTTGCAACACACTCATGTTTATAGGCAGGTTACCTCTACAAGGTCACCAACACACCCATATTTTTGCTTGTGTTTACCCTCTACCTAAAAATTTTTTGCCTTTTTGTAGCTAAACACCATTCTTAACATGACCATAAAGCAGCCCATGTACATTGTACACGATTGATAACATGACCATGTACAGACCTCATGTTTTGGATTTAGATCTCTCCTAATTTAAGTTCAGACACCTAAAACTATTATTAATGTGTGTATGTTAGCAACCATGTTCACTTAAATTTTCAGTAACAAGGATGTGAACATGCCTGTGTTTATGCCTATATTTGATCCCAACAGTTTAAAAATGGAATCTTTACCCTCTTTTACAATCTTCGATTTAAATTTCTATTTTCTTGCAGCCCAAGCAGCTGGAACTAAAGTTTCCCTAGATTATGAGCTCTCCTAGGTATAATTAACCTTATTTTCTTTTTTATTCAGGTTTATCTTGGTTCTTTATGCTTTTCTGTTTTCACTGTTCAAGAAATTGATGGAAGTACATCTAGGCTAGGTTTATTTTTCTAGAATTCTTCTTTATGTTTCTATGGCCATGATATGGTTTGTTTGAATGAAATCAAGCTAGAGTTATACTTACCTCATAGCTGTTAATTGTTCATTACTATTATTAATCTTGGGGCATCACCTTGGTTATACTTTACGTGTTTCAAACCCTTTTACATGTAGCCCAAGTAATTCAGTTTACCAAGTGTTTGATATTTGTTCTCAATGGGTTGTGCAAACTTTTCTTACGGTTTTGTTGAGTTTTAGGGTTATGGGCAGACATTGGGATGAGATGGATGACTTACCTTAGGAGAACTCCATAAGAATTGTCTCCATTAAGGCGTACTTTTTGTATGAGGCATTTATAGACAAAGCGAACATTTTTCTATCTCATTTTGACTACTTTATGACCCCTAGGATTCAGAATATCATAGTTCATCATGGATAGATGCATTTGTATGAGTCACTGACGTTTGCTTCCATGACTCCAGTGTGAAAGTTTTATGCCAGTGGCACTTTTCAAGGTCATTGTTCTAAGATTTCATTATGGGGGATTTGTGCACACTGTAGAGCTCCATGCTTATGCGAGTGACATAGGACATCATTTTACCATTACCTTAATTCTGAGTCATTTCCCATAGCTAGATCAAGTAGAGTTGGCACAAACGCTGTGCGATCGACTTGTGGCCTAAACTTTTATGCCAGGGTGTAGTCCCTTTCTTCTGCCATCACAGCTGCTTTCTGCTTGGTGTGTTCATAGTTCATAACAAACCTTTCCTAGTGTGGATATGTCAGATCTCTCTATAATTAAAAAAACACATGAACTCACAGGCAAATGCACCTATTATCAAAGTATAGGGGTGGCAAATACCAAGATCACTTTTCACAAGGAGAGGAGGTTGTCTACCATACTCAGTATCTCTCTATTATCTAATTGGAAATTAAGAGGAATTATTAGCTAACTACTATGAATTAACTAAACTAATAATATAGTAAAATAATCTACCAACTATTAGCAGACAATGGAAAGCAACTAAGACAATCAACAATAAGAAATCCTCATACTTAGAATTGAATCCCCTTAGAACTTCCTTTATGTTGGTTTTACTCGGGTTTAGTAGGATTATGATTAACTTAAACTGTAGGGTACTACCTCATGTAGATTAGTGCCTTATTATTCCCGTTACAATAACCCTATTCTTAAGTCATCGATAGGGTGTCTAGGCCTATCACGCTTCCTAAGAATGAATTACAAGTCCTACGTCTCACCTAGTTTGGAGGTATTATATTACACTTATTACTGCTAATTATGATAATATTCCTTTTATCCAATGGTGATCCACCACAAACACACTGAATACTACCTAATGCATAGTCATCACCCTACATTAAATTAATAGGCTAGCTACTATTAATCATATTAAACTAGATATACTCACAATCACAAAATCATCCTAGGCTTCAGCTACTCTAAGCATGAGTATGAAAATCTTAGCTCGTAGTGCCGTAAAATAAATACCAAATAATTAAAAAAACAAAGGAAAAAATAATCCAAGGCTAAATTTCTTCTCCTCCAAGAAATCTTGGATCCAGTGCTCATAGAACGGTGTTTATCATCAGAATTGCCTCCGGTAGCATTTCTTAATGAAAAAGTCATTTCTTTTGCCTATTTTCTTTTGTATTTTTTTTAATTAACCCAAGAAATCCTAAAATTTAGGTAAACACAGTTCTTACACAACCATGTTACTCCTCTAGAACTTAAAATCTCTATCCTTTCAACACTAGTTTGGAACATGGGAGTGAAAGACACTAAATGTCATGCCTGTGACTTACATAGGCCAAGGGCCGGGATTCTATATGAATATGATGAGTAAAAATGGTGTGAAGAGGTAATGCAAGTCAAGAAACACAAGGATAAAAGGGACATATAAGACTAAGTACTCCTAATGTGCCCCAAAGACATTTTAAGGGCACATCAGTGGAACATGAGAAAAAATGCTCTGTTCCTGAGCCAAAAGTGACTCAAATATGGTGCCATGTTGGGTCTTGAAGTGAAGACTCATAGTTTGAAGAAATACTGCAAAGAGACCTGGGGCACCTAAAGGAAACCAAGGAGGGCCACAATGGGACTCCCAGGTGTGCGCTTGTGTGGATTCAGGTAGGAATTGAAGGCTTTAAAGCTTAAAATTTTAAGGGGGATTGTGTGAGCTCAATCCCTAATAATAAAATACAAATAAAGGCAGCCACATAAGCCCAATAAATTTGAAGAACACATGAGAAAGAACAAGATGAGTTTAGGGTGCACTAGAAGACCCTTAGATGAACCTTTATGTGCAACCATGAGCAGGTGAAGGCTCTAAAGCCTAATGCCTTGAAAAGAATTACATGAGGTTGATTCTTATCATTAAAATGATAATTAGGGCTACAATTTGGGCTAAGAAAAGGTGAGAAAAACACAAGGAACCTATGGAAACACCTTAGAGTACACTAAGGAGCTCTTGGATAAACTTTAAGTGTACCTATATTCAATTTAAAGTTTGAGGGCGTAATTGGCCAAATTAATACATGAAATGGGTGCTTAAAACACGTAACTTGAAGAGAAAAGTATGAAAAAATGAATATTAAGTGATTTGACCTACTTGGAAGGAGATTGGACCAAGGACTAGTCAAGGTTCTTGGCCGCCAAGTCCATTTGGCCACCTCTTGGACTTGTGTCTTTCAAAGCAGCTTCTTAGTTGGTTCTTGGTAGCTTGATGACCTTAAAAATCTTGGACAAAGACTTGCTTAAGCACCAAGACACATACAAAACTATAAGAAGCCAACAAAGCCAAAACCAAAGCCAACCTAGCTATGTAGCATGCATGACATCTAGTGTACCAAACTTTTTTTGTATGTAAATTTGGGCCATGTAGTCCCTACCTGCCAAATTTTGGCCTGTAAATATCTGTACATAACTAATGGCAAGGAGACTTAAAGTAGAATATGGCCTATGCCTTGTTTGTACTTAATGGGCTTGAGTAAGCCTTAAAGCACTAAGTATGGCATGATAGGGGAAATGCATGCATGGTTTGTAACCTAGTATGTATGCATGTATATACGCTTGGATGTGTGTATGTGCTCATATGACAAATGCACTAAGTAGGCTTCAAGTAAGCCTTCTAAAGACATTAAGATACACATAGGTAAGTCTCCAAGCATACACTTACAAACCCACATATGCTCATGCACCCCATATGCATTAAAAGAAAGGTAATAAGATTGGCTAAGTAAATGCATTCACTAGAATAATGCATTAAATTGATAACTTAATGTGCTAAAGTAGCAACTTAACATGTTAAACTATTAATGTAAGGTGTTAAGGTGATAACTTAACCTATTAATTAGTTACTCCCACCTAAGTTGGGGTGAAGAATTTTCATGCCCAACTTAGCCCCTAGCCCATTTGGAGAGGTTTAGTACCTCAATCCATTAATCATGTTATTCCATTAACTTATTTTATATGGGCATAAGCCCATTATCACTAAGTGCAGCTAAGAAACATATTAGGCGCACTTGGACTCAATTCAAAACATATGGGCATGTTCCCAGAACACTACCAGCATTAGCTCGTTACTTACTTATTTAAGGCTTATTCTTCATGCTCTCGGAAACAAGGTAGTACTTATATGTGGAACTTGTGTGTTCATTTGATTACTTAACTAGCCAAGTACATACATGGCAACCAAAACACCATCTCAAGTTTCAAAATTTTGTTTATTATGCACATGTTCTGTATGCTCAAGTTCAATCGAAAAGTACATGTAATTAGATACATGCACTTTATTTTTTTGGTTACCAACTTAACACATTGTAGGTATGCTTTTCCATACCAATTCATGTTCACTTTAGTGTTTGTCATTAGTGTACAATCAAGGCTGAATATACATGTTTCCATATTTTAAATATAGGCTTATAACCAAATAATCATGCATATCTATCAACTTTATAACTTAGGCCCAAAATTATATACAACATCCAAAAGTTCAAAAGTCCATCAAATATGCCAAGAACACAACCCGAATTTAAGAGGTTCATTAAAAATATATTCTTAGTCTTTCAAGACAACACTGAATGCACATATGGCATAGAAGACACATAATCACCTTATTAGACCTTGTTCCCACAATCTAGACTCCAAGTCCTGCACATAAAGTCCACATTTATTAGCTTGTTACACAAGTAGCCCATAACACTTAGAATACTTAGAATATTGAGCAAACACATATGTACATACACAAACCTTTTTACCAATAGAAAGAGTATAAACTACTCTTGAGCTTAGTTTTATTTTGGTGCTTCTTTTCCTACATTAAGTAAAGAAAGGTGTGAGTAAAAATCAATAAGGATTCCGTACAGCTCATAGAGCCTAACATAGCACAAGTATATGTTGGAAAAATGTAATCCAAGCTTTTGCAAAGAAAACACTAAGACAAAGAAAATATAGGATATATGCATATAATAATAATTGGGGTTAGCAAGCACAACCAAACATAGAAGCACACAAACACACACACCACTTAACACCATATTCCCATGAAGGGCAGAGCAAGAATGAGCATATGTTCTTTAATTTCGGTTAACCATTTATTAGTCTATATTAATCTGAGATCTCTTTATGCTTGGGAATTGAGTTGGCTAACCCAATTCCTAGCTGTAATGCTTGCATAGAGCTAGCTATTACAAAGTTGCGTAAGCAACAAAACATAACCCTCTATAGCACCTTAGGATCACATAGCGTCTAATATCCATCACCCAAGGGCTGGAATACTCAAAAGAGTATCAGAATCCTTACCAAACCGTTTGTAACCCTCGTTGCCCAAAAGCTTTTGGTAGCTTGTCTTTGTTAATTTTCCTTGCTTGTTGTAGCTAGAACTTGGTTTCTAGCTCAAGAACCTCAACCAAAGAAGGTATGGCCGAATCCTTCAGCTTGATTTTTTCAAGCTCCCGCTCATCATTTCTTGAATCCACCACTTGATTCTGTTAGTGTTGTGCCCAAAAAGCCAATCATGACATGATTGTATTTTTTGCACATTGAGTCATGATATTTTATTAAGGCATTAATCCAGCAATTATGTTTGTTGTTTTATTTATGCATTACTTAACAAACATAATTGTAACCCTAGAATAATGATATTCTCAAACGTCCCTAGTCTAGTATTATTGTGGAGTGGGTTGCAATAATACATAATGGCTAGCATATGTGGAGACTAATATGAGATATGTAGTCTGCATATGGGTGCAAGTTGGAGAACTTATGTATTGGACTGACCCACCATAAGAACACTACATGGATCGTTATATGAGTGTCATAAGTGATTCTATAGTGATCATGGTATATGTAGTCCTTCGATCTAAGATCATCAAGGTTCCCTACATGTAAGTCACATACTTTGATACTTTCCTTTGTTGCTCGTAACTGAGTGAACTTGAAGGAGGTCATTGGGTATGTCACATATCATGCGGAGGGATTTGTATGATCAAGATGGGATTTGTCCCTCCTATGTAACGGGAGTGATATCTTCGGGCCCCATGATAGAGTAAGACTTAGAAAAATGCATGGCCATGCTCGGATGAGTTGATATACGATGTCAATGTCATCAGTTTAAGTTTGTCTACTCAGTAATCAAGAAACCAAAGATTGGGCTATACGAGAGTGACACATTCCATGTCTCGTGCTTAGTCTTGATATCTTGGAAAAAGGGACAGTGGCATATATCAGTGATGATCATAAAGGTTTAGTCGAATCATCGACAATCTTGTCACTTGGGTAGCAATGATGTGTTGCTAGACACCGCTCATTGCTTATGATCATAAATGTGATTTATGATCATTGTCAGCATGGTAAGAGCCTATTGGGCCACACACATAGAGCTATTTGGATCATTAGAGTGCATGGGCTAATAATTTGGGTTTTGGGTTCACAATAATTTCGTATTAATAAGTGGCCCAATAGTTGAGCCATTATTAAGCCCGAAATTAAAGCCTAATTGGATTAGGGCTTTTAAACCCATTAGGCCTGGAAGTTGAGTCTCACTATAAATACAACTTCTAGTGAGAAATTCGTAGGTCTCCTTGCCCTAGCCTCCAAAAAGGATAGCCACACTCTTCTCTTGCAATTCCTTGGAGGACGCAAGCTAGCACTGCGAGCGCAAGAGAAACGCATCTGCCGGGACGCGGTGGAAGCGTGGTGATCCTGAGAGGCTCGTGTGGATACCATAGAGAGCTTGAATACATCAACTGTTCAAGTGTTGTGATTTGCATCTATAGTTGAGTGAGAGATCTCAACAAAAAATTAGGTATGAAAATTTTTGAACACCCGGTTTACCCCGTTTCACTTGGATCCTGGAGGGTTTCGGTTAAATTCCGCTGCACTGTTTGGCTCCCGAAACCCAACAGATTCATTGCCTTGGAAGACCTTAAAAGCTTATTCACAACAAGGAAGCTTTCTTCATACTCAAGAATGATAAGAACTATACTTGGCCGAAACTCCTTTGGCTTGATGGCTTCCAAAAATATCTCCTCCTTTTAATCCTCTTCTTGATTTTTGTTTAGGATGTTTTTAAGAGCTTGTATGTACCAAGAAAACTTGGTTTATGGTCTTGCAAGCTCAAGATTAAGCCTTGGCTGAATTTATGAGAGGAGAAGAGAAATTGGAAGAGTGAAGAGAAAGATACCTAAATTTAAGAGAAAGAATGAGAGAATTTTGTGAGAGATTGTAGAGAGAGATGGAGAAGAGTGAAATGAGGCAATTAGAGTGTTTTTTTGGCATGTAATAGTCATCCATATGGAGGGGAGAGTGAGGGAAATCATGTGATTCACATGGGGTGAGTGGGAGACAAAGTGGGAGATAAATCAGAAGAATTTGGTGAAAGTTAGGAAATTTTGTCAAAAGTGGGGGACAAGTAGGTGGAGGAAGGAATCCTGAGTGATGAGTTGGAGGGGAGGTGGCTTAGAATAATGGAAAATGGAGGGAGGTGGCAGTCATGGTATCCAATGCCTTTGAAATTGTCTAATCACCCCTTAATCCCTCAATTTCTCACATTTGGGTAATTGAGTCCAAACACCAAAAGTCCCCTTTGTCCAATTGAGTCCTTCACCTTAAATTTTCATCATTTTGCTTGGCCTAAGCCAAGTTTAAATTTTTTGAGTGTCCAACACTCATCATACTCCTCAGGCCCACTTAATTTATTGTTTCTTGAACTCAATGAACTTAAGTCCCAATTTAGGAAAACTTCTTCATATCCTAAGGCTTAATTACTTAGGATTTTGTGGGCATTACAACACTCCCCTCCTTAAGAAATTTGGTCCTCCAAATTTCTTAGGAGCTTAGGGAATAATCAGGATAGCTCTTAAGCATTTCAGCTTCCATTTCCCATGTGGCCTTCTCCTCAGAATGGTTAGTCGATTGTACTTTTTACATAGGTATCCATTTACTCTTAAGCTTCCTAGTGTCTATAGCCAATATTGAGTTGGTTCTTCTTCATATATGAGATTTTGGGTAATGGGAACACTAGTGACATGTACCACTTGTTCAGGATCGGAGACACACTTCTTCAACAAGCTTACTTGGAAGTATTAGGTATGGTCCTATTAGTGTTGTGCCCAAAAGCCAATCATGAGATGATTGTATTTTTGCACATTGAGTCATGATATTTTATTAAGGCATTAATCCAGCAATTATGTTTGTTGTTTTGTTCCTGCGTAACTTAACAAACATAATTGTAACCCTAGAATAATGATATTCTTAAAAGTCCCTGGTCTAGTATTATTGTGGAGTGGGTTGCAATAATACATAACAACTAGCATATGTGGAGACTAATATGAGATATGTAGTCTACATATGGCTACAAGTTGGAGAACTTATGTACTGGACCGACCCACCATGAGAACACTACATGGATCATTATATGAGTCTCATAAGTGATTCTCATAGTGATCAGGGTATATGTAGTCCTTCGACCTAAGATCATCAAGGTTCCCTACATGTGAGTCACATACTTTGATACTTTCCTTTGTTGCTCGTAACTGAGTGAACATGAAGAAGGTCGTTGGGTACGTCACATATCATGCGGAGGGACTTGTATGATCAAGATGGGATTTGTCCTTCCTATGTAACGGGAGTGATATCTTCGGGCCCCTTGATAGAGTAAGAATTAGAAAATGCATGGCCATGCTCGGATGAGTTGATATGCGATATCAATGTCATCAGTTTAAGTTAGTCTACTCGGTAATCAAGAAACCAAAGATTGGGCTATACGAGAGTGACACATTCCATGTCTCGTGCTTAGTCTTGATATCTTGGACAAAGGGACAATGGCATATATCGGTTATGATCATAAAGGTATAGTCGAATCATCGACAATCTTGTCACTTAGGTAGCAATGATGTGTTGCTAGACACCGCTCATTGCTTATGATCATAAATGTGATTTATGATCATTGCTAACGTGATAAGAGCCTATTGGGTCGCACACATAGAGCTATTTGGATCATTAGAGTGCATGGGCTAATTATTTGGGTTATGGTTTCACTTTAATTTCGTATTAATAATGGGCCCAAGAGTTGAGCCATTATTAAGCCCGAAATTAAATCCTAATTGGATTAGAGCATTGAAACCCATTAGGCCTGGAAGTTGAGTCTCACTATAAATACAACTTTTAAGTGGGAAATTCACAGGTCTCCTTGCCCTAGCCTCCAAAAAGGACAGCCACACTCTTCTTTTGCAATTCCTTGGAGGACGCAAGCTAGCACTGCGAGTGTAAGAGAAACGCATCTGCTGGGACGTGGTGGAAGCGTGGTGATCCCGAGAGGCTCGTGTGGATACCATAGAGAGCTTGAACACGTCAACTGTTCAGGTTTTGTGATTCGACTCTACAGTTGAGTGAGAGATCTCAACCGAAAATTAGGTATGAAAATTTTCGAACACCCGGTTTACCCCGTTTCACTTGGATCCTGGAGGGTTTCGGTTAAATTCCGCTGCACTGTTTGGCTCCCGAAACCCAACAGGTCCCACATACCTCGGGGCTAACTTTCCCCTCTTGCCAAACCTAATTACTCCTTTTATAGGAGACACTTTTAACCAAACTCAGTCTCCTACCTAGAACTCCAGGTCCCTTATTTTCTTGAGTTTGGCATATGATTCTTGCCTATTGCTTAATCCTTTCTTGGATTAACTTAATCTTCCTAGTAGTCTCCCTTATGAGCTCTGGGCCTACTTCCAATTTATCTCCCGGCTCATGCTAGCAATGTCGAGTTATGCACATTCTTCCATAAAGTGCTTCATAAGGTGCCATGCCAATCACTGAGTGATGGCTGTTGTTGTATGAAAACTCCTCTAAAGGTTAATGTCTATCCCACTCTCCTTGGAAGTCAATGGCACAACATCTTAGCATATCTTCCAAGGTTTGAATAGTTCTTTCAATCTGTCCATCCGTTTAAGGATGGTATACAAAAGTAAACTTTAGCTTAGTGCCCAAGGCATGGTGCAAGGACACCCAAAATCTAGACATAAATCTTGGGTCTCTGTCTAAGACAATGTCATTTGGTACACCGTGTAATCTTACAAACTCCTTAACATATAACTGAGCCAATTTCTCCAGTGAGTCTATAAGGTTTATGGGCAAAAAGTGGGCTACCTTCGTCAATCTATCCACTGTAATCCAGATTGCATTACACTTCCATTGGGTCAGTGGCATACCCACTACAAAATCCATGGATATGGATCCCTATTGCCTTTTTGGTATAGGCAAGCTTTGTAGCTTACCACCAGGTCTCTGGTGCTCCACTTTGACTTGTTGACAAGTCATACACTTAGCCACAAAAGCACCAATCTCTTGTTTCATATATGGCCACCAGGAATAGGATTTCAAATCTTTATACATTTTCTGAGCTCTAGGATGCATACTCATCAAATTGGAGTGGGCTTCTTCTAGGATTTGTTGCATGAGTCCATCTTTATTTGGCAAATAAATCCTATTCTGGAAGTATAATATTCCAGCCTTAAAGGAAAATCCTTGAGACAGTTTTCCTTGTTTCTGCCCAAAGATCCTAGGGATCTCCTCATTTTGAAACTGAGCTTTCTGAATTAGGTCATCCCATTCAGACCTAATAGTTAGGACCATTACAAGGTTGAATTCCCATTTCCCCCATTCTTAGGCCAACTCAGTTAAACTGAGTACATCTGCCTCAGCAGGTTCTCCAGTGGCTTTGAGTACCCTAGTATACATTTTTCTAAGGGCATCAGCTGCCACATTAGCTTTTCCAGTTGTATACTCAATTATGCACTCAAAATCTTTTAGGTATTCAAGCCATCATCTTTGCCTCATGTTCAAGTCCTTTTGTGAAAATAAATACTTTAGACTCGTGCAGTTTGTGAAGACTTGAAATTTGGCTCCAAGTAGGTAATGTCTCCACTGCTTAAGAGAAAAGATCATTGCCATTAGTTCCAGATCATGAACTAGATAATTCTTCTCCTGAGCCCTTAGTTGCCTTGACCCATAGGCTATTGCTTGCTTCCTTTGCATTAAAACACGGCCTAGCCCTACTTGAGAAGCATGAGTGTAAACTATATACTCCTTAGTAAGGTATGGTAAAACTAGTATTGGGTATGTAGTCAGTTTCCTTTTAAGTTCTTGGAAACTAGCCTCACATTGCTCAGCCCACTCAAACTTTTGGTCCTTTCTTGTTAATTGGGTGAGCGGAGCTTCTAGTACAGAAAAATTGGGCACAAATCTTCTGTAATAGCTAGCAAGTCCTAGGAAGCCCCTTATGTCTCTCACATTCTGAGGTTGGTTCCATTGCAAGACAACTTTAATTTTCTCGTGATCAACAGCTAAGCCAAGCTCATTGATCACATGTTCAAGAAATCCAATTTCCTTAGCCTAGAATTGGCACTTACTGACACGCCCATCCTTGGCCCCTACCCAGGGGACCTGTGAGAGCTGGTTTCATGATGGATTGCAATAGACTAGATGAATATGTGTGCGAATTAAAACTCCGTGATGCTAGTTGACTAGCCTAGAATATGCAAGATGCATGCTCCTCATGCTTTGACTTGGATTAACAAGAACCATAAAACATTGACTGGGCCAAGAGATTTCCATCGAAGATAAGTTCAAATAGCCAAACCATACAAAATCAACATTTATGTGAGTTTACTACACATAACAACTACGTGGGAGCATTCATACATAAAGTAGACTAATGCCCTCGCTTAAGAGCAACCCTAGAGTCTAGGACTCCTCAAAACATAGATAATGGATGCAACTAAGAGTACTATATATACAAGCCTTAACTCAAATCTTCTTGAAAAAATACCCACCTTGGATGCAAGTCCCAGTGGTGAGTCACAAAAACCCTTGTCCAAGTGCTACTAGGCTCTGCAGCCAAAGGAAGACTCTAGTTAGTACTGTTACTTGACCAACAAGTTACCCAAGTAGACTAGAATCATAAAGATTCTCAAGGGAAATACCTACAACAAAAGCTAACTACCGCAATAACCCTCAACGGTTACCCAGTCCAACAACTTCAGAATCTACACAACATAACTAGGGAGTGAGAACATAAACATTCTCAGTAAGGGTCTTCACAGTACCTGCAAGAAAATTACTAAGGACTCCACATATGATAACATATGTAACCTGCTGTGAGCTCATACAGCCTGAGGGTCTGATATATGCACATATAACTAGGTCCCTTGAGACCTCTCCTCATCCTAGTCCTTGAACTACAAGGCATAGCCTTGTCCTCTAGCAAGCTGAGCTTGCCAGCCTAACTAGTGATAAATCACCAGTTGAACCTCTCCCTTTTTATGTTGTACAGGGGAATTATGGTGGGACTATTGTAACTAGGCCATAAAGACCTTGTAAACTAGGTGCACTAAGGTTTCACCTTGCAACCTCGTGGCTAACGGCACGGCTAGGTCACCAAGGGTTCTAAACCTTCCACCCTAGCTAGTGGTACTTAGTTGTGATCCTTAGTAAACTAGTTTTCTTGCTTATGGTAGAAGTAACCATAAAACTTTACAAAACTCAAGAAAACTCCTAGGTCTCGAAGGACTTTTGAAAGTCTCGGAGTACCCCCGGAATGCTTAGACCCCAAGGTACCCTAAGAACCCCCTTAGGTCTCCCCTTGACCTTCCTAGCAAAACTTGGAAAATTCAGCCAACATACCTGTGGTGACGCATCGCCACAGTTGGTAACGTTCTGCCAACTTTCTAGTATTGGCGACACGTCGTGGACAATGGTACAAAACTGGCAACGCGTCGCCAATCTGCGAATCTGCAGAATTTTCACAGATTTTGCTGCTATGAACTTTGGACACTTACCAAACATATCAACCATGCTTGGTTAGCCTCCAAACTTCACATACATGTAAAACATGTTGCATAGATCACAACCAACTATCACAAGCCAATCTATGATGCATTATAACATCATTCCAATTATCACAAACCTCATAGTCCACCATGATTCAACCTTGTCCACTAACTAATGCTATTGCTAGAATTACTCGAATTCTTCAAGCAACCTCATTCCAATAGCATTAATTGAACTAAAAAATACAACTCCCTTACCTCAACTCCAAGTAACAAGCAAGAATCAAGCACTCTTCCAATCCACTAAGCTCACCAAAGCACCACCTAAGTTCCAAGCAAAACATAGGCACCAAACATCAAATTCTTACTTTCTAACCAAAACCCAAGCTCCTAACTAACCAATAAACCTGAAATCAATCAAGAACACATTGGTTACCTCGTACTAAAAATAGGGGATGGGAGAAAACATGCTTCCAAGCTCCAAAACCATGGTTTTATGCTTGAAATGAGCTCCCAATGGCCTATATACTTATGATGGCTTCTCTTTTCACCAAGAAACTTTGATTTCAAGCTTAATTGGATGGAAAAATGAGGGTGGAGAGGATGAACTCGGGTTTATGGCAGCCACCCCTCCACTTTACCCTCTTATAACACTATTTTTAATCTAAGCCATCAAAGTATTAGACATGATACACTTAAGTCCCCATCTTTTGGTAACCTTAGCTATTCTTGATTAATCCTTGTTTATTTCATCAAGTTTGGGTTAAAGTTAAAAGTTAAGTCATAAAACTTCATTTTAACCACTCGGGATCCGGCCCGACTATTCAGGATGCAAAAATTACCATTTTGCCCCTAAACCTCATTTAGTGCCTTAACCTCCTTGGAACTTAGTGAACTTTGCTAAACTTTCCTATTCTTGCTATGTAAACTTGAATTAAGGTTTCAAACTTGATTTAGAGCACTTTACCTCCTTCAGGCATGCTTCCCACTAGGAGAGCCATAACATTCTCCCCTTATTCTGGAATTTGGTCCCCCAAATTCCGCTGCAATTTTGGAAAAACACTAGGATATCTTTTCAGCATATCCTGCTCCATTTCCCAGGTAGCTTCCTCCTCACTATGGTTAGACCAAAGGATCTTAACCATCAGAATCCACTTAGTTTGAAGTTTCTTGACTTGCCTATCAAGTATTTGAACGGGTTTCTCTTCATAGGTTAAGTCTTCCTGAATAGGTACCACTGAAGGACTAACTACCTATCCCGTATCTACTGTGCATTTTCTGAGTAGACTAACGTGAAACACGTTATGCCCTTGGGATAGGTTAGGTGGTAACGCCAACCGATAAGCAACTCTCCCTATTCGCTCCAAAACTTCATAAGGTCCAATGTGCTTAGGGGCTAACTTACCCCTTTGCCCAAAACAGGTAACTCTTTTCATTGGAGACACTTTAAGAAGTATTTTGTCCCCAACTTCAAAACTTAAATCTCTTCTTCTCAAATTTGCATACTTAGTTTGTCGGTCATTGGCTGTCGTAATCCGTTTCTGGATTAACTTGATTTTAGCTGTGGTATCAGCTATGATTTCAAGACCAATAACTACTCTATTTGTAGGATCTGTCCAACAATGGGGCGTCATATAATGCCTTCCATACAAAGCTTTGTATTTTTGCACATTGACTCATGACATTTTATTAAGGCATTAATCCAGCAATTATGTTTGTTGTTTTTGTTTCTGCGTAACTTAACAAACATAATTGTAACCCTAGAATAATGATATTCTCAAACGTCCCTAGTCTAGTATTATTATGGAGTAATCTACAAAACGACTAGGTCCTATATGAGATTTCAAGACTTGGGTACTCAATTGTACAACTCTAAAAGAGAGATTTTGGAAGGATTTGAATGGTATGAAAGAAATTCTTTGGAGGCTGAATTTCATAAAGGAACCCAATGAGTTATTATTCACAGAACCTAGGACAACTAGGTGTACAATTGTTCACAAAAATAACTTAAGGGTGGGATGATTTTTTACAATTAGTGAAAGGTGGCCATTTCTAGCATTGTCCCAGACTTTTATTTCCAGGTTCTAAGGTCAAAACTGTGGGCTAAAGATTAGCCAAAAATTCTTTTCTTAAGACAAACTTATACTAACCTAAGTGAGGGTTAAGGTTAAACTAATCAAGTGAAGTAAAATATCTTGATTTCTTGCCATTTCTTACCCATTTATCATCCCCCACAAGGCATAGCCTATTACTTAGCTCCTTTATAAGCTTCCATAGCCACCATAGCTCAATCTCCCAAAAAATCACAAAAGAAGGCAATCAAATGCAACATGAAAGAGAAAAACCCTAGTTTTCTGGTTTATTCTTTGTCTCTTGAAGATTTCAGCCTTCACAGCTTAGGTAAGGGTTTTTTAAAGTTTCCTAGATTGTTTACTATGTTTTCAAACATCCATGAAGCTATGACCATGCTTGGAAGAGAGCAAAAAGCTCAAGGAACCATGTATGGGTTAAGGGGAAAGAAGCACAGCAAGGTTTCGGCCTTAGTGTTACTCATGCTAAAGATGGCAGCAAGAAAGAAGGGTTTTTAGAGCACAAGTTGGTACTTAATAAGACCAATTAACCTCCTAAGATCAAGCATTAGCTTGAGGAGGGGTGCCATAGTGATTACATATTGTTTATTTGATTGTTTATGGACTAACCCTAATGATGTATTGCTGCCAGCATTGCATTTGATTGTGTTCTGTTTGTTTGTGCATTTGGATGGCTATATTTTTGTATATGTGATTTTTTTTTGTGTTTTTATGTCTTTGGATTTCAGGTATTTTTCTAGGAATTCAAGTTTCTAATGATAATCCCTTACTAAGTTTCTTCAAAGAGACTTACCTCCTTTCTGTCCATTTTAGGAGCACCTGAAAGAGAGCATTCAAAATAATGGCTGTTGTTTTCATTTCTTTGTGAAATTTCAGGTATATTAACTTCCATATGTTTAGTTTAAACTGGAAATTTTCATGATTTTTGGAGCACATTACCTATTTTTAGTAATGGTACTTTCTACGTTACGCAGCAGCTGGTCCCTTCAAGTTTCGTAGTGCTTAGTGCTTTTGAAGTTCTCCAAGAAGCTTAGTGTACGTATTAACTAAGTTATTTTCATGTATGTGGTACATAAATTCATGTAAATGATCTGGGTATGTTGTATGTGTAGTGTGAGAAGGATATATGGATCAATGGCGTGTGGTTTGAAGTGTGTATACAATGTTGTCCGTATGGTGTTTATGGGCTGTTTTGATGGCATTTTTATGAATGATGGTTAGAAGGGCTCTAAATTTAGGAGAATGGTTTTTCCATTTGTGTAAGACATATATGGACAGTACCAAGTGGGTTTTGCACTTGGAAATGAAGTGTATGAATATTATGAAATTTTGTATGGGCATAATGGTCAATAGTGGCTAAAATTTGGTACCTTGTACTCCAGCTGCCATAACTTTCTGTCCATAAACAATTTGCTATGAAATTTTGAAAAAACTTAGAAAACTTCAAGAGGAATAAATTGGATTTTGAATCACTTGATTTGGTGCCCTGTGGCCAGAGTTATGGGCTGTCAAAATTGGCTGATTTTACTAAGCACTGTTCATCTGGCCATTTTTATCTGGTTAAGTGTAAAATCCATAATTGTAAACTTAGATGGATTTAATGTCTCAAACCTATTTCCCTATGATGGTTTATGGGTATTAAAGGGTTTAAAACCTTTAAGGCACAGGAGAACATGGGTAGAATTTGAGTTGGACAAAGTGTGAATGTTTGGAAAAAAAAATGCACACCAATAGCATCATATGTGCATATGATTGTACATGCACTTATGGATCTTAATCACCTCTGAAATCAATACCATAGATACATAACATATCCTCCAAAGTTTGAATTACTCTCTCAGATTGCCCATCAGTTTGAGGATGGAAAGAGGTACTGAAACTAACCTTGCTCCCTAATGCCTCTTGGAAAGCATTCCAAAAATGTGACACAAACCGAGGATCTTTATCAGATATAATCTGATCTAGTATACCATGGAGTCTCACAATTTCCTTGAGATACAACTGAGCCAACTTCTCCAATGTATAAGTAATCTTGGTAGGTATAAAGTGTGCTGACTTCATCAGCCGATCAACCACTACCCATTTAGCATCATGTGGACTTGGAGTATTTGGCAATCCTACATGGACCCCCATTTCCTCACTAGAAGATGTAAACTTTGAATTGTACCTGTTGGTTTATGATGTTCAGCTTTAACCATTTCGCATGTCAAACACTTTGCCACATGTCCTCCAACATCCCTTTTAAGTCCTGGCCACCAAAAATGCGTCTTTAAATCATGATACATCTTACTAACACTAGGGTAAACATTCAAAGTACTACTATGTGCTTCCTGTAGGACTTGTTGCCTAAGTCCTTCCACATTCGACACATAGAGACGATCTCCATAGTGTAGTATTCCATCCTTGTATTGGAATTCCTTTTTCACAGTACCAAGCTTCGCTTCTCCTGAAATTTTCTTCAACAATGGATCTTCCATTTGAGCATCCTTAACTTGGACTAACCAAGCTGATTGTATTTCCAAAACGTAGACTAGGGATTTCTCTTGGGTTTGCCAAAACTCATACAAAGCTGATAAACAATCCCCCAACACTCATTCAGAGGAATTCATAGCCTGATTCTTAGATAGGATCACTCCTGTGTACTTCCAGCTCAATGCATCTACTACCACATTTCCTTTGCCAACACAGTACTCAATTGAACAATCATAATCTTTTATGTATTCAATCCATCGATGTTGCCTCATGTTCAGATCTTTCTGTGTAAACAGATACTTCAAACTCTTATGATCGGTGCAGACCCTGAACGACCTCCCCATCAAGTAATGCCTCCACAGCTTAAGTGCAAAAATTACTGCCGCTAGCTCAAGATTGTGAACAGGGTAGTTCAACTCATTAGGTCTCAACTGTCTTGAACCATAGGCTATTACCTGACTCTCCTGCATCAACACACACCCTAGACCAGAACCCGATGCATCAGTGTATACTGTAAAAGCTCTGTTCGGATCTGGTAAATAAGTATACGTGCACTAGTCAATCTTTTCTTCAACTCCATGTAAGCTTCCTCACACTTTGATGTCCATTCAAACTTATGAGTTTTCTTGGTCAGGGCTGTTAACGATGTAGCTATCACAGAGAATTTCTCTATGAATCTCCTATAGTAGCCTGCTAAGCCCAAGAAACTCCTCACTTCTGTAACTGTAGTTGGTCTCTTCCACTCAACTATCACCTGAACTTTTTCAGGATCAACTGATAAACCCTGAGCACTGATGATGTTCCCAAAAAATTGAATCCTTTTAGACCAAAACTCACACTTAGACAACTTTGCATAGTACTGATTATCCTTCAGCACTTGCAAAACTGACATAAGATGCTTATCATGTTTTGAGGTAGTTTGTGAGTACACCAAAATGTTATCGATGAAAACTTCAACAAACTGATCTAGAAATCATTTAAAGATTTGATTCATAGCTTCCATGAATACTGTTGGAGCATTAGTCACACCAAATGGCATAACCATATACTCATAGTGTCCATACCTTGTCCTAAAGGCAATTTTTGGGATATCTTCCTTCTTACCTCTAATATGAAAGTATCTAGACCGGAGGTCAATCCTAGAAAATACCTTTGCTCTTCTAAGTCTACCAAAAACTCATCGATTCTAGGAAGTGGATACTTATTCTTGACTGTTGCTGCATTCAACTTTTTATAGTCGATGCACAGCCTTAAATTTGCATCATTCTTCTTCACAAATAACACCATGGCTCCCCACGATGATACACTAGGCCTTATAATGCCTTTCTTTAGCAGTTCCTCCAACTGCTTCTTTAACTCATCCATCTTAAGAGTTGAAATCCTGTAAGGTGGTATTGAAATAGGTGCAACCCTAGGCTAAAGATGGATTGCAAACTCAATATCCCTCTTGGGTGGTAACCTAGGCAATTCTACTGAAAACACTTCAGGAAACGGATTGGCTATAGGAATCCATTCAAGTTCTTCCTCTATAGCCACCCCATTTAATGAATAATACTCTTCTTCACTGACTATGGGGATGGTATCCATAAGTCTAAAATGTAAACTTTTAGCACTAGATGCTAATCCTCCTGTGCAAGTCACTCTAGCTCCCTAAGCATTAGTAATGTCGACTGAGTGATTCGCACGGTGAATTTGTGCTGTATGCTTACTTAGCCAATCCATTCCCAACACTAGGTCATAAGACCTCAATTCTATCACCCATAGCTCACAATAGAAATCATGGTCGCCTAACTGCAAGGGATACCTAGTAACCACCTTAATGCTCACAGTAAAACTTGTCCCTGCAATCCTGATGAGTCTTAACTCACCAGAGATTTCTCATTGCAATTTAAACTTATTGACCAAGGCAGATGATGTCACTGAAAAAGTAGCTCCTGTATCAAAAAGCACTCCAACACTACCATTTTGAAAAGTAAAATTACCTTGAACGGCAGTTGGTTCTTTGGTCACCCGACTCGCCAAGGTGAAAACCCTCGAGTCAACTACTACTGCGACTACACCAAGTCGATTTCATATGGCAAGGGGTGCAGGGGCAGGTTCCTGGGCGAACCTGGAAAAGGTAGAGCTCGTGGGCATTCCCTTGCCCAATGTCCTTTCTGATCATAAATATTGCAATTATCAGTCCCCACGGTACATGGCCTCGTTCCATGGAATCATCTACACTTAGGACACAAACCCATTTTCTTTCTCTTGAAAAGACCTTGGATTTCAACCATCAGTTGCTTTCTGGCGCTTTTTCTTAAGTTGGCTAGTCCAACCTCCACCTTTTTGCTAGATGTCCTCATATCCTCAAATTCTCGTCCTAAGGCTAAATCCTTTTGAACCACTTGGTGATAACTCCTAATATCCACTGTTGCCATATACCTCCGAAGCACGGGTTTCAAACCTTGAAAGGATTTCTTGAACTTCAAGTCATCATTACCAATCATGTAAGGAGCATACCGAATAAGTGAGTTATAACGCTGCTCATACTCTCACAGAGACATCTCTCCTTGCACTGGAATTTTCAAACTGGATCCTCCTTTAATCCTATGCAGCTTCACTAATATATTCCTGTTGGAATTTCTTCTCAAAGTTTGACTACTTGAGTACTTTTTTCTTATGCTCTAGTCAAGTACCATTGCTTTCTCTGAGCATTTCCATCACATCATCCCACCATAAACTAGCCCTCCCTTTTAAAAAGAAAGGTTCTAAGGCTATCCTTTGTTCAGACTCATAACCTCCACAAGTGAAAATTTGATTCATCCTGGATAACGAGTTTTCTACTTGATCGGGATCGCCTATGCCATCAAAACTTGATGGATTTATAGCCTTAAACTTTTCCAACAACCTCATTTGATGTGTGGTGTCTCCCCTCCTTGGAGCCTCCATAACCTCTAGCTCTTTTTCCTCCTCATGAACGTGATTTCTCCATTCATGAGCCCTAAGCACTTGCTATTGCTCAGCATGCCTCTCCTGATCCTGACGTGGATCATTCTCCTCTTGGACAACTTCTCTATCCTCATGATCTTGGAATAACTCAATCATGATGGTAGTCATACCCTATGCCACTTGGGCCATATTTTGAGTTAACCCCTGAAGCACCTTGGATATCTCATCCAGCCTTGCCACAACTAGGTCACTAGAACCCTCACTAGGTTTTCTAGCCCCTCTCAAAGCTCCTAACCTAGTGTCAACCATAGCAACCTGTAACCAAAGCCAGACAACATTCCTCAGATGTTGGTCAGTACTAACTTTCCTAGCACCTGGACTTTCCAAAACTGGATTTCAGCCTTAGCCTCTAATAGCTATGAAATGAGCTCTAGGCTCTGATACCAAAAATTGACAAGACCGTCCTTGGCCCCTACCCAGGGGATCTATGAGAGCTGGTCTCATGGTGGATTGCAATTGGCTAGTTAAATATGTGTGCGAATTAAAATTCTGTGATGCTTGTTGATTAACCTAGAATATGCAAGATGCATGCTCTTCATGCTTTGACTTGTATTAACAAAAACCATAAAACATTGACTTGGCCAAGAGATTTCCACAGAAAATAAGTTCAAATAGCCAAAGCATACAAAATCAACATTTATGTGAGTTTACTACACATAACAATTGCGTGGGAGCATTCATACATAAAGTAGACTAATGCCCTCACCCAAGAGCAACCCTATAGTCTAGGACTCCTCAAAACATAGACCATGGAGGCAACTAAGAGTGCTATATATACAAGCCTCAACTGAGATCTTCTTGAACTAACTCCCACCTTAGATGCAAGTCCCAGTGGCGAGTCACAAAAACCCTGTCTAAGTGCTACTAGGCTCTGCAACCAAAGGAAGACTTTAGTTAGTTAGTACTGTTACTTGACCAACAAGTTACCCAAGAAGACTAGAATCATAAAGATTCTCAAGGGAAATACCTGTAACAAAACCTAACTACCGCAATAACCCTCAACATTACCTGGTCCAACAACCTCAAAATCTACACAAAATAACTAGGGAGTGAGAACATAAACATTCTCAGTAAGGGTATTGACGGTACCTGCAAGAAAATTACTAAGGACTCCACATATGATAACATATGTAACCTGCTATGAGCTCATACAGCCTAAGGGTATGATATATGCACATATAACTAGGTCCCTTGAGACCTCCCCTCATCCTAGTCCTTAAACTACAAGGCATAGCCTTGTCCTCTAGCAAGCCAAGCTTGCCAGCCTAACTAGTGATAAATCACTAGTTGAACCTCTCCCTTTTTATGTTGTACAAGGGAATTATGGTGGGACTATTGTAATTGGGCCATAAAGACCTTGCAAACTAGGTCCACTAAGGTTTCACCTTGCAACCTCGTGGCTAACGGCACGGCTAGGTCGCCAAGGGTCTAAACCTTCCACCCTAGCTAATGGTACTTAGTTGTGATCCTTAGTAAACTAGTTTTCTTACTTATGGTAGAAGTAACCATAAAACTTTACAAAACTCAAGAAAACTCCTAGGTCTTGAAGGACTTTTGAAAGTCTTGGAGTACCCCCGGAACGTTTAGGCCCCAAGGTACCCTAAGAACCCCCTTAGGTCTCCCCTTGACCTTCCTAGCAAAACATGGAAAATTCAACCAACATTCCTGTGACGATGCGTTGCCACAGTTGGTAACATTTTGCCACCTTTCTAGTATCAACGATGCTTCATGAACAGTGGTACAAAACTGGCAATGCGTCGCCAATCTGCGAATTTGCAGAATTTTCACAGATTTTGCGGCTATGAACTTTGGACACTTACCAAACACATCAAACATGCTTGGTTAGCCTCCAAACTTCACATACATGTAAAACATGTTGCATAGATCACAACCAACTATCACAAGTCAATCTATGATGCATTATAACATCATTCCAATTATCACAAACCTCATAGTCCACCATGATTCAACCTTGTCCACTAACTA
The DNA here is from genome assembly GCA_005392925.1 of Aquilaria sinensis. NCBI lineage: Eukaryota > Viridiplantae > Streptophyta > Magnoliopsida > Malvales > Thymelaeaceae > Aquilaria > Aquilaria sinensis. The sequence goes on along the minus strand of SMDT01000349.1, from coordinate 39,656 downwards.
GTGCTATTGCTAAAATTACTCAAATTCTTCAAGCAACCTCATTCCAATAGCATTAATTGAACTAAAAAATACAACTCCCTTACCTCAACTCCAACTAACAAGCAAGAATCAAGCACTCTTCCAATCCACTACGCTCACCAACACACCACCTAAGTTCCAAGAAAAACATAGGCACCAAACATCAAATTCTTACTTTCTAACCAAAACCCAAGCTCCTAACTAACGAATAAACCTGAAATCAATCAAGAACACATTGGTTACCTCGTACTAAAAATAGGGAATGGGAGAAAGCATGCTTCCAAGCTCAAAAACCATGGTTTTATGCTTGAAATGAGCTTCCAATGGCCTATATACTTATGATGGCTTCTCTTTTCACCAAGAAACTTTGATTTCAAGCTTAATTGGATGGAAAAATGAGGGTTGAGAGGATTAACTCGGGTTTATGGAAGCCACCCCTCCACTTTACCCTCTTATAACACTATTTTTAATCTAAGCGATCAAAGTATTAGACATGATACACTTAAGTCCCCATCTTTTGGTAACCTTAGCTATTCTTGATTAATCCTTGTTTATTTCATCAAGATTGGGTTAAAGTTAAAACTTAAGTCCTAAAACTTCATTTTAGCCACTTGGGATTTGGCCCGAGTATTCATGATGCAAAATTTACCATTTTGCCCCTAAACCTCATTTAGTGCCTTAACTTCCTCAAAACTTAGTGAACTTTGCTAAACTTTCTTATTCTTGCTATGTAAACTTGAATTAAGGTTTCAAACTTGATTTAGAGCACTTTACCTCCTTCAGGCGTGCTTCCCACTAGGAGAGGCATAACACTTACTTAGCTTGCCATATAACTCACGCTCCTTTAGCAAGCTTAGCACCACTTTCTGGTGCTCCTTATGGTCTTCTTCATCCTTTGAGTATGCCAATATGTCATAGTGAATACCACAAGAAAGTGGTCCAAATAAGCCTTGAATATCCCCTGCATGAGGTCCATAAATAAGGCTGGAGCATTAGTGAGCCCAAATGGCATCACCATGTACTCACAATGACCATATTTGGTCCTGAAAGCTATCTTTGGTATATCTTCTTCTTTGACTCTCAGCTGGAAGTATCCAGATATGAGGTCTATTTGGAGAAGACCATATCTTCCTTTAACTGATCAAATAGATCCTCAATCCTTGGGAGGGAGTATTTATTCTTAATGGTTAGTGCATTGAGCTTTTTGTAGTCTATGCACAATCTAAGGGTTCCATCTTTATTTTTAACAAAAAGTATAGGTGCTCCCCAAGGAGATGTAGTTGGCCTAATAAAACCCTTTTTAAGCAATTCATCCAATTACTTTCTTAGCTCCACCATTTCAGGAATAGCCATCTTGTAAGGAGTAATGGACGTAGGTGCAGCTCCTAACACCAACCTGATCTCAAAGTCAACCTTTCCTGAAGGAGGGAGTCCTGGGAGATCTGTGGGGAACACTTCAGGAAATTTCTGATTATGAGTATTTTACCTAGCTCAACTTCTACCTCAGTTCCATTTAACCCCAGGTATTCACCTTCAATTACCAAGGGTTTGTGCTCCACCATTTTTAATTGACTCTCTGGAACTAACCCAGATGATCCTTCCACAGATTAGGGTTTGTGTCTAGGCAGACAAATTTGCCTGGCATGGCAGTCTATGACTACTTTATTGGCACTAAGCTAGTTAATACCCAGTATGATATCATATTTATTTCCATCGAAGACTATCAGGTTTTTTTTTAAGTTCTATTTCACCAAGCTTAAGCATGCAACTTTTTACCATATGTTATGCAAATAGGATTTCATTTCCCGCAGTCCTTACTAGGTACATTTCATCAGTATTGCATACTTTAAGATTTAAAGCTCTAAAAAGTTTAGCCGTTATGATAGACAATGATGGACCAGTATCATATAAAACTGATACTTCATAACCATTAAGTAAAATGGTAGTTGTTAGAGTCTTCCTTACTAACCTGGCCTAGTTCAATTCTTCCTCTTCAGTCTCTACTCTTTTGGCCTCCTGGGCATCTTGGGCCCTTCTCGATGTTTCTATCTAGAACACTCTTCCAGGAGCTTGATTTTGTCTTCCTTTGTCTAGAGGCATGTTAGGGCCTAAATCTTTCCTTAATGGAGGTAGAATTATACTTCACCTCCTCATGGGTGGTTGCCCTTATGTCCATTTGTTTCCGAATCTCCCCATGTTCCTTCGTCCCATACTCTTTACGGGACAATCTTTTACCCAATGATCCTAGGAATCACACTTAAGGCAACTATCTGTGAGTCTGTAGCATGCCTTTTGGCCATGGAATTTTCCACAAGTCTCACATGGAAGTCCATAACGAGCTGCCTTTTTTTCTTTGTTGTTATCGTTTCTTGGCTCATAGGCCAAGTTTTCTCTACCTCTCTTTTTAGATGCATTTTGCATCTCGTTGGCATTACTAGGGTCTCTCATAGTTTGGCCTCTAAATTCTTGCTCTAGGGCCATAGCGCTCTTAACAATTTCATAATATTTATGGGCACCCACTGCCCTAAGTATTTGCCTCAGTTCGGGCCTTAGTAATCTGAGGAACCTCTTAGCCTTCAAATCCTCTTGACCATCATATTATGGGGCATAAAAGATGAGGTTATTAAACCTCTACTCATATTCTAGCACTGAGAGCTCTCCTTGCTCAAACAGGTCAAACTCAACTTGCTTCTAGACTTTTAGGCCTTCACTGATGTACTGCTGCTGAAAAACTTGGAGAAATTCAACCCACCGCATTGCCCTTCTTCTAGAGGCAGGCCTTCTAGTATTTTTGCTAGCATAGGTTCGATGGAATGCCCTCCACCATAGCTCTACATTACCCTCTAGTTTGCAGGTAGTGAACAATACCTTCTAAGAAGAGGAAACCTCAATTCTCACAAAAATCTTCACAATCTAGTTGCTATAAAATTCTGCTTGCTCTGGATCGTAGCTTCTTTTGAAAGCTGGAGGTTTCAAGGCTAGAAATCCTTCTAGTTGGCCTTCCCAAAGGCCTCCACTATTTCTTTTAGGGGCTCTTTTATCTTTATCAGTAAGCCCTCTTCTGGGAGCCTTTGTTTTCCTAGTGGTAGTAGTGAGGCGAGTTGGCCTATCTATTTCTTCAATGTCCAGTTCTTCTGTTTCTTGACTTTTTTCCTGCTCAGCTCTAGTCTCCTGTCTGATCTCTAACCTAACTCTTCTAGCTCTTGGATTTGTCCTTTCATCATCTTCTAGCCAAGCATAGGTTCCTTTCTTGGCCTTCTTCTAGCTTTGGGTTCTTTTTCTTGCCTAGAATGTTCTGGTATTTATGCCTGACCTCTAGTCAGGGCCTATATGCCAACTACAAGTTGGGCAATAGTAGCTTGCATCATCACCATCATGTGTTCCATTTTCCCTTGATCATCATTACTATTCCAGCCACATTCGGCCTAACGGGCTCAATGGCCCTAGCTTGTACTTCTGGTTCAAAACTAGTTTGCTCACCCTGTTGATGGGTGGCTTTGTTCTCATTTTGTCGTCTGGCCTCCTTATCCATATTCCTAGTTCTCATCCTATACATAACAACAATCAAGGTATACATATGCTCAATATTCACAAGTAGACACAAAAGCGGACTTAACCTATGTAGGAACAAGTCTATGCTACAAACAATCCATAGACCAAAAATTTTGGTCCTGAGAGCAACCATGCTCTGATACCAAGTTGTCATGCCCAACTTAGCCCCTAGCCCATTTGGAGAGGTTTAGTACCTCAATCCATTAATCGTGTTATTCCATTAACTTATTTTATATGGGCTTAACCCATTACCACTAAGTGCAGCTAAAAAACATATTAGGGGGCATTGAAACTCAAGTCAAAACATATGGGCAAGTTCCCAGGACACTATTAGCACTAGCTCGTTACTTACTTATTTAAGGCTCATTCTTCATGCTCTCGGAAACAAGCTAGTACTTATGTAGAACTTGTGTGTTCATTTGATTACTCAACTAGCCAAGTGCATGAATGGCAACCAAAATACCATCTCAAGTTTCAAAAACTTGTTTATTATGCACATGTTTTGTATGCTCAAGTTCAATTGAAAAGTACATGCAATTAGATACATGCACTTTATCTATTTGGTTACCAACTTAACACATTATAGGCATACTTTTCCATACCAATTCATGTTCACTTTAGTGTTTCTTATTAGTGCACAATCAAGGCTGAATATACATGTTTCCATATTTCAAATATAGGCTTATAACCATATAATCATGCATATCCATCAACTTTATAACTTAGGCCCAAAATTATGTACAACATCTGAAAGTTCAAAAGTCCATCAAATATGCCAAGAACACAACATGGCCGAATTTAACAAGTTCATTAAAAATATATTCTTAGTCTTTCAAGACAAGGCCGAATGCACATATGGCGTAGAACACACATAACCACCTTATTAAACCTTGTTCCCACAATCTAGACTCCAAGTCCTGCACGTAAAGTCCACACTTATTAGCTTGTTACACAAGCAACCTATAACACTTAGAATACTTAGAATATCGAGCAAACACATATGTACATACATAAACCTTTTTACCAATAGAAAGAGTATAAAATACTCTTGATCATAGTTTCGTTCTAGTGCCTAACATAGCACAAGTATATCTTGGCAAAACATAATCCAAGCTCCTACAAAGAAAACACTAAGATACAGGATATATGCATGTAATAATAATCAGGGTCAGCAAGCACAACCAAACATAGAAGCACACAAACACACACACCACTTAACACCATATTCCCATGAAGGGCAGAGCAAGCATGAGCATATTTTCTTTAATTTTGGTTAACCATTTATTAGTCTGTATTAATCTAATATCTCTTTATGCTTGGGAATTGTGTTGGCCAACCCAATTCCTAGCTGTAATGCTTTCACAGAGCTAGTTACCATAGAGTTGCTTAAGCAACAAAACATAGCCCTCTGTAGCACCTTAGGATCATATGGCGTCCAATATCCATCACCCAAGGGCCGGAATACTCAAACGAGTATCAGAATCCTTACTAAATTGTTTGCAACCGTCGTTGCCTGAAAGCTCTTAGTAGCTTGTCTTTCTTACTTTTGCTTGCTTGTTGTAGCTAGAACTTGGTTTCTAGATCAAGAACCTAAACCAAATGAGGTATGGCCGAATCCTTTGGCTTGATTTTCTTCAAGTTTTCGCTCATTTTTTCTTGAATCCACCACTTTATTGCTTGCCTTGGAAGACCTTAAAAGCTGATTCCTAATAAGGAAGCTTGCTTAACACTCAAGACTGCCAAGAATAATACTTCGCCAAAACTCTTTTGCCTTAATGGCTTCCAAAAATGCCTACTCATTTTAATCTGCTTCTTGATTTTTGTTTAGGATGTTCTTAAGAACTTGTAAGTACCAAGAAAACTTGGTTTAAGCTCTTGAAAGCTCAAGATTGAGCCTTGGCTGAATTTATGAGAGGAGAAGAGAAGTTGGAAAAATGAAGAGAAAGATAGCCAAATTCGAGAGAGAAAATGAGAGAATTTTAATGAGAGATTGTAGAGAGATATGGAGAAGAGCGAAATGTGGCAATTGGAGTGTTTTTGGGCATGTAATGGTTGCCCATATGGAGGGGAGAGTAAGGGAAATCATGTGATTCACATGGGGTGAGTGGGAGACAAAGTGGGAGACAAATTGGAAGACTTTGGTGAAAGTTGGGAAAATTTGTCAAAAGTGGGGGACACGTAGGTGGAGGAAGGAATCCTAAGTGATAAGTTGGATGGGAGGTGGCTTAAAATAATGAAAAATGAAGGGAGGTGGCAGCCATGGCATCCAATGCCTTTAAAATTGGCTAATCTGCCCTTAATCCCTCAATTTCTCGCATTTGGGTAATTGAGCCCAAACACCAAAAGTCCCTTTTGTCCAATTGAGTCCCTCACCCTAAATTTTCATCATTTTGCTTGGCCTAAGCCAAGTTTAAATTTTTAGAGTGTCCAACACTCATCATACTCCTCGGTCCCACTTAATTTATTGTCTCTCAAACTCAATGAACTTAATTCCCTATTTTGGAAAAATTCTTCATATCCTGAGGCTTAATTACTTAGGATTTTGCATGCATTACAAGAATCCTGGGAGTCATGAACTAATCCACCATATGTTAGTTAAGTAGCTAAACCTCCAAGAAAGGTTTAGGGTGGGGGTGAATTGGGTACTGACACTAAATGGGCATGTACAAGGGCATGCAAGCTCCAAAACTTCACCAAAACTTGCAGTTCAGCTTCAAAATTCACCAAAATCCTTCCTAACTCACATCAAGTTGAAATATGACCTAAAAATGAAATATGAACCAATTAAGCACTATATCCTAGCAAAAGCACATCAAAAGATGAGTAAACACTAAGGAAAAATCTATAGAAAACATAACTAAATATGAGCACACCAAAATTTTTCCTCTACACTTGAACTTTTGCTTGCCCTCAAGCAAAAACCAAGATAAAAATCTGAAAAAATAAAAATCCTAAAATCTTAAAAACAATTGAAGCGTAGAACCATTTCCTTGACCAAAGAGAAAGAAAAAAGATTGAGACTTTAATTATCTTGAGAAATTAACAAAACTACCAAGCATGCAACTCCTCTTATCCAACACTTCCAAAACAAAATGATTTTAACGGTAATAATTTGTTATCAAGCTAGCAACCCATGTCTCTTGAAATTGGAAAAGATAACATCAAATTTTCATCCAAAGTAAAAAGCTTAAACCACACTAAGCCAGAGCTAACTATGCATAATATTTCAAACTACAAACTATGGATTGAGCAATTAATTAACTTTTTAATATCTTTCTCTCTATTTTTCAACCAATTCTTGTCACATGTTGAAAACTTTTGTAGCAAGTTTATACTACAGGAGGTCTGTTTATACCCAAGCAAATTCTCAACACACTCCAGGATGATCATTTGATCATACTTATGCTCTTAGTATCTTTTCAAGCTGTGATCGACTCTTGTCTTAGGAGAAGACCCCAACCTACTTCAACACTAAAAAAAATGGAATAGCATATTCACACTTTACTTTACTTTATTAGCAATAAATAATAAATCCACCAACCAAAGTTTCCATCAATCCAACAGAAAGACTTAAAACTTAGCATGCTTTGAACAGGGAACTAAACACAAAAACTTGATGTAAAAATAGTTTCTCAAGACCATCTTCCACTAGCTTGCTAATGAATCGCAAAAATGTTTTAAAAACAAATTAAGCATAATAAGTGAAAGATTAGGAACTACACAAATTAACCATAAGAAGTAAAATATTATGAGCTACTTACTTGGTCTTGAAGTTAAGAACTCAAGATAGTAAATTAACAATCACTCTTTAATAAGCATATGTTCAATAAAATGATTAAAAAAATTAAGTCCTTAAAAATTCAAAAAAATTTAGAAAAATCACCAAAAAAGATAAATTAAAAAATAAACATAATAAATAAGGGCTGGAAATAAAATTGACTCCCTCACACTTAAATTATACTTTGCCATCAATGTACTAGCATGCAAAATAATGTGAAAAAAAGAAGTGATAGAAACTAATACCACCCTTGAAAAGAAAAATGAATTGCTTGTCATGCAAGTCGTCGTTCCAAAGAGTAGTTTCATAAAAGGTGTTTATTCAAGCTTCAAGTCAAAAATTTAAAGGCTTCCAAAGAAATGGAAAAGATGATCAACCACAAAATATATGAAAAGAAACATAAGCAAATATCACAAAACTAAAGAAAATAGTACGAAACTAATATAGGGGCAATCAATGCTCCAATATCAAAACATAACATTAATAATGGAAGCATAAATGAAAATAGAAAAAATGAATAACATTAATATCCATAATAGCATAGCCATGAAATATAAAAAAAATGAATGTCTTGGATCGCTAGCCAGGGAGGAACTAGTCTTCTTTTTCTTCTATGGCATGAACTCATGGGTGATCTCCTCCAAATTTGCACAATTGCCTGAATGACCCTATACAAATCACGTTCTCCACCTAGTAGACTTTCTAATGATCCCCATAGTCACGATGTTAGTGTTGTGCCCAAAAGCCAATCATGAGATGATTGGATTTTTGCACATTGAGTCATGATATTTTATTAAGGCATTAATCCAGCAATTATGTTTGTTGTTTTGTTTCTGCGTAACGTAATAAACATAATTCTAACCCTAGAATAATGATATTCTTAAATGTCCCTGGTCTAGTATTGTTGTGGAGCAAGTTACAATAATACATAACAACTAGCATATGTGGAGACTAATATGAGATATGTAGTCTACATATAGGTACAAGTTGGAGAACTTGTTATTGGACCGACCCACCATGAGAATGCTACATGGATCATTATATGAGTGTCATAAGTGATTCTCATAGTGAGCATGGTATATGTAGTCCTTTGACCTAAGATCATTAAGGTTCCCTACATGTGAGTCACATACTTTGATACTTATCTTTGTTGCTTGTAATTGAGTGAACTTGAGGGAGGTCATTGGGTATGTCACATATCACGCGGAGGGTTTTGTATGATCAAGATGGGATTTGTACCTCCTATGTAATGGGAGTGATATCTTCGGGCCCCTTGATAGAGTAAGACTTAGAAAAATTCATGGCTATGCTCGGATGAGTTGATATACGATATCAATGTCATCAGTTTAAGTTAGTCTACTCAGTAATCAAGAAACCAAAGATTGGATTGTACGAGAGTGACACATTCCATGTCTCGTGCTTAGTCTTGATATCTTGGACAAAGGGACAATGGCATATATGGGTAATGATCATAAAGGTTTAGTTGAATCACTGACAATCTTGTCACTTGGGTAGCAATGATGTGTTGCTAGACACCGATCATTGCTTATGATCATAAATGTGATTTATGATCGTTGCCAAGTGGTAACAGCCTATTGGGTCACACACATAAAGATATTTGGATTATTAGAGTGCATGGGCTAATTATTTGGGTTATGGTTTCATACTAATTTCGTGTTAATAATTGGCCCAAAAGTTGAGCCATTATTAAGCTCGAAATTAAAGTCTAATTGGATTAGGGCTTTAAAACTCATTAGGCCTAGAAGTTGAGTCTCACTATAAATACAACTTTTAGTGAGAAATTCGTAGCCTTGTCCTAGCCTCCAAAAGGAGATAGCCGTTCTCTTCTTTTGCAATTCCTTGGAGGACGTGAGCTAGCACTGTGACCACAAGAGAAACGCATCTGCTGGGACATGGTGGAAGCTTGGTGATCTCGAGAAGCTCGTGTGGATACCGTAGAGAGCCTGAACACGTCAACTGTTCAGGTTTTTGTGATTTGATTCTATAGTTGGATGAAAGATTTCAACTGAAATTAGGTATGCAAAATTTCAAACACCTAGTTTACCCCGTTTTACTTGGATCGTGGAGGGTTTCGATTAAATTCCGTTATGCTTGTTTGGCTCTTAAAACCCTACACACGAATACCCTGCTATCCCACTAGCTGCATAAGTAACTCTAGAGAAACTATTCGTAGGTGATAGTCACTCATGTCCTTCTTGGTACTCCTTTAAGTGAGTGCCCCCACTTTTATCGAGCTATCAGTAGACAATGCATATAGAATCTAGCCCTTCTCTTGAGTAACCTTTGGAGTTCACGACGTGCGAGGCAAACTCGCATTGATGAATGTGAGCTAGGCCTGAAAATAGTAGCTTAAATGTGAGGTGGGGAAGATAGGTAGAAGATCGGGACATTCAATCCAAGCAACCGATCAGCCACAGAGCACTACAAATAACCCCTCGGGAGATAAATGGTGAACTGGTCCTCAAACATTTTGGATACCAAAGAGTGTATTAAGCTGGTCAATGTGAATAGTCAACTGTCATCCTTTCGTCATGACTTGCTTAGCAGTCCTAGTAAGTGGCCAGTGGCATAAGCATTTGCATAAAACTCATGTAGCAAAGGCAGTGATACAATTAATGGCCTATAGAAAACAGGCCACCCATAGTGTCAAATGGTAGCTAAGATGGGTTGGTTGTGAAGGCTAGAGTAGTTGAATCCCAACTAATGGACCACTTATTTTCCTAATGTGGCCGCATGAGCTCGAAAAGCTTGAAGGAAAATAAAGCTAGCCCGATCCTACTCTCACTTTCACCATGGCTCATCCTAGCTTTCATTATCAAGTATCCTAAAAATACAAATAATTATTTTCTAGAGCAACAATAATCTCAAAATCAATATAATCAATAATAATTTCAAGAATAAGAGCTCTAAACAAAAATCAATAGAATTCCCCTATATGAAACAAGTTCAATTTAACTTTAGGAATTAAGGTGATCAGGCTTAATATACAAAGCTATATGCATAATAACCATGAAAGTTTAGAACAATGAAGTTCACATTTAGGCTCTTTCTTGATGCTCAAGAAACCTATATTCTAGCACACCAAAAGACTACCAATTCCTAGATTTCATAAAATTTCAAGAGAAATTAAATAATCAAGGCACTGCTCAACAATCAAAACCCAAAACAACATCAATCCAAGTGATAAAATCAACCAAATCTAAAACTACAATAACCATCAATTCCAACTTTTCCTCTTCCAAACACAACAACAAAAACTCCAATACTTGCAAAACATGATATCAACTCAAAACTAACATGAATAGGCATGCTAAATGAACCAACTAAGTCATTTAAAACCTACCCATATCAAGAAATAAAGCTAATATTCCATAATGCTCACATAAAGTTATAGAGAGAATTACCTCAATTGAGGGAAAATCAAATGTGGAGGGATGAAAATCGAGAATCCCGATAAGAACCAGACTCTTCCAACAATGGAAAATCTAAGCCAAAGTGCAAGAAAGATAGCGTTTGAGTTTGGGGTATTAGGGAAGAAGTTTGAGTGAGTTTCATGCAAAGTAGGTAGAAAAATCATGAACAAGCTTAAATAAAGATGAAACATAGCCTATAGCATGGGCACATACATGGCCATGTTACTTACAAATTCTTAAACACGGGCATGTACATGGCTGTCATGTATAAGTCTTGAACTTTTTTTTTTTTAAATAAAGAAACAAAACACATAACCTAACATGGTTGTATCAACAACTGTGTACACTCAATACACTTCATAACATGGCCATGTAAAGAATTATGTATGAGGTCTGGAATAGAAATTTTTTAAAAACACAGAGATGAAACACATTCTCCAACATAGGTGTGTATATGATCGTGTAACATAAACACATTTTTATACATAGGCGTGTATGTGCTCATGTTTATGCTCTAGAATTTTAAAGTATTGAAGAATAAGGGTAAGAACATGGCCATATGTGAGACCATGTTATGAAACATGCCTTAATACATGGTTGAGACACAAACCGTGTTTGGCTTCTGTACCTCAAATAATTATCTTTCATGAAAAATCAATTTTTATAATTCAAACATGGTTGTGTTTGAAACCATGTTAGTTAACGCAACCTTGAACACATGGGTGCGTTTGGCTCCTGAAACTTGTATAATTTTGCAAATTTACCTAGAATTGAACTTCACATTTTTCTTAACTTTGAACATACTTTCTTCCTGAAATACTTTAGATTAAAAAAGATTATAAGATCCTAGGACAAAATTAAAAAAAATAATTAACTATCATAAATGAAAAGGAAATAAAATGAAAATAAAATTAAATGAAAAGTTTAACACTTGGGTTGCATCCTATGAAGCACTTGGTTTAACATCGTCAGTCCAACGTTCTCCTCAATTACTCAAGAAGGTTTTTCCTTCTCCAACATCTTTACTTCGGCATGATCATCTGCCTTGTGATGGAAAGCTAGATTGAAAATTCCTTTAGGATTTCGCTTGGTGTTCATCAATAAAGCACCTTGCAGTCTTTTGGAAAGCATATTAGCAAGTTGACCCAACTTGGTCTTGAAATTCTGCATGCTAGTTCTCATGTTTCATAGCTCCAATTTTTTCATATTGATCCTAGCATCAGATTGCTGCATAAACTTGGAAATTAATTCCTCCATAGTTAGCCTCCTCTTTTGTTGCAGTCAAGGTTGAAAAGCAACTAGTTTTTTGCCTCTAATTACTCTAAGGAAAATTGGGCTGATTCCTCCACCTCCGATTATATGTATTACTATACAGATTATTCTGTGGTCTCGGTGGATTTCCAACAAAGTCTACTTGCTTGATTTTCTTGAACCCATTGGACATCTAACATTCACTGCTTGAATGTGCTTATCCACAAACTTCACATTATAACCAGTAGCAGATCCAAGATTTTTATAAAAGGGGGTTCGATTACATATATAATTATTAAACTATAATATTAAATGATGAAACTTATAAGTTTGCATATACTATAATGTAATGAAGAAAACAATTAGAAGAAAATTTGATAAAAGCTCTAATTTATCCTATTTTTTTCTGTCATTGGTCAAACTACTAAAAAAGTATATAAACTATGAAGAAGATGAGTGAACTATTTATGTTATATATAATGTAAGAGTAAAAATATTTTCACCCTTATAACTTTATATATATATAAATTTCTATTTAGCTTATTAACTTTATCTTTTATCAAATTAGTTTGACAATTTTTCTTTTGAATTAAAGAAAAATAATGGGAAATAAGGTTCTAGGCCTAGATAGGAAAATGTGTGAAAGTTGAAGGAGCAATGTAGAACTTTTTCCATTATCCTAATTGTCTGTGGAAATAAGAGACTGATTTATTTTTTATCTTTGTTAAAGCAAAAGAGACATATTATTTTGTTCCAGTAGATATTATAAAAATCATGGGGGTCCATTAAAAAATTTAAAGACTCTAATTACTTAATTATATATATGTTATTAATATTTTTTTTGGAAAAGGGGGGTTCATGGACCCCCATAACTACCACATGGATTTGCCTCTGATTATAACACTGCTTACTTTTGATTAGCTAAAAAATTTCTAAATTCTCTCATTAGAGCCTCAACTCGACTTGCTAACATTGTATAGGCATCAAAATTCTGAATTATGGCTACTCTATTTAGCTTAATCCTAGATGATGATTGCCATTGAGATTTGTTCATCATCATCTTGTTGATCAATTCTTGGGCTGCTTCAGGCATCATGCTATTCAAAGTACCAACAGCTACTGCATCAATTATCTACTTAGCAGTATAACACAAACCATTATAGAATATTTGCATTTCCATCCATGTAGGTTGTCCATGATGCGAACACCATCTTAATAAGTCCTTGAATTTTTCCCAAGCTTCATATAATGTCTTTGAATCCATCTAATTAAAAGAAAAAATATCATTATGAGACTTTACAGTTTTGGTTGAAGGGAAATGCTTCAACGAAAATTTCTTGCCAAGACCATTCAAGTGGCAATAGGACCTCTTGGAAGTGAAGTCAACCATTGCTTAGTTCTTTCTATCAATGAGAATAGGAATAGTCTTAATTGAATGCTATCGTCGCTAGCTCCATTAATTCTGAATGTATCACATATCTCCAAGAAACTAGAAATATGAGCATTAGGATCATCATCCACCAAGCCATCAAACTAAACACAGTATTGCACCATTTGAATAATAGTCAACTTAATCTCAAAATTTTTGGCATTGATAGGAGGTCTAACAATACTTGATTCCATCTTTTCAAGAGAAGGTTCATCATATTCCAACATAGTTCTCATCTAGTTGCAGTCCTCCATGAATAATTCTTCTAGATTCTCCCCTTACTGCACCAACTTAGAATTTGAAGGTTGTGACTTGGGGCCTCTTGAAGATAAGAGTTTCCTCAAGGTTCTTTCAATTTTTGGATCTACTTCAACCACTTCACTGGGATGGCTACAAGTCATACACAAAAATTCTTGCAATAAAAGAAGAAGATAATCAATAAACTAAAAATAAGTAAAAATTCAAAGAAAAATAATGCAATAAAATAAATGGCTAGATTAATAGTGATTAATGTTTCAAGTTACAAATTCAACAAATGTTCCCTAGCAACGGCTCCAAAAAACTTGGTGTATTCATAGTTCATAACAAGCCTTTCCACCACACTAGCAATAGTGTGGATGTGTCAAATCTCTCTATACTGAAACAAACATGTGAACTCACAGACAAATTCACCTATCATCAAAGTATAGTAGTGAAAAGCACCAAGATCTTTTTTCCCAAGGAACAGAGGTTGTCTACCATACTTAGTATCTCCCTATTATCTAATTGGCAATTAAGAAGATTTATTAACTAGTTATTATGAATTAACTAAACTAATTAATATAGTAAAATAAACTACTAGCTATTGGCAGGTAACATAAAACAACTAAAACAATCAACGATAAGAAATCCTCATACTTAGAATCGAATCCCCTATAACTTCATTTATGTTGCTTTTACTCGAGTTTAATAAGGTTGTGATTAACTTGGACCGTGGAGTACTACCTAATGTAGATTAGCATCTTATTATTCTCATTACACTAACCTTATTCTTAAGTCACTGATAGAGTGTCTAGGCCTACTACACTTCCTAAGAACATATTACAAGTCCTACGACCCACTACTAGGTTTCATCCTAGTCCAGAGATATTATATCACACCTATTACTCTTGATTATGATAATACCTCTTTTATCCATTAGTGATCTACAACAAACATATCAAATACTATCGAACGCATGTTCATCATCCCACATCAAATTAATAGGTTAGCTGCTATTAATCAACGCAACAAAGCACATTGGATAAATCATAAGAAGTACATAGTCATATTAAATCGGAAATAATCATAATCACAAATTTATCCTAGGGTTCATCTACTTTAAGTATGAGTAGAAAAAGTTTAGCTCATAGGGTTATAAAATAAACACCAAAGAATCAAAATAAAACTAAGAAAAGAATAATCCATTGCTGAATTTCTTCTCCTCCAAGAAATCTTTCATTTGACATTCATAGATTGGTGTTGATCATCAGAATTGCCTCTAGCAGCCTTCTTCCTTGAAAAAATCTATTTTTTGTCTTTTTCTTGCCTAATCTCTTTTGTCTTTTTGGTCTCTAAATTAACCCAAGAAACCCTAAAATTTAGGCAAACATGGGTTCCTACATAGTAACAAGCCGTGTTATTCATCTAGAACTTAAAATCTTGATTCTTTCAACACGGTTTGGAACATGGCCATTTACAATGGTGTGTTAGCTCTAACACTTTGACTAAACTTGCAATTCAGCTCCAAAACTTCACCAAAATCCTTCCTACATCCTATGAAGCTGAAATATAACCTAAAAATGAAAAAGGAACCAATTAAATACTATATCCTAGTAAAAACACATCAAAAGAGAAGCAAATACCAGGGAAAAACCTAAAGAAAACATAACTAAATATGAGCACAACACTTCTATTCGGCCATGGTTTTTTTTTTGGCTGAGTGCCTCTAGTATCATCCACTTGCTGATTCAATCATAGAGGAGTAGGTAGTTCTTTTATGTGCCATCTCACAGATCGACTAGTGAGTATTGGCTGCGTGATCCTGCAGACCATTGTGAGAGCTATCCATGATCCAACTCTACCCATGGTCTTCCCTTAGCTGATTATTGAGCTCCTAATAGCACAACATGTCTTTTTCTTGTTGGAGCATTCCGAATGGTCGTTCCACCATGCCTACGAGAGGATAGAGTTGAGGACAGTGCTACTTAGAGTGATGCTGATAAGAATGCCCTTGCCAATACCACCAGTGATCTAGATTTTTCCTAGACCTATTACTTTCATCATAAGATTATCTATTTACCCTGCTATTACAGACTTCCTTTCCTGTTATTTTGTTAGTGTGCTTGACTTTGTTGTTGGAGCATCAATTGCATTTTTTCTATTTTGTATTGTTTCATATTAGCTTATATTTTATTTTGTTGTATTTTGTAATTGATAATCTTTTCTATTTTCCTTAGAAGAATTCAAACTTTTGATTGGAAGCTCGAATCAACCTTCTTTTTGGAAATTTTTAGAATGTCAACTTGCAAGACAAGCAATTGATTTTTCTTTCCAAGGGTAGTATCAGTTTCTATCACTCCATCTTTTGCACTTTATTTTTCATGCTTGTACATTGGGGGCAATGTACAATTTAAGTGTGGGGGAGTGAGTTTCATCTTTAGCCATCATTTTTTTTCTTGCTTATTTATATCTTTTCAGTAATACTTTTTGAGAATTTTTAAAATTTTTAATTTTTGGATATTATTTTTTTAATCATTTGATTGAGAATGAGCTTATTAATTTAATATCTTGAGTTCCTGACTTGAAGACCAAATAAGTGATTCCTAATCTTTGACTTTAGTGCTTAATTTTTTTTTGAAATATTTTTGTGATTCATTAGCAAGCTAGTGGAAGATGGTCTCTAGAATCTATTTTTGCACCAAGCTTTTGTGTTTGTACACTATTCAAAACTTGCTAAGTTTTGAGCTTCTATGATGGTTTTTAGTACGTATGGTCGATGGATTTGTGGTTGATTGTTGAAAAAGTAATGTAAAGTAAGGTAGGAATTATGCTACTCTGCTATTTTTAGTGTTGAAATAGGTTGGGGTATTCTCCTAAGGCAAGAGTCAATCATAGCTCAAAAAGATGCTAAGAGCATAAGTGTGATCAAAAGATCATTTTTTATTGTGCTGAGAATTAGCTTGGGTATAGACAGAGCTCTTGTAGTGTACACTTGCTACAAAATTTGGAGGAGGTCATGTGCTTACATTTCTTGTGTTATGGAGATGCCGGCACCTTGAGTTATGTTCATCAGTCCTCTTTCCAATAGGGTGACAATTTTAACTACTATTTCCAAATTCCTTCTAATATGGATGGCTACAATCAAGGCAATGAGGCGAAGCATGTAGCTAATGAGGTATATGAGGCCACTAATATCATAGCATCAACCGTGTATGATATTCATTAGCAAGAGGAGGTGGTGGTCAAAAGAGCCATAGAAAGAGAGATGATCGAGAAAGTGGAGGTTGCCAAGGTTGTTTCTAATACTGCTGTTGCTGATAGAGCTTTTGAGAGAGTTAAGGAGGAGGTTGTTGCTATTGTTGAAGAGGCTAGAGAGACCATGATGCATCCTACAGTTGTGGAATGAAGTTCTAAGGATGGGACTACTAAGGATCCTGCTGAGCCTGCACAAACGATGACTACTCTAAGCATTGTTGCTGATCCTTCATCTTCAAGATCATATCCTGTAATGTCCTCAAATTCCTAAGTGACTAAGCCATGGGCTATGTGTATTAAAGGCTTAAGAATGTTGAATGACTAGGATTTGGGCTCATTGAACTTGGGAAGCAATGTTTTGAAGGAAGCTTAAATGAATTTTGAGTAATTGAACCTTTCGGGTTCATGAGATAACTTGGCTGACAAGCAATAGGTGCAAATGATGACCATCCAAACTTGTGTTATAGCGTTAGCCCACTTTTTATACCACTTGGCCTCATTTGGCCACACACATGCTTCCACTCACTTGTGTTTTCTCTAACCAGTTGCTAACTCGATGGATGAAGGCTTGAGGTTGGGTTTGAAGCTCCATGGTGATCTTTTAAGAGCAACCAAAGCTAGAATCAGGTGAAAGTTTATGGGTCTTAACAGATTCATGTAGCATTTAAGCTAAGAAGGCAAGTTCTAGCAACAATAATGTTACCCACTCCAGGGTAGTCCAATTATGGTGCCAAAATTATGCATTTAGACTCTCAGGATTGGTAATATTGTGTAGGTCATTAGAACATTACCCTTAGTGTGCATACCCAAGTGGCCTTCTTGGGCACTATGTAAACACATGCATATTGGTTTAACCATCACACACATATTCACATTTCATGCACACTATGTCAGGAAAGAAGGAAAATACTAGCACAAGATGAGGTCACTAATATCATAGCATCAATTGTGTATGATATTCATTAGCAAGAGGAGGTGGTGGTCAAGGGAGCCATAGAAGGAGAGATGATCGAGAAAGTGGAGGTTGCCAAGGTTGTTTCTAATACTGCTGTTGATGGAGTTTTTGAGAAAGTTAAGGAAAAGGTTGTTGCTATTGTTGAAGAGGCTAGAGAGACCATGATGCATCCTGCGGTTGTGGAATGAAGTTCTAAGGATGGGACTACTAAGGATCCTGCTAAGCTTGCACAAACGATGACTACTTGAAGCATTGTTGCTGATCCTCCATCTTCAAGAACATATCCTGTAATGTCCTCAAATTCCTAAGTGTCTAAGCCCTGGGCTATGTGGATTAAAGGCTTAAGAAAGGTGAATGACTAAGATTTGGGCTCATTGAACTTGGGAAGCAATGTTTTGAAGGAAGCTTAAATGAATTTTGAGTAATTGAACCTTTCAGGTTCATGAGATAACTTGGCCGACAAGCAATAGATGCAAATGATGACCATGCAAACTTGTGTTATAGCGTTAGCCTACTTTTTATGCCACTTGGCCTCATTTGGCCACACAAATGCTTCCACTCGCTTGTGTTTTCTCTAACCAGTTGCTAACTCGATGGATGAAGGCTTGAGGTTGGGTTTGAAGCTTTCATGGTGATCTTGAGCTTTTAAGAGCAACTGAAGCTAGAATCAAGTGAAAGTTTATGGGTCTTGACAGATTTATGCAGCATTTAAGCTAAGAAGGAAATTTCTAGCAACAACAATGTTACCCACTCTAGGGTAGTCCAATTATGGTGCCAAAATTATGCATTTAGACTCTGAGGATTGGTAATGTTGTGTAGGCCATTAGAACACTACCCTTAGTGTGCATACCCAAGTGGCCCTCTTGGGCACTATGAAAACACATGCATATTGGTCCAACCATCACACACATATTCACATTTCATGCACACTATGGTAGGCAAGAAGGAAAACACTAGCACAAGTCTTACCCTTAGCTACTGCACATTAGGCAATCTTGTTAAGTTCTAGTGACCAGCCACTGCACCTATAATTTCTACTAATAAAATGTATCATTATAACCATGTAACCCCTTATTTTATTTGCTCCATTATCAATTAGAGACTATATAAAACCAAGGATTTTTTTTTTACATCAATAGCCCACCTATGGACCAAGTTATGGATTTTTTAAATTGGTTACAAAATTCTGGCAAAATGAACAGTAACTTAGCCAACTTTGCAACGTCATATCTTTGGCTACAAGGCTCCAAATTCCGAAATTCAAAATCACAGTTCAGCCTATAGATGTTATCTAGATGTGGTAAAAATTTCATACCAAAATTTATTTTACACAGGGAGATATAGAACTTTTAGTACAGAGTCAAAATTCTGGTCACTTTATGACCATTTTGCCCATACAAAATTTCATAAGTGTGCAACCACTTCATTCACAAGGGGAAAGCCCTCCAAGGTTATCCCATATATGTCCATTACATGTAGGAAATAAATTCTCTTCCACTTAACAATCATATGTGGCTAAAAGAGAATTTACAAGTAAGCAGCCCATCATTCACACTTAGGCAGCTTTGCACCACATCACTTACATAGCCAAAACATTACTCAAATGTTCTCATACTTGTCTGATTTTACATACACTACATGTACATGCATACATGTACTAAAAAATGGTATTAACTCTGCTAAGTACACACCCTAAGTTACAGGAGTGCCTGAGACACAATGGACTCCAGAATAGGATGCTGGACAGCTGCTGCACAATACAATTACTACCACCATTAAAAATACCAAATGTGCTCCTAAAATCCCCAAAATTTCCAGATCATGACTAGACATATGAAAGTTCATGTACATGAAATTTCAGGTCAAAAATCAAACCACAAATGTCAGTTTGAATGTGATCTTTCTGCTGGACCTGAAATGACAGAATTGAGGGGAGCAAGTTTCATTGAGAAACTTAGTAAAGGTAGCACTTCGATTCAATAGGTAATGTAACCATCATTAAAAATTTCATCCAAAGAAACTAAAACACAAAAACCACAATGCATATATACAAGATATAGCAACCAAATGCAGCAGCCATTCACAACTAACAAACACATGAAATGCAGCAGCAACAATAACCATAGGTTAGTCCATAAAACACATAATAAACATAACCAAATCACTATGGCAGCCATCGTCAAGCTAATGCTTGTTCTTAGGAGGATTTTAAAACTAGTTAGTACAAAATTTGGGCTCTAGAAACCCTCATTTCACTGCCATCTTTGTGCACTTCACACTAGGTCACAAAACCTTCAATAAGTGCACTCCCCTCACTAAGCTTGGTTCATCAAGCTCATGGCTCTCTTCCAAACTTAGCCCTAGCTCCATGGATGTTTGAAAATTGCAAAATAAATTCCATGAGAGCAAGAGAACCCTTACCAAAGTGGGTAGGCTGAAAATCAAGCTTGATCCTTGAAGTATCCAAGCAATAGCTCTAATTTGCTTCCAATTGCTTCCTTTTGCCTTCAATTTCAATCAATTGCAAGTTTGAAGGTGTGGTGGCTCTGGAGGAAGTGTGGATGTGTTCTTGGGTTGGAGGAGGATGAAAATGAGAGAGAGATAAGTGAATTGGCCACTTAAATGGCCTTAAATGAGCTTAAGGGCACAAAACACACTGAAACAAGCTTAACCTTGCTTTATGTCATTTTCCTTCTCACTAATTATGTTCTTTGTCTTCAACTCATTGGTACACATGTGCCCAACATTTTTGACCCATTTACCAAGCTTTGGCTGCCTCCCCATGGTGGAATAATTCCACAATCTCACACTTTGACTTAAGTCAAAAGCTTGAACACCTTAAGGTTTACACTAGGACATTTAGGTCCTTAATGCCTTTAGTGTTTCCTTTGTCCAAACTTGTCTTCCATGAGCAATTTGGTCCTCCAATAGCACTTTTATACCATTCATATCCTTCCCATAACTCTCCAAAGCTCTTTCTTGAGAGTTTTGCAATTGAGTACCCAAATTTTCAAAACCTTACAAAAAGTCCATATGTTGCTTGACAAACAAGCAACCCTTAAGGCTTTTCTTGGGGGCCAAGTTACCAACTTGGAACACTTTTAAGGATGTGT
The DNA here is from genome assembly GCA_005392925.1 of Aquilaria sinensis. Lineage (NCBI taxonomy): Eukaryota > Viridiplantae > Streptophyta > Magnoliopsida > Malvales > Thymelaeaceae > Aquilaria > Aquilaria sinensis. The sequence continues at coordinate 18,631 of SMDT01000349.1, read as the reverse complement.
TCGTTATACCTTTTACCCATCACACTTCAATCACTATGAAGAGAATTACGCAATATAATGGCTTTTTGACCATTATGCCACACTTGTAATTCTCCCATTTTTGTGTGGTGGTAACAAATAAGCTAAAAAGGACACAATTCAAGCTTGTGAGCTTCAGCCAACAAGGATTTCTAAGTAGAGGTAAGGACTAAGAGATTCACTAATCAATTCATAGCTGGACTACGTGTATTAGTGAATTATGTGTGCTTAGGTGATGGTAATTTCGGCCAAGGGATCCTAAGTAACTATGAGGACTAGGGTTGCCATACAACTATGAGATTGATGCTAATTAGCTATGTTGGCAAGCATTTAGGGCTAGGAATTAAGTAGGCCAACTCAATTCCTAAGCTAGGGAGTTCTCGGACTTAGATAGAAATCCTTAGAAGGTTAAACAAATTTATGAGAAAACTTGGAATATGCTTGCTAGGCCTTTTCGGTTGGTGTTTAGTTGTGTGTGTGTTCATGTGTGCTTCTATGCCTGATTGTGCGTGCTAACCCATTCTATTTAGTTATCTTGATATGTATATGCTTGTTGTCTTCTTTGTTTTCATGTTTTCATTGCAGGAGCTTGAATGTGAATTGAATGTGATTCGGTTAAGCATAAGCTTAACCTAAGTTTATGTCTTGGAGACCATGAAAGTCCTTATTGAGTTTTATACTCATTGCGCTACCTTTTATGTATGTAGGAAAGGGGTCACTTGAGAAGCAAGGGAGCCAAGAGTAGTATCTACTTTGTCTGGTTTTGGAAGGTATAGTGTTGAGTTGTGATTTTGCTCAATGTTCTAAGTGCTAAGTATTGCTTGTGTAACAAGCTAGTGAATGTGATTTCAATTCTTGCAGGTTTCGTGTGTTTGGAGTTGTGGGAACAAAGTCTAGTGAGGTGGGATGTGTAGCATGGCATATATGTTGTGGCTTATGTTGTTCGTTATGTGTTTGGTCATTGGTCTTGTTTTAGAGAGTTTACTCATGTTTCAATTAGTGTGACCACTTTCGGGTACACTTAAGTGTAATGGCATATAGATGTGTACTTTTGAGTTGTAGTGTCTTTTGATGTTCTTGGTAGGCTTACCAAGTGCTATGTGGTTGTTTGAAGACCCTATGTAAGTTGGATGCTAGTGCACATATAGTGCTTAAGTTTTGTTATAGTGAAGATGGCTGAGTTATGAAGTAATGGAGATGTTTATGTACTAATGTGTATGTGCTTATGTACTAGTGTACTTGCTCTTTTGAGTATAGTAGAATTTTTCGGGTATGGTTTGTTAATGTGCTCCTAATAGGCTAACCAATAGCTTGATTAAGTATGACATGTGCATGCACAATAAAGTTTTCAAAACTTGCAATGGTGTTTGGGTTGCTATGCACATAATTTATTGATGAAGTGGCATTTGAGATGAATTGAACTTATAAATCCATTTGGCCACTTGGTTGTTTTAGAGAGAACAAAATAACTTGTTTAACAAGCTTGTGCCTTGTATGTGCCCTGGGTATATGCCCATGTGCCCTGGCACTGCTTTCGCTGTGTCCAAGCATGCCCTAATCTCCCTACCACTGTGTCCTAGTGCACCTAAGGTGCCTAAATGCATATGACTAGTTTACACTAAATATTTAGGAACTAAGTTACTAGTGTGGCGGAATAGGGCCCCAGTGCCCTAAATTCCTAACACTGGTAGGCTCTTTGGGAACTATGATCCCACTTAGGTTATAGTTGTCTAGTTATTACTCGTGAACTATCTTAAATCTTTACATGCAACTAGTTACTTAGCCTACCCTGCATAGGAAATATGCATGCATTGTCCTAGCTATGCAATAACAATTAAATTGAAACATCATTGAAAACAGTGATGCGATAATTAACAAAAACATAATTCAAAACAAGCCAAGACATAAACCTTTAGTTGCTTTAACTTCAAGTAACAACTATGTGCATACATCTTCAACTTATATGCACCTAAATGTAACTCTAGTGTTATACACACCAATGGAAACTAGTAGAGGTGATCTATGTATGAAATTACCATACATATAAAAGAAGCAACTTATATATACTCAGATCCATCCTTAGCTCTTCACCCAAGCAAGCTAGCTTCAAGTAATGAGCCACACTTTCCTTGTACTCACTTAGCCTCAAACTGTAAAGCGAACACTTTGGTCAGTACTAGCTTATGCCATAAGTAACTGAGAAACTTGGAGTTTCCTATTTAGAGAATACCTTTAAACCCATAAAACTAAGCTTTAACAACTGCCTCTTACCAACTATTAAGCCTGACTGCTCCACTTAACACCTGCACAACACTTAAGGGGTGGGTACTTTAAAGTACTCAGTAAGGGATTTAGTACCTGCAGGGAAAACAATGCAAGGATACAAATATAAGCATATATATAAAATGCAAACAAAATAAGCAAGCAACTGGCATAATCAGAAACAACAAAAGAACAAATAATGCAAATGATGGATGGATGGATGGGTGGATTGATGGATGAAATATGCCTATGCACATACACCTCAGACTTCCTTACACCCGTAGGTGCTAAACTTGCCATGAGCTTTTACGGCCGGGGTACTTGGATACTGGCCCTCGTATCCTATGCTAGCACTTAACTAACCCCATAAAGTCCTCTTACGGGTGCCTTAGAGTAACTCATCACTTACTTAAACCTTAACCGCGTTGACGGACTTCCTAGATTAAGTGACCACTTACTCCCTCCTTACCCGTCTCTTCCCTTAACTTATTGTGCAGGGTAGCTGCCTTATGTGGTTCAACTTACCAAGCTCTTTGAGCTTAGCTCAGGGCTCCTTAGTGGCTTAGTTACCAAACCATAAACTTTGTTTGGGATCCTCTTAGGTTTCCTTTTTATTGCCCAAAGGTCTATGACCTTCCATTCAGCCAACAAAGAATCTGAAACTTCCCTTAATCCCTTTAGAGCCTTAGCAACTTAAGCACTTTAACTTCCTTAGCCACCATTCCTTACCTTACCTTAACCACACTACTTTGCTACCACCTAATAATGCATAATTCTCAACTTAGGAATGAGTTCTAGACCCAACCGAGGCTATGTAATATCTTAAATTAGCCTAGGGATGATAACCGAGAGTTTAAGACATTCTTAGGATGCCCCAAGCTTGAGGGACTAATGCCTTGGCGATGCCATCGGTGACGCGTCGCCAAATGCATCAATGCTATCCTAACGTTTAATGGTGATGCATCTACAATTCACATCACCACTGGCGACGTGTCTCCAAACGGCGTTGCCAATGCATTACACCATTGCACGACAGCATGTGAACTTGTACAAAACTTGCTCAAACTTTCTCATTCTAAGGCCAATTCACATGGGTCTTATTTCTACTTATTTCCCACTCATAATACTATGTTTATATGCATTATTGGAGCTGAATTAACTTAGATCCCTTACCTCAAATCATCCTTAAAGCAGGAAACAAGTAATGAGCACATTTGAGCTCCAATGAGTTCCTTTGAGTTCCAAGCTTGAAATTAACCAAATTGGACACTAGGAGCACGAAGTTAAGACCATTTCTAACCATTTAATAGGTTTAGAACTAACCCACAAGGATCAAAGTCGTTTACCTTTGGGTTTGAACCAAAAACTTGCAAGAACAACTCCAAATGCACCAATTCCACCAAAAACAAGCGAAGGGCTTGTTGGGATGGCTTTGGGACCTTTGATTTTCATGGAAACTTGAGTGATTTGGGAGGCTTGGAGGTGGAGAGTTGTGGAGGAAAGAGAGCTGCAAAAATGGCAAATGGGGGAGATGATGAATAGTGTCATCTCCTCCACTTATATAGCAAACTTTTTTTTCCATTTGACACTTTGGCCCTCAAACTTAACTTTGAATCACTTAGGCCACTTAAACACTCCCCAGTCCATTACTCCTTGATCCCAAAGAAAGGTTTTTCTTACCCAAAAAGTTTGCCCTTAAGTCACTTAAGCCATTTATAAAACATAATAGCTCAATTTCTCAATTAGTGCATTTTTCACCATTAACTTTTGCTTTTGGTTCAAATGTCTATAAACAGTTATAGTATCAATTAGCTCAAAACACTTGCATGAACCAAATTTTTTTAAAATTACTGTCATGCCACTGACTTGGGCCAAAATTACTATTTTGCCCCCTCCTTGCCCTTTCGGTGCCAATTGCACTTTGGAACTCAATTTAACCTTACTTAGCTTGCTTTCCTTGCTTAATAAAACTTATTTGAGGGAAATAACTTGGGATTCACTTACCTCAACATTCAAAGTAGAGGAAATACTAGGACAGCCTTTACATTCTCCCCACCTTAAGACATTTGGTCTTCCAAATTTGGATTCTTAACCAAGCACAACACTTGGATGATAATCCTCTTATGTCTTGCTCAGTTCTCTTACTCATGGTCTTTTCCTTACTATGGTTGCCCATAGCTTCTTAACCACGAGCTGTTTCAAGTTCTTAGCTTCTTGACTTATTAGTCAAGAACTTTTTAAGGTACTCCTTGGGAGACTTCTCCTTGGAGACACTACTTATGGGATGGACACCTTACCTTGGTTCACAAGGCACATGCCTATACTCCCAATTTTCACTTAAGCCTATATAAACTAGAGTTACTTGCTCCTTTTTGGCCATCCTCCACCTTGGGGGTACCTTTAGGAGTACTTAGTCTCCTACTTGAACCATTACCCTTGGTGGAACCATTACACCTTACTTAGGCTTTCTAGCCCTACTTAGGTGTTTCTCAATTACCACCACTTAGCACTCTTGGCATCACTGCCTTTTAGCACCTTAAGTACGGTACCCTTAAATTTCTTAGGAGGCTACTTACACTTAAATTTCCTTAAGTATGGTGACACATTTTCCTTGTGGTGACTTACCCTTAAATTTCTTAGGAGGCTACTTACACTTACTACTTTAGGGTTCCTTGGCCACTTTAGGCACTCATAAACTTGACACATTTTCCATGGTATAGGCACCTTAATTCACAGAGACTTTACATTCTTCGGGTGTCCTTAGGTGTACCGTGGACTACCCAACTCTTCTACACTTGACTCTTCTAGGAAATCACTAACATGCTCGGGTCCTCGACTACTCTCAGTCACTTAGCCATTCCTTGGCTCTTAATTCTTAAGTCACCATTAGCATGCTTCTTCATTCTTTATTACCTAGGAGTCCTTCCTTAATTAGCTTGGCCTTCTTTGACGATGGGGTATTCCACGCGATTGCATCATTTTCCTAGGTCTCTTCAAATTACTAAAGACCAATCCTTAGCACCGCTGATTAACTTACTATTGCTTTAAACACCCGATACTGCCCCTACCATATTACTACCATGACCCTTAGGCCTTAGCTCGATTACTTGGCCACTTTAGGTGTCTACTTGGCATTAAGTTCTTTTAGGCTCCACAACCCTTCTTAACTTTTCTTAGGAAGCCCTTAGGACTCTTGGCATTTAACCTTTCATGGTTCTCTCCTAGCTCCTGCACTTGGGTACACATTGTGTCCCGTAACTTATGCCACACCATTGGCCTTCTTAGGAATTTTAGTTTGCTTGATTCCAACTTAGCATCTGGCATTTGCCTTTGTAATTATCTTGGTTTCTTATGGAATCCATAGGTTCTCTCTTAACACCCTAAGCCCATTGGGTTAACACAACCCAACTACTACTTATAGGTGCTCCCAACACACAATTGTGCTTGAATAAGACTTACAAATCTTATGCCTTACTTAAGGTCGGTTTGGTACCTATACCTTGCTTCCTTATACTTAGTTACATTCTTAGGTCATTGCCTTATTAGCCCATCCTTATGCACTATCCACCATGATTACTTAGTGTGATTTAAACACCCATAACCCATAGTGTGCACACCCTTAGGCTTAACTGAGACCTACAACCTCCTTATGCCCAAAAAAGTCTTACTTTGCACCCTTTTGGCCCATATTTCACTTAAGCACTTGAAGTCTCTTCGAATAATAAGATTTACTAGAGCTTTCGGTATGACTCATTCTCATGGGCTCTTAGTGATTCAAGGCCATCACTTAGAAACTCAACTTAGGGACTCATTAGGTAGCTCCAACTACCTTAGCTTCAACAATCTTACTTTAGGGTTTTGGTTCTTTTCTTGGCTCCTTACTTGTTCAAGAGTCTTTCTTCACCATGAACTAACCCCACATTGACTCTTAAACCACTTAGGTAACTTTCACCTTACCTCTTAGGAAAATAAAGAATCCCATAAGTTTCTTAGGCTTAGCAAGTTCACTAAATTTTCCAACAACCTCAACTTTGGTTGCCTTGAATCCACTAATGAGGATATTACCTCTACTTACACTTAGCTCCATCTTGAGCTTCTTTATATTTAAGGCCTTAACTCAACATTCACACCCAACAATACTAATGCCGATTCTTCCTGATTTATTCGAGACCCTTTGATAGTGGAGTACACTTCAAACCTTAGGGTCCTTTTTCTTACGAATCTTCAAGTTAACTTAGGTCCGCACTCTTAGCTGTTTAGCTTAAAGTTTTCTTAGCTCTTTTGAACTCACAAACAACCCCCACTATCTAGAATGAAAGAACTCCTTTACCGTCGAGAACACTGCTCAATTCACCTTTACTCTTCTTGAGCAGCCTTAGGTCAACACAGACCTTAACAAAATGCAATGCATAAGTCTACTACTTGAAGTTCATCATTCTGTCTCCATAGGTGTTCTTATTAGCTATAGGTCCCAATTTTAAATTGTTTAGGACAAATTCTTTTTAACTTACTTAAGTTATCTTTAAAGCCACTTGGCTAATTGTGCTTCCATGGTTTCTCTCTTACATTCCCATTTCAGCCTATAATTTCTTAGGGATCTGGATGTTACCTTTTTAGTCTTTAAGGCTCAGGTTAACTCTTGAATCTTAACCAACTTACCAAAAATCAACAAACTCCCTCCTTAAGAAATCACACCCCCAAAGCCAACTTCACAGTTTTGAGACCTGTAGGTTATGGTTCTCAACCTTCACTTATCCAACTCCTTGCAATTACTATGAGTCCTTAGGGTACCACTTGCTCTTCTTCACTCGCAACTTCAAGTTCCTAAAGTTAACTCTTGGCTTTATAAGCCCTTTTACCTTAGTTGCGGGTCCTTGGAGAATCCAATCTTGCCTTACTTGGTAACCCCTTGTAACTAGGGTGCAACACTTCTTAGAATTGGACCAGCCATAAATTTCTTAGAGTTGTCCTTCTTTAAACTTTCCTTATAGTGCATAAGGTACTCGTTACACCATAGCTATAAGTTTGATCAACTTAAGGCTCAACTCATGGCACGACTTACTGACTCTTCTGTGCGAGTCACTCTTACCCTTAGAATACTTCCAAGGGTCACTTATGACCGGCACAGTTAAGTCAGCTCTTATGCCCTTTAACCGATCCTTTTCCTAAGCATTGTGCACCAAACAATAAACCAAAACCATAGATCACCACATACATGCTACCCCTAAGCCTCTAGGAAAAACCCTAACCACTCTAAGGGTCTAAACAAAACTTGCCTTTCTCAGGCTCTTATGGTTTCACATACCCACACTTCACCATAATCCTAGTTTTCTATGCAGGCTAGTCATAACCACAAACATAGCAGTTTAAACAAAAAAACTACTTACTACTATGCTGTAAACTTAAAGTTACCTTTCTTTATTGTCAGCTCCTTGACTAATCAATTGGTCGAAGTAAATCTGCCTGGTTGTCTGTGAGCATTAGCGGTGCTTCCTCAGTGATTGAGGTGTTCTTCACCTTATCCTTGTTCAGGCTTTGACCTCGAGCACATTCATGCCCTTGGTCCTTTACCTTCCTTGATTACATGCACTTAGCTCATAGCCCCCCTTTTTGGTTTGTGTTCTTCCTTGGGTTCCATGGACTCCAAATGAACTGACTCTTACCCGAGCTTTACTTTGGCCTCAACTTACCTTGGGGTGGAGATGTTACTCTCTTGACTCAAATGCACACATGGTCCTAGTGCACCGTAGCCCTTAGCCCATGGTCTATTGTTCTCTTGGTATCCATGTCGCCCTTGACCTTAGGTAGTGATGGTTCACTTGGCCTCAGTGCACCCTTAATAACTTAGTGTTCCTTGGCCCCATACCCTTGGGCTTTTCGACTGCTTGTCGAACTCTAGTCTTATCCATATAACTATAGAAATTTCCTTGACCTTGGTCTTGCCCTTGGGGTGGGAATTCTTCCCTTGGTCTCAGTGTATCGGTAGGCCTTAGCACACTTCAACCTCTACCCTTAGGCATGAACCACAATCTCCGCTCCTTAGAGGGTTGGGCATGCTCCATGGGCTACTCACGCCGTTGTGCTACTGGGATTGCACAACAAAATCACCACCTTCCTATGGCTAATTCCATAGAGCCACTTAGACCTTTGCTCAGTCCCTTGCCTCAACACCAGAACCTTACCCAGTATCCGCCCATATACCTACAACCAAAGCCAGACAACAACTCTAGGAATAATTATAAGCAGTACTAACCATACTTAGCACAAGGACACACTTGGATCTTAGTCACCTATTGCCTCTAGTAGGACCATTAACCTGCTCTGATACCAACTGTGGCAAAATAGGGTCCTAGTGCTTTAAATTTCTAACACTGTGATGCCCAGCAGCATCTTCATCGTGCGTCATGGTGTGACTGAGAGAGACTTCTGGCGTGGAGGAACGCTTGAAGCGTAAATTTCCTAGGAGAGTCTACCTGAAATGCTCGAAAAATAGGGGTTAGGAGGTCCCCGGAGTCTTTTTCCGGGGAGGAGCCTCCGATGCCTAAGTCAGTGTTTTGGAGGTGGAGAAGGAGTGCTAAGGGCCAGAGATTCTTGCCTGTTGCGTTTTCTTTTTAGGGGGAGAAGAGATCTCCTGCTAAGGCCATTTCCCCGATATATATAAGAGGAGGTGGCCCGTTCAGATTGTGACACGTGTTCGGTTAGATGTAACCTGTCTTTTCTGGGTGTGGGGGCCTCTAGCCGTCTACAGGCTCTTTAGGGCATGAGGGCCTCTAGCCCTTCATGAAAAGATGTAGATGGCGTCGGTGTTGGGTTTCGGGAGCCAAACAGCGCAGCGGAATTTAACCAAAACCCTCCAGGATCTAAGTGAAACGGGGTAAACCGGGTGTTCAAAAATTTTCATACCTAATTTTGGTTGAGATCTCTCACTCAACTGTAGAGTCGAATCACAAAACCTGAACAGTTGACATGTTCAAGCTCTCTATGGTATCCACTTGAGCCTCTCGGGATCACCACGCTTCCACCACGTCCCGACAGATGCGTTTCTCTTGCGCTCGCAGTGCTAGCTTGCGTCCTCCAAGGAATTGCAAGAGAATAGTGCGACTGTCCTTTTGGGAGGCTAGGGCAAGGAGACCTGCAAATTTCTCACTTAAAAGTTGTATTTATAGTGAGACTCAACTTCCAGGCCTAATGGGTTTCAAAGCCCTAATCCAATTAGGATTTAATTTCGGGCTTAATAATGGCTCAACTCTTGGGCCCATTATTAATACGAAATTAAAGTGAAACCATAACCCAAATAATTAGCCCATGCACTCTAATGATCCAAATAGCTCTATGTGTGCGACCCAATAGGCTCTTATCACGTTGGCAATGATCATAAATCACATTTATGATCATAAGCAATGAGCGGTGTCTAGCAACACATCATTGCTACCCAAGTGACAAGATTGTCGATGATTCGACTAAACCTTTATGATCATCACCGATATATGCCATTGTCCCTTTGTCCAAGATATCAAGACTAAGCATGAGACATGGAATGTGTCACTCTCGTATAGCCCAATCTTTGGTTTCTTGATTACCGAGTAGACCAACTTAAACTGATGACATTGATATCGTATATCAACTCATCCGAGCATGGCCATGCATTTTCTAAGTCTCACTCTATCAAGGGGCCCGAAGATATCACTCCCGTTACATAGGAGGGACAAATCCCATCTTGATCATACAAATCCCTCCGCATGATATGTGACATACCCAATGACCTCCTTCAAGTTCACTCAGTTACGAGCAACAAAGGAAAGTATCAAAGTATGTGACTCACATGTAGGGAACCTTGATGATCTTAGGTCGAAGGACTACATATACCATGATCACTATGAGAATCACTTATGACACTCATATAACGATCCATGTAGTGTTCTCATGGTGGGTCGGTCCAGTACACAAGTTCTCCAACTTGTACCCATATGTAGACTACATATCTCATATTAGTCTCCACATATGCTAGTCGTTATGTATTATTGCAACCCGCTCCACAATAATACTAGACCAGGGACGTTTAAGAATATCATTATTCTAGGGTTACAATTATGTTTGTTAAGTTACGCAGAAACAAAACAACAAACATAATTGCTGGATTAATGCCTTAATAAAATATCATGACTCAATGTGCAAAAATACAATCATCTCATGATTGGCTTTTGGGCACAACACTAACAATCTCCCACTTGCACTAAAGCCAATCATCCATGTATCTAATACCGATGGACCTAGAATGGCTATCATGCTTTTGCTGCGTAAGGGGCTTTGTCAGTGGATCAGCAATGTTGCTATCTGTCGAAGTCCTGCATATCCTTACATCACCCCTCTCGATGATCTCCCTGATGAGATGATAGCGTCGGAGTATGTGTTTGGATCGCTGGTGAGATCGAGGTTCCTTAGCCTGTGCGATTGCTCCATTGTTGTCACAATAGAGCTCTATCGGGTCGGCAATGCTTGGAACCACTCCAAGTTCAGTGATGAACTTCTTGATCCAAACTGCCTCCTTCGCAGCATCAGAGGCGGCAATGTACTCAGATTCTGTTGTAGAGTCAGCTACTGTCTCTTGCTTTGAACTCTTCCAGCTCACAGCACCACCACCAATACAAAACACATAACCAGATTGTGATCTAAAATCATCCTTATCGGATTGGAAGCTTGCATCGGTGTAACCCCTTACAACGAGCTCATCTTCACCTCCAAAGACCAAGAATGCATCCTTAGTCCTTCGTAAGTACTTAAGGATGTTCTTAACAGCTGTCCAGTGACTCTCACCGGGGTTCGATTGGTACCTACTTGTCATGCTCAAAGCATATGAGACATCGGGACGAGTACATATCATGGCATACATGATAGATCCAATTGCTGAGGCATATGGAATCTTACTCATGCGCTCTCTCTCCTCGGGTGTACTCGGACACTGAGATCTAGAAAGAGTGATACCATGTGACATGGGCAAGAATCCTTTCTTGGAATCTTGCATGCTAAACCTCTTTAGCACCTTGTCAATATATGTACTTTGACTTAGGCCAAGAAGCTTTCTAGATCTATCTCTATAGATCCTGATGCCTAACACATAGGCTGCTTCACCCAAGTCCTTCATAGAGAAACATTTCCCTAGCCAAGTCTTCACAGACTGTAGCTCAGGAATGTCATTCCCGATGAGTAGTATGTCATCTACATACAACACCAAGAAGACAATAGCGCTCCCACTAACCTTCTTGTAGACACAAGGTTCATCTTCATTTTTGATAAAACCAAACTCTTTGATTGCTTCATCAAAATGAAGATTCCAACTTCGAGAAGCTTGCTTCAGTCCATAAATGGACCTTTGCAACTTGCACACTTTATTGGCATTCTCAGGAGTGACAAAACCCTCAGGTTGTGTCATGTACACATCCTCAAGTAGCTTTCCATTTAGGAATGCAGTTTTGACATCCATTTTCCATATCTCATAATCATAGTGTGCAGCAATAGCGAACAAAATTCGGATGGATTTAAGCATAGCAACTGGTGAAAAAGTTTCATCATAGTCAATACCATGAATTTGCTTGAAACCTTTTGCAACCAATCGTCCCTTAAAGGTAATCACATTACCATCCATGTCAGTTTTCTTCTTGAAAACCCATTTGCACCCTATGGGTTTTACCCCTTCAGGTGGGTCAACCAAAGTCCATACTTGGTTTTCATACATGGATTCCATCTCGGATTTCATGGCCACTAGCCACTTCTCAGAGTCAGGCCCTGACATAGCTTGTTGGTAGGTTGTGGGCTCATCCTGATCCATGAGCATCACATCACTGGTGTGAGTCACGAGAAATCCATATCTCTCGGGCTCACGCCGAATCCTACCAGACCTACGTGGGCTCTGTGCTACAGGAACAGACTCTTGAACCACAACATCTTGTGGTGTCTGTTCAGGTTCCATTTCAGGTTCGATGTCTCCTTGTTGTTCTTGAATTTCTTCAAGTTCTACTTTCCTCCCACTAGTTCCTTTAGAGATAAACTCTTTCTCTAAAAAGACACCAGTTCGAGCAACAAACACTTTTTGCTCAGAAGGATTGTAGAAATAGTAACCCTTTGTTTCTTTGGGATACCCAACAAAAAGGCATTTTTGAGATTTGGGCCCTAGTTTGTCAGAGGATTGACGTTTCACATAAGCGTCACAGCCCCAAATCTTCATAAAAGACAAATTGGGATGCCTCCCACTCCATATCTCATATGGTGTCTTTTGAACCGATTTAGATGGAACTCGGTTTAGTGTAAAAGCGGCTGTCTCTAGAGCATGTCCCCAAAAGGAGTTTGGAAGGTCAGCTTGACTCATCATAGAGCGAACCATGTCTAACAGAGTTCGATTTCTCCTTTCAGATACACCATTCCATTGAGGTGTACCTGGTGGAGTGAGTTGTGATACTATACCACACTCCTTCAGATAGTCAAGGAATTCTCGATCCAAGTACTCTCCACCTCGATCTGATCGAAGCACTTTGATACTTTTCCCGAGTTGATTCTCTACTTCATTCTTGAATTCTTTGAACTTTTCAAAGGATTCTGACTTGTGTCTCATGAGATACACATAGCCATATCTGCTGAAGTCATCAGTGAAAGTAATGAAGTATTGGAAACCTCCTCTAGCTTGTGTAGACATAGGGCCACATACATCACTATGTATGAGTCCTAGTAAGTCATTAGCCCTTTCACTTTGCCCTGTGAATGGGGCTTTGGTCATCTTGCCCAACAAACATGACTCACATGTCTCATATGATTCAAAATCAAATGAGTCCAAGAGTCCATCCTTATGGAGCTTGGATATGCGGGTCTCATTTATATGGCCCAAGCGACAGTGCCAGAGATAGGTCGGGTTTGAATCATTTAATCTGACCTTCTTGGTATTCACATTATAGATTGGATCTTCGAGGTCTAGAACATACAACCCATTGCTAAGTTGAGCACTACCATAAAAGATTTCATTCAAATAAATAGAACAACATTTGTCCTTTATTATAAATGAAAAACCTTTCTTGTCCAAACAAGAAACAGAAATCAAATTTCTACTAATAGTAGGCACAAAGTAGCAGTTGTCTAATTCTAAAACTAATCCACTAGGTAAAGTGAGAACATAAGTCCCTACGGCTAAGGCAGCAACCCTTGCTCCATTTCCAACACGTAGGTCCACTTCACCTCGGGCCAATCTTCTACTTCTACTTAGATCCTGCACATTTGCACAAATGTGAGATCCACATCCAGTATCCAATACCCAAGATGAGGAAGTAGAAAAGTTAGCCTCTATAACAAAAATACCTGAAGTGGAAGTCTTACTTCCCTTTTCCTTAGCAAGTTCTTCAAGATAGAGCTTGCAATTGCGCTTCCAGTGTCCAGGTTGCTTACAATGGAAGCACTCCCCTTCCTTTGCCACACCACCCTTTGGTTTCAGTGCAGCTGAAGAAGAATTAGCATTGGACTTTCCATTAGCTTTATCCTTCTTCTTGTTGGCTTTTCCCTTTCCCTTGCCCTTTTGAACCATCAAAATGGGCTTAGCCTTCTTAAGGTTTTGCTCAGCAGTTCTCAACATGTTGAGTAATTCAGGGAGGGACTTGTCAAGGTCGTTCATGTTATAGTTCATGATGAACTGACTGTAGCTTTCAGGCAACGATTGCAAGACTACATCAATAGCCAACTCTTTCTGAAGAGCAAATCCCAAATTCTCAAGATTCTCAATGTACCCAATCATCTTGAGCACATGAGGACCCACGGGACTTCCCTCAGACATCTTGCACTGAAACAATGCCTTAGAGGTCTCAAACCTCTCATGCCTAGCTTGCTCTTGGAAAAGCATTTTGAGATGTTCGATCATATCGAACGCCCCCATGTTCTCATGTTGCTTCTGAAGCTCAGATTCCATGGTAATAAGCATGAGGCATGCAACATCCAAAGCATCATCAGAATGCCTCTTGTGAGCATCCCTTTCAGCTCTTGGAGCAGTGGCAGCAGGCTCATTCGGAATGGGCTGCTCTAGGACATAAGCCTTTCTCTCTTGCTTGAGGACTATCCTCAAGTTTCGGTACCATTTGAGAAAGTTGGTCCCATTCAGTTTTTCCTTCTCAAGGATCGATCGCAACGAAAGTGTCGATGTGTTTTGTGCCATGGTTATCTACAACAGTAAATATGCAGTGTAAGAGTCATGTATTTTAATTCATTTAATAAGGACTTTTATTAAACGATACTCCCACTATTTTCCTCAAAATAATAACCCTCGATATTATTTCGGAACACCTCGGCGCTAAGGTATTCTAGTGGGCCAAGATCCATATTTGACCACAACCTGAGTCAGCTTTGGCTTTTCTCTCAAGTTACAGCTATTTAGGTAGGCAACTCCTTGCCAATTGCATCTTATGCAACTCTTGGATAGTTGGGTGAACAACACTTGTCCAAGCTCATCTCATGAACTTAAGCCCAACTCTATGCCTCTAAGTCCCTAATCCTATTAGGATGACTTAGTTAAGTCGGACCCAAAGTTAGCAATTTGGATATCACTATTATCCCATCGCGCCTTACCAAGATGAACATAGGTGCTTTGCTTTGGCAAACCCACCTAATGTTGATCAAAGTCTTGACGAGTGCCAACATTTGGAAGGCATCACATTTAATGACTTAATATTTGTTTGAGGGATTTTTTTCTTTTGATCTCACCAATTTGTTATCTCCGGTTGTCTTATACATGCATCACATACAAATATAAAACATGCATCTCATGCTTACAAGAAAGTAAATGTGACATGGTTATAGCCCAAACTATGCGATATTCTCAAGCCAATGAGAATATCATAAAAGCCTAAGAAAAGAAAAGAGTCTTCACAAGCTCCTTCTCTTCCTTTCTTGGTTGCCCTTTTGTTGTCATCTCCTTGGACATGCCTCCTTGGATGATCCTTAGACATACAACCTTGGATGATCCCATAATGCACTATTACATCAATAATAGAAACCTCGAGTTACATTCCGAGGGGAGTAAGGTGAGAAGAGCATGTACAATGAGAGTGATAAGAAAAGGCACGACTCGCAGGTCGTATTTACAAGTACAACCAATCAAGGGCTATAACCATGCACCATGCTTCAAACACCAATCAGCATATCATGTCAAATCTCATTCAACAAAGATGCATGCCAATTTTCGCGATGCATGTTGATTAACCAGTTTTTATTTATGTGGCGCTTCGCATATGGCGGTCCCGCTGGCCGGTCAGTGGGCGGTGGTTCCGCTGACCGGTCAGCGGACGAGGTCAAGGGGAGCCGCCCTTGCGGGGGGCGTGGGGGGCAGCGCCCCCCTGCGCAAAAAATTTTCTTACAATTGCTTAGCCCGAAATCTTCTATTTCGAGCAAGTAGGCACCCGAGACTCCTCCATTCGAGCCACCAAAAATACCTTACTTTCGGTGCCCGAACAGGCCGAATCCGAACAAAGCTAGGGTTTTTGCAACTATTGCAAGAATCCTAATCCATATAGGTATCTCATACCTATTCAATTTCGAGTTAATCTCATTAACCAATTTGTGTCGTTTCTTCATATATCTCATATGTTCATTACGAATTCCAGTTTCATGCATCTTGAATCAATCTAATTAATCATGGCCGAAAAGCAACCGAACACATAGCATCATGCGATTCAACACTCAATCCCGATTTAGGGTTTCACCAGTAGCTCTGATACCACTGTTGGGTTTCGGGAGCCAAACAGCGCAGCAGAATTTAACCGAAACCCTCCAGGATCCAAGTGAAATGGGGTAAACCGGGTGTTTGAAAATTTTCATACCTAATTTTCGGTTGAGATCTCTCACTCAACTGTAGAGTTGAATCACAAAACCTGAACAGTTGACGTGTTCAAGGCTCTCTATGGTATCCACACGAGCCTCTCGGGATCACCACGCTTCCACCACGTCCCGGCAGATGCGTTTCTCTTGCGCTCGCAGTGCTAGCTTGCGTCCTCCAAGGAATTGCAAGAGAAGAGTGCGGCTGTCCTTTTGGGAGGCTAGGGCAAGAAGCTACAAATTTCTCACTAAAAGTTGTATTTATAGTGAGACTCAACTTCCAGGCCTAATGGGTTTCAAAGCCCTAATCCAATTAGGCTTTAATTTCGGGCTTAATAATGGCTCAACTCTTGGGCCCATTATTAATACGAAATTATAGTGAAAACATAACCCAAATAATTAGCCCATGCACTCTAATGATCCAAATAGCTCTATGTGTGCGACCCAATAGGCTCTTTCCACATTGGCAATGATCATAAATCACATTTATGATCATAAGCAATGAGCGGTGTCTAGCAACACATCATTGCTACCCAAGTGACAAGATTGTCGATGATTCGACTAAACCTTTATGATCATCACCGATATATGCCATTGTCCCTTTGTCCAAGATATCAAGACTAAGCACGAGACATGGAATGTGTCACTCTCGTATAGCCCAATCTTTGGTTTCTTGATTACCGAGTAGACCAACTTAAACTGATGACATTGATATCGTATATCAACTCATCCGAGCATGGCCATGCATTTTTCTAAGTCTCACTCTATCAAGGGGCCCGAAGATATCACTCCCGTTACATAGGAGGGACAAATCCCATCTTGATCATACAAATCCCTCCGCATGATATGTGACATACCCAATGACCTCCTTCAAGTTCACTCAGTTACGAGCAACAAAGGAAAGTATCAAAGTATGTGACTCACATGTAGGGAACCTTGATGATCTTAGGTCGAAGGACTACATATACCATGATCACTATGAGAATCACTTATAACACTCATATAACGATCCATGTAGTGTTCTCATGGTGGGTCGGTCCAGTACATAAGTTCTCCAACTTATACCCATATGTAGACTACATATCTCATAGTAGTCTCCACATATGCTAGTCGTTATGTATTATTGCAACCTGCTCCACAATAAAACTAGACCAGGGACTTTTAAGAATATCATTATTCTGGGGTTACAATTATGTTTGTTAAGTTACGCAGGAACAAAACAACAAACATAATTGCTGGATTAATGCCTTAATAAAATATCATGACTCAATGTGCAAAAATACAATCATCTCATGATTGGCTTTTGGGCACAACACTAACAGTCGGCATGTCAGAGCATGTTTTAGGGCGGCGTGTGGCATGTGCGGGCAACGTGTAAGAGGCTCCTTAATTGCTTCTGCCATACCCTCGAGGTCCTTTGGTTGAGGTCTCCCTTTGGAGTGAGGGGCCTTTTCCCGGAGTCGTACCAGTAGTTCGGGTGATCCCCTAGCTCTGAAGTTGCTCCTTTGGGGGGATTCTTTCCTGCCGAAGGTGGCCGGTCCCTCTCCCCGAAGCTAGTTCGGTAGCCCTCCCGAGGGAGGCAATACGCTAGTTTTACGAGGTTGGTACTGTCATCCTCGGGGGCGTTGGCGAACTACTGAGATTGTGTACCCAAGGCGTCAGACTCCCTCTTTTCCAAGGTCAGTACTGGCGTTCCTCATGGATGATGTCGGGTTTTCCTGAGTGTGGCATTTAGCCGAAGTCCCCGGGTGGTCGGGGCGATAGCACTTCGGCTATCACATGCCCCCCCTCGGAAAGCCGGAGTGAAAACTTCGGCTAGAGGTCCTTCTGGGGACACTTTTCAGGGCTCAGAATGTGACGTTCCCAGAAAAGGAACTTCGCCGCCAGGAGACAAGCCTTGTCTGGACAGGTGTCACCTGTCTGCCCTTTGGTGTTCTCGAGATACCCAATTTCTTTACTTTTTCTGCCGTAGGTCAGTGGACCATCGCGTCTCGAAACTAGGCGTGTCAGTCTGGAGCGACGTGCCCAGGTTCTCGGGATGTTAGAGAACGCATCCTAGTTTCTCGCGACGAGTGACACGTGGCTGGCGCTAGTTGGGGACAGTCACGTCGGTTACAGCAGGCACGTGTTTTTGTGTGCGAGGGGCAATTATGGTGACGTTTTGCCTTCGTGGAGCAATTATGATGTCGATTCGGTTACCCTTCCTTGATCTATATAAACCTCATTCCGTCATAACCTTGAATTGCTTTATCTTTGCTCTCGTTTTGCTCTCGTCTGCTCTCGTGCCCTTTCTTCTTTCTTTGCAGTGGTGTTAATGGCGCTGCGATTTTGGGCCACCTTTCACGACGGCGTCCTCAAACCCTGATTTCGGCAAAACTTTTGGTGGGTTCTGATTCTAGAGGTTATTCGGTTTCTTCGTTTTCTGCCTTCTCTAGCTTTCCGAAGTCATTTTTCTTCTTTCCAAAGTCCTTCCATTTGTTTGACTGACTATGTCTTTGCCTGTCCCCCTTAC